>CM064896.1:20621693-20996693 GCA_030347415.2 Decapterus maruadsi | reverse complement strand
AATGGTCCACATGTTAAATTAACACAAGGCTTCAGCAGTCAGTGTAAGTCACACGTATGAACCTGTTTTCTTTTTGAAGTTCTTGCCTCTTTAGTTCAGAAGTCAGCTTCACTGAGCTGCAGTAAAACAGAGGATTTTGTGTTTAGAATAATATAAACTTACAACTCTGATCCTCAGTAACTCTTACACTCATTCTGACTCTGATGATTATTTGTTTAGTATGAATCTGTGCCCTGTAAGTTTTTCCTTTGCTGTGGAGGAAAAGGGGGAACTTAATACTAAAAAGAATGAAATTTAACAAGATGTCCTTAAACGTGTGTGGAGCTGAAGCCTCATATAAACTCTGGAGTGAAATCGAACACAGAATAAGGACTGTGGACTTTGTCCCACATCGAGACCAGGTCTCCTTATGGACAGTATGAACAGGGTGGATGATTACAGCTTAGAGAAACAAACTGTCCCAGTGGTCACACTGAGTGACAGACAGACTCGTCTCTTTCCTTCAGCCTCCTGATGAGGAATGATGCGGTAGTCCGTGGCAACAGTCTCTCACTCTTGTTCTCCATGGCAACTTTTTACAAGCAGACTAAAAGAAGTGATGGAGAGAAAAACGGCTGCCGGGCTGTGACGTACTGTATGTATGATGTCATTTCCTGAATGTACGGAGGGAAGGTGGTCGGAGTAGGGTGTCTATCCAGGTTGTCCGCTGATGCATTGCTATTGGTAACAGGAGCACTGGTTATCAAGTTATTACCAGACAGTCTCAGCGACTGGATGAGATGGTTGTTGTGCCTGTAATTTGATGTCAGAGGTTTTCAGTCCAACTCATTACACTGATCAACTCGCAACTATTTAATTAACAAGAATAAAGGCTGTAATGATTAGTTGATCGGCAGGAAATTAAGCGGCGACAATTTTTATGATGATCTAATAATCGTTTCATTTTTTCTACTAAAAATGTGTTGGTTTGAGTTTTTCCTCGTCACATTTGACGGCTTGTTAAATCTTTTAGATTATGGACAGAAAACCGAAGGGCTCCAGGAAAATGTGTGTGGACCGTTGATGGAGGGAAGTGCCATTAAAGGATCAGTTTAACCAACTAAGATTCTTCTACATTGAGAAATCTGTCCAGATAGTTTAGTTTTTGTCCGGCATCTCTGCCTCTAGCCTGAAACACTGGAGTCTGTGATGTTAGACTTAAATTTTCAGCAACAACTTCTCTTTTCAGAGACACTATCTGTGGATGATCCACCAAAACACGCAAGAGACATACTGGTTGAATAGTTTCTGTGAACATGAAAAGTTGCTGCTGTTTTCAATTTCAATGCCACTGTAAATCCAACTCCTCTCACCTGATCTGTTTGGATGGAGGCATTCAACTGCTCCAGGCATTTATCAGTTCTGTGATCCAGTGCAGCAGCTCTGTGTTGATGTTGTTGTGTTATTGTTTTCATACTGACTGAATCAACACCTCTTCTACATGACTGTGAGGCTGGATAATGAGAACACAGCTCTGTTTATTGCAGTACAGTTAAAAAAAAAACAGGATATAATAACCTTCATGATTCATCACAGGGCTGCTGTTTTGAACCTGGTGTTTATATTGAATTCACTTGAGTAAACTGACCCTTTAAACTGGGACGTGACAGAGCAGCTTTCGTATGTTTGTGCCTTTGTAGATTAGTAGATTCAGTCACGTTTCAGTGAAGTGAAGTCTGAAGTTTCCTCTTTGAAGAAGCTGCTGATCGAAGCCGTGGTTACGGTCTGACTTGGCCCCTGGAGGATTTTTGTCCCGCTCAGTTGTGAAACCATAAATTCAAGTGCGAGTTTGCCGTGGACTCAAAGGTCCGAGTTCACGTCCCACAAGCTATGAATTCAGAGTTAGATAATAGAAACACTGATGCACAATGGGAAGGTCGTTATGGTGACAATGTGGCATCACATCGCCAGAACCGCAGCATCACCTTCAATTAGAGTCTAATGACTCTGCCCAGTTTTTGACCGCTCACAGTGACAGGACGTCCCTGTCTGTCAAAGTGAAGTGGGTGTTTATCAGAACAGAACAGGGACAGTGTGTGACTCACCACAGCAAGGGCTTCTGGGTAACAGAGAGCAGTCCTCTCCTCAGACAGGCCCGGCTTCTTGCTGCTGCTCCGCTGGTTTTTCGTGCCATAACAGGCTTTGTTGTGTGTTTGTTGTGTTTGTCTGTGTGCCTAAATGTTCTGGTAGGACTGGATGATGGGGTGTGGTTGTGTGTGTGTGTGTGTGTGTGCGCGTGTGTGGAAAACTCACTTTGTTACAGGTTGCATTCACAGCCGAGATCTGTGCCGCTGTGAACGCAGCCGTGAACGCTCAGTACCTCCAGCACATGATGATGATCCGACCGAAGCTCGATGTGTTGAGGGCGCTGCGAGCTTTCTGAGGACGGTGACGTCACCGGTCAGCCTGACAGGTGTGGACCGGGGTCGTCATCGACAACGTCAAGGACACACACGTGTTGTGACGTCATCGTCCTTTTAAACCAGCAGCGCTCCGAGAGGCTTCACAGAAACTGGTAACACTTGACCTCAGTTCCTCTGTTTACAGGGTTCACTCTCCAGCCTCCATCAGCCAATCAAACTCTGGAAACAAATCGCACTACAAGACAAAAACATCTCAGATGACAAAAAAAACCCTTCACACTCCATTTTGCTTCCAGCGTCAGGCGTGTTTACTGGAAACGCGCCGGCTGATGATGGTCGTCTGGAGCAGGGCGACGTGGTTCTGTTCAGTTTAAACACTACAAAGGTTAAAATCCATTAATCTGAAAAACAACACAGTTTTACCTTTGATCTAACACGCCCCCCCCCGACCCCACCGACCCCTCCCTATTCTGTCTCCTGGGGGCATGAAGGGCTGGAGAGTGAACAGCAGTGAACTGAACAAAGACGCGATGGGCAGCACGGCGAGGCGAGGCCACAGAGGCTCACGGGAGTGGGGAGGAAGGAGGGTGGCATCTATCTCAAGCTGTTGGTGTCGAGGTTTGGACACGGGTTAATGTCACGGATTCGTTGTCATGAAAACGTTTCCATCCTGGTTGTAAAACGGTTCAGACACAGCTACAGGTTGAGTTTCACAGGAGTCGTACAGACAGACGGCTTTAATTACGATTCGATCCATGGCATTAACAGTTTAACACTAAAAACATCGATGCAGCGTTTATCTGCTCTCTATTTGCTTATTCTTCTTCTAGGAACTACAGTATTATTTTGTTGACCAAGCCAGAGAAGAGTTTGTCAGGTCACAACTTTTCTCAGTTTTTTCAGAAAACACTCTTCTGTTGATAAAGGACGTTTACAGTCTGCATCCTTTTTTAAAAAAAAAGCATTTTTATAAAATCTCAGCTCTACATCTTCTCATTCACTTGTTCTGACACTTAATCTGTTAAATGTAAAAATCAGACTTAACATTGTTCCCCTTTAATTGTATTGATTTAAAGATTAAAAGCCTGTAGCTGAATCTTTGGTGGAGCCACTCTCCCCAAGGTCAAAGGTCACCATGAAAACAGAGAAACTCTGTGAGGTTGCTCTGTTTTTCTTTTTAGAAATCTTTAAAATTCAAAAATCTTTTTCAAGATGCAGTACAACATTTTCTTTTTATCTGAACAAATGAAAAACTTAATGATCCTGTAAATCACTTCAGAAAACCGTGTCAACTCAAACACATGACGGGGGAGCACTGATGTTTTTGTTGGGTAATTGTGAGAAACCTTTGATTGGTCCAGACCTCTGTCCTCGCAGAGAAGCAGCGCTTGACAGGTGAGCTGGGCTCTGATTGGCCGGCTGCCTCCGCCTGCTGCCTGAGCGTCGCCTACAGAAACATCACAGCACTGTGATTCCTACGGACTCATAATAACTGCGTGTGTGTAAATAGCTGAGAGAAGAAACTATTTGAGAATACAAAGGCGACACTGCTGTCTGGCATTTTGTATTTAAATTATTTATTTTTGTAGATTTTGACCAATGAGCTCTGCTGTTACAGCCGTCACAGTCGAGCTCTTTCTATTGAATAAAGATTTCTAAGAGACTAAACCATTGCTCTGTGTCTTCTCTTTATTTTCATCACTAAAATAAAACAGTTGAACAAATATGGAAAATAAAACCCTCAGAAACTCTCCAGTGAGTGAGTTATGTGTACGGTTCAAGGCTGACCGCCCTGATCACAGACTCGATGGCGGCTTCAGGTCCCAGAATCCTCAGCAGGCTGTGAAAGGCCTTGGGGGCGCCACCTACAGCCTCAGAGGGGAACAGCTGCAGCGCTGCAGAGACACAGGAACAAGAATCACACACCATCACCTGCTCAACTCTCAGCAGTTTCACCTCCACATTGTTTTCAATAAACATTTCAGTAAAATTTAAGAGTAATTTACCAGTAAATGGAGAAGATTCTCAGTTGTACATTTAACAGTAACAGATTAATACAGATTGCATGATTGATATTTTTTGGGATGAAAAAACCCGTTATATCTAATCCATCTATTATCAATCTATTAAGTATTCAGTGTTTGTAGCTTCAGGTGAGCTGACGGTGGAGCAGCTCACCTTTCTCTGGGATCTTTGTCAGTAGATTGATCTGTGGAGCGACTCCACCTTCACTGGAAACTTCAACTGACCAGTGTACCATCAGGACGCAGCTGCAGAAACACACATAGTGAGAGTTCAGGTTTATTATTACAGCCCATAATAACAACTCTGTCTCTGGTGTTTTACAGTTATTACAACAAACACAACACTTTCTGTGATGTGAGTCTGCACTCACAAAAAAAACTTTCACATGATCTCAGAGTGGTTTTTACAGATGTACCAACCATTTAATAAGCAGTTCATTTGTACTGTACAGCAGGGGTCGACTGTGCGCCAGGTTTGATGCCGCTAAATGTGAATATTTGATGATCAACATGTACTGCTTTTATGTATCAAATACACTAGTAAAAGTGGTTATTTTACGAATTTACATGTGCTGCATCATGAGATATCTAAATGAAAAAAGAATGATGATGAATGAAGCACAGTTGGAGCTTGGCTGCATTGGATAGGATTTACATAACACTTGTTACGTTGTAACCAACCCTATCAGATTTGTTAAGATACATGTATATAATTCATTAGTATATGAATGATCTACATGATGTATGAGATGGTGACATACCCAGGAAGCTCAGGGTGGTTCAGGGTCATGACCTCTGACCTGCAGCCTCCAGGAAGAGAGACGACAGATGGATACTTTCCCTGCAGAGAGAGAGGGACAGAGAGTTTATTATTATCACATATCATATTAGATTGATGTGGAGTGAACAGGGCATTAAATATGAGATTATGTGAAAACAAATTCATAGAAGAATCAGTGCTGGTTCTTTACAGCTGTGCAGCTGCCTCCATGTTATAATTTTGTCTGTACCATTTAAAGAGCAACTTTAAGCTGTTTTACTTGATGATTTGATGAGTGGTGGTTACTTCCTGCCCTGTAGCTTCAGGGTTTGTAAACCATATTTTATTTTAGCTGCCTCAGTTTGGCCTGTGGGGGGCGCCACAGCTTCTCTGTAATAACCTGAACTCCATACACAGGAGCCGGTGGAGGGAGAGCGCTGCACTGACATAACATCAGACTGGAGGAAGCAGTCAGGAGGAAACAGGAGGAGTGAGAGCTCAGGCTGCTGTTTCACAGCTGAGAGGTGGATGAATGAAAGAGTGTGAAGCTCTCAGTTTGTTTTTATAGTATAGTATGTTTGTTTAGTAAAACGTGTGAACTTTAAGACCAACGACAACAAGCTGAAGGGAAAAAATCATCATCTGCTTTATTTTACTGCCTACACACACGCAGGGCCGTGTTTTCTTGTGATCTTCACTCATTAGGGGTGTGTCCAACAGGTGAGGGGAGTCGAGGTGACTCAAATGAGAGGCATGTGCAGCTCTGTGTGTGTGTGTGTGTGTGTGTGTGTGTGTGTGTGTGTGTGTGTGTGTGTGTGTGTGTGTTGTCTATAATCAGAGCCAGGTCCCTGCAAGTTTTCTCCTCCCTGCATCAGTCCACAACATAAAACCAAAAACAGTCCTGAGTGAGCGTCCTCCTCTGTGATCCGATCGGGTCGACCTGTAACGTTGTTACTGATCTCTGGGAAAATCAACAAAAATATTCATGTGGTCAAATTCATTTGAGAGCAAACAAAGAGGGGAATTAACTTTCACTCTGGGCTGTGATTTACACTGATGCCTCGTCCAGTGTGAGGTGCAGAGACACAACTACAGATTTGTGCAGCTACTATTTAATCTGGTGTATCTAATCTCTGTCACTGTTCTCTGCATCAATTATTCAGCACCTTGGACATTTTCCTGTTTGCTCTTTCTGTGCAGAACAAACCCAACTCCTCATTTCACCAGCTCAAAGAAACAAAACCTTACAAATCTTTAATCTTCATCCAGGGTTTCCCCCAGAAAACTTGCTAAGCCTGGTGGTAGGGCCGCTAGAGAAGCCCACCGGCGGTTTTGTAAAAAAAAAAAAAAAAAATGTAATTGTGTGTTATTGTAAGCCATTTATTAACATTACTCAATACAGTTTTAACAAACACAAAAAAATAAAATAAAAATAAATAATATCAATTGTTTAAACTTAAGTAAAATCCAAGTGAATCTAAGAAAACAAGCCATTTCGGGTCAAATTTAAAAGTAAAATAAATTAACATAAATAAAAAAGTACAAACATGGCCAAGGGGGAACAGGGAACTCAGGCCTAAGGAGGTATGCTGTGTAACCACTTTAACCACTTTCAGGGGTTAAAGCAAAAAAAAAAAAAAAATCATCTGACTGAAAACCACCGAATCAACATCTCTTTTTCTTTTTTTCCTCACGTCATGATAACGTCTGTATTTTGACTATTTAAACCACCACAGATCATATTTCTCTTAGTTTGATAACCTGGGCCACTTCAAGAGACTTTTGATTAAGTAGCCTAACCCCACGGACAGCTCCTTCACAGGATCGTTCGGCCGTCTCGTCGTCGTCGGTGTCGCCGCCGTCATCGCCGTTACCCCCCCCCTCCTCGCACCCCGAGACACCAGCTGACGGCCGCGGGGAGGAGGCGGAGCTCATGCACGTTTACGTTACGGCGCAGTAGAGGCTGTGTCCTGTTAAACTTAGGCTACTGTATGCGCTACAATAACATCATTAAAAGCCCAACGGACTGACACACACTTGTTGTGTTTTTTTCTTTTCCACCAGCACTGCAAACAGGGACCACTGATCTGTCCTGAGTCTGTTGTCATTCTGTCACCTGAGTTAGCTGCGGGAAAACACGCTGCGGTCTGTCATCCAGGTGCAGAGGGGTGCAAAGAGTAGATACTGAGCAAGATAGTTATCTGTAGTTTACCTCAGAGCGGTAGATTAAATTATATTATAGATTGTTATATCTACTGCTCTGGTTTAGCCTACCTTAGTAGCTACTCGCGAGGTGCAGTGCAGGAGGACTCTGCTGTGAAGGTGGAGGCATGTGGCGGTGGTGGATTTGCGACAATTAATAAAAAAAAAAAAACATGTTTCTGGTGCATTAAATAAATAAACAAGCGACGCTTAGCCTGGCGGGGGGGCAAGCAAAGCCTGGCGGCCCGCCAGGCTTATAAAGCACTGGGGGAAACCCTGCTTCATCAGTCCAACTATTAATACAGAACAGGTTCGGGGGCAGGTTGGCAAAAATCAGCAAAAAGATGCAGGAGAGATGTGGAAATAAAACTGGAATGAACCATTTACATGTAAAATGATTGAATTTCTGCAGATGTCTGTGTAAGTGAGAGCAGCTGGTTCTCTCTGCTCAGGTCTGGATGATAAACAAAGTAAATAAAGAAACAGGACAAACAGTATTTTCACCAATGAGGAGCTGCAGCGGCTGTTGAACTCATCTCATTAACACCACAGGTTCACCTTGTTAAACTTCAGGCTTTAAAGAAACCTGTTAAATCTTTTTTTTTAAACATCAGGCCAAAGCTTTAAACTAGTGACTAATTGTCGTATCACATTTTCAAGCATTTTGCAGAAGCACAAAACAATCATTCATAATGATATAATGAATACAATTAAGCAACCTGGTCCTGAATTAGTTGAATTACATTGATGGATGGGTTAAACCAAAAAATAAAATAAAAAATCAGCTTCTCATTAGAGGTGATGAACTCCTTAACGACAGAAGCAGCAACAGCAGCAGAGTCAGTGTTTGTTCCCTGTGTTCAAGGTCTCGAGATGTTTCAGTGTTTCAGTATTATTGAGCTGAGGCTTAATGGTTTACACAGACAGACACCAGAACAACACAGCAGTGTTTCAGAGAGTCACCTGAGAAGATGCTGTCTGAGAGGTTACACACTGATTGATCAAACACACTCGCATTAAACCAAACGTTTGTCTGGACAAACACGGACACAACGGTGAAGAATCACCTGTTACATGACTTGGATTTCTCCCTGTGTTTCTCTTCTCCCCATCGTCTGGACCAAGTGAACATCGTTGAAATCACTAAGCTGTGAACAGATGTCAGTCGGTGTCAGTGACCGCGACACCCCATTTTAAGTCCAGTTTAACACTGGATTGAAGTTATGAAGCTGTTGGAGGCACGAGAAAGTCCCAACAATCTCAAAGCTGTTGAGATGTTTCACTCTGGATCAAAATGATCAGTCTCAACACATTATCTGGCTGCAGCTTCTCTCATTTAAATCTGAGTTAATCTGAGTTGGAAGGAAACATAAGTAAAAAAGTGTTGCTTTGATGCATCACTTTACTTTTACCTCAGCCTGCAGGTGACAGTCTATCTGACATCTGAGGTTTGTACGTGTTACTTTTGCTCCACATGTAATATTTCAGTCTTTCTTGTTTCACCTTGAAGCGTCTCGTTCTGCATTCTGAGGTTTTAGTTGAACACGTGGAGCATGGGGGAGTTTTTTTCTCACTGACACTGAGGTGGGATGTCTGGTCTCCTGTGACCTCTGACCTCTGAGTTGCTGTGAACTCTCCCCGAGGGCCAGAGCTGCAGCAGCCGACACGTCTTCATTCATGTGTTTTTTTTGTCCAGTCCACTGAGCAGCACGTGGACACTTGATTTGTTGTCTTTCCTCGATATCCCGCAGCATGTCTGCCGTGTCCTCCCACAGACAGGACGACACATGTCAGACCTGTCTCTCCGTCTTTCTCTCTCTCTTCTTCTCTGTTTATTGCTCTCTCTCTCTCTCTCTTTCTCTCCCTCTGTCTTTCTGTCTCGCTGCAGTACAAGTCCTGGCTTTCCTTCACAGCTCTATTAGCTCTGCTCTACGCTCCTGCTTCCCGCTCTGACAGAGACTAAGAAACAAACCCTCTCTCTCTTTCTCTCTCTCACGCACACACACTCACTGTATCATCACACAGCGACACACGCACACACACAAACACACACACACACCTCTCCTGGAGCTCCTGCAGAACCAGAGGAGGAGAAAACAGGGTGGAAGAGTTTGGCCTCAAGTCCTGCAGCCGCCTTCAAACTGCTGGTAACGTAGAGTTAATGTCTGTTTGTCTGTCCTCAGCTCCTCCCCACTGTCTCTCTGTCCGTCTGTCCTTCGTGATTTGTAAACAGCTGTTTCAGTTTCTGCACAAGTTTTTTTCTTTCTTTTTTGGTGATTTGTGATGATCTACCTCACAGCTCCAAAAGAAAAAAAAAAACTGTTCTCATGATTTACAGAACAAAACTAAACGAGGACAAGGACATGCAGTCCTGACTTGAGGCAGAATTGACCCCCCTTCCCAAAAAAAAGAAAAAAAAAATACTTTCAGGACTCATGTTCATGTCTGTTCACTTCCTGGTTTTGATGCGGCACTCCTCATATTTCCCCTCAGCTCACTGATGATGTTCTGTTTTGTTTCAGAACATTAACTCTCAGGTCTCAGGCATTTGTTAGATTTGACCAAGATAAATACAGAAAGTTTTCTGGATTTTTACAAATGAGGGGCATCGAACCATCCTAAAACAGAAAACAATGAGCGAGTTTAAGAGCTCTTCTTCATGTGCATGTTCAGCAGAGCAGAGCTTCAGTTGTTTACTTCCCACAAAGAATCCCACGAGATGCTGATAAGTGAGACCACGACTGTGTCTTTAAGACTTGACCTGAAACTGCCGACTACTGACACAGGAAGCTCAACTGACTCATGACCTTGTGCTTTACATAACAAAATGCGTAGCAGAACTGGACTGTGGGGTGAAAATGTTTATGGTTGAGGAACAGTCAACCGTTCCTGCTGGTTAACGGTCACTGCAGACGGACAGAAGATATGATTTGGCGTCTCAGGGTTTCATCAGGACAAGAAACAACGTGTGAGCCGTCTATCATCTAGATCTTTTTATTTCCACTGTTCTGCATTTACTTACGGTAAAACAAAGGCTGAGGACAGTGATTGGTTGATTAGACTTCTTTTAAATGATTTGCTTAATGAGGAAAGAGCGTCTTCTCAAACAACATGAACTCCAATTCCAACAAACAAACCATGACACTTAAAGCTCAACTGATGACACATCACATCACATCACAACATAAACAGTAAACACCATCTCACTACTGCAACCAATGCTTGATGGAAGAGGAAGTCAGATGAACCAACATGAAGCCGTCACTAGTGTTTGTGGAGGAAGAGGATGGAGTCAAACCAAAAGCTGGAGCAGAGGTTTTACCGAAGCAACGATACGCAGTGAAGCGGAGCATGGAAAAATTAAAAACAAGAAACATGATGACTGAAAAATAAACTTAGTAATTGCTGCAGTGGAGCTAAACTGATTCAGGATATGGAAAGAAAAGCTCAGTTATGACAAAATCTGTAGCAAAGTTTTTGTATTAATCATTTAAGTTTAAGAGAGGATTAATAAATCTAAATGTTTCATGAGAGGAAAAACTGAACGCTGTTCATCTGACGGAGAAATTATGGAATTAGTCACTACTTTAAAACATAAGAAAACAACAACTCAGCAGAAAACAAAATCTAAATTATTTTGAATACTTGAGGAAGTCATTTGTCAAGTAAAAAATGTCAAATATTCTCTAGATGTAGGTTTTAGATTTGTTGCTTTCCCTACAACTGCTGTTGGGCTGTTGTGGCAGAACAATTCTCCAACTGAAGTCAAACTTCAGTCATGACTTTAGTGAAATTTCAATGGTTTAGACGGTAAAAGGTGAAATGCTGATTGTTCTGCACACAGTTGTGTTAGAAATGAAAAGTCAAACTATTTCTTCTAAGTCTATTTCATAGGTAAAGCAGTAAAGGAAACAAACAGAGCAGCAGAGAAAGACTTGAACTTTAAAAACACAGTCTGCGTTTCATTAAACTGAACTCCAGGTTATTTTTATCCTCTGCTGTTCCTGCTGGACGTCTCTCCGTCTGAGCCTGCTCATCCAGAAACTGAACTGCTGAATATTTTCCATTTCTGATCCCTCCCTCCTCCTTTCTTTCCTGTCTCAGCACACATGGATCTCTCTCTCTCTCTCTCTCTCTCTCTCTCCTGATCAGAACTGAAATCTGGTTTCCTATTGGTTGCTGCTGGGTCCAGGAGGGAGGGTCTCACAGCTCCAGTCTGTGGAGCTGCAGGATAAAGTTTTCTCTCTGATCAAAAAAAGAAAAGAAAAGAAAAATGTGATGAAAAGAGTGTGGGCGGATATCAGGGAGACCCACTTAGCACGTCTAATGTGTGCTGTAATCTGGAAGAACTTCATGGGAGCTGTAGTTTTATTCATATTAACAAAACAATCATTGTCTAACTTTGTTAGAAAGTCCAGTTTTCACTCTGGTTTGGACTACAATAGTGCTGAATGTAAGCAAAAATAAAGATTAAAGGGGTTATTGTGATATGAAATGGCGACTTTGTGAACTCTTGGGTCACTTTTCCTTCTAGAATTGATGACATGATGTTTGTTCGGTGTTTGTACCAAACAAACATGTCCCCTTTACATCTTGAGTAGCAACACGATACCAGCCATGGTGCTGACGTAGCACATCAATGGCAGCCCATGAGATTTGGATATTGCGCTTCACATCAATATCTCTAGAAATATAAACGCCTGGGTCTGGAGGTGTCGGTTCACGTTAACTGTTAAAAGCTGCTTCAGACCAGCAAAAACCTAAACATCCTTCTATCTGGCACCATCCCATCAAACTGGAGGATCCCATGATTTAACACCACCAACGACTCCCATCATGCAGTGGGGCACAGCGACAGTGCATTTATTACTGTTATTGAATCTGCACCATTCAGATGGGGAATCAGACAGAAGACAAACTATCAGGTGTGCGAAGGTGTGTGTTAGATCCCTGCTTAATAATGACAGGACTGCTGTCTATAGACTAGTCATTAGACACACGCAGGGGGAACTGGCCATTAGGACCCCAGCAGAGGGCTATATGAGGACCAGCAGCAGCACTGACAGCTCTCTTTGTTGGAGCAGCTGCTGCAGGTAAAAAAAACTTATTTCTTCTGTCTATTTTTTCTGGAGATAAGGAGAAAAGATGTTCGTGTTAAGTTATTTGGGTTTAGTTACATGAATTAGGGGCAGACAGCTGGGGAGTGACATGGAACATAGGTCCATGTTGTAAGTCTTGGAAATCAAGATAGCTTCTTCTTGTATCCAAAATGTTGTAGAACTGCTTTAATTTTTTTTATGTACATTTGACATCTATGGTCTCTGGGAGGCTGAGTCTGGTTGTTGGTGCTGTTCTTCAGGGATGAGGTGGTGGCTGGTGGTGGCCAGTCTGTGGCTGCTGGTGGTGGCCGTGACCGTCCCACACACTGAGGCAAGCAACAGGCCTCATGCCCAGGGTGGTGGGACCCGCCAGGTGAAGAGGAAGAGAGACGGACAGGGTAAGACTTCCACTCCTAAACCTACTCTGACGTCTTGAAAGTCCTCTTGTTAGCTGTTATGTTAGCCAAGGTGTTGAAAATTTACCCTTGAATAATTAAAAAAAAAGTAGCGTAACCATGAGTTTTAAACTCATGGTTGTGTTTCCATGTCTAGCTCTGTCCTAACATCTTATGTTTCTCTGTAGCCAATTCAATTTATAGTCTTGTTTTTCTGATGCAAAAACCTCAAACAATACCAGAAAAATACCAGATGTGACTATTACATATGTTCCACAGTGGGGTATCTCTTCTGCTTTGATTAAGTAAATTCTTTTTTTTTTTATTATAAGTTAGACGGTTTGTGCTCAAAATGTATCATTATTTTCTAACTCACACAGGAAGGAGAACACATTAAACTTAGATTAAAGTCCATAAAATTAGGAATTGTTTCTCTCTCTTTCTCCGCATTTGGCTGAAAAAGGGTTAGTTAGAATTTATTTATTCTGGCTCAGAACCAAGGACAGACAAGCTTCAGCCAACTCTGGGACAAAAACATACTGTATCTGAAATCTGATCGCAGACTGTGTCTAAAATCAAGTTGACCTAGATACTGCCGTCTGCATTGTCTTTACTGGTTTCTAGAGTAGATAAGATACTGGTGAATAATGATATGACCGTGTGTTGCAGGTCTTGGGCGAACCAGAGCGGGGCGCTCTAGACCTCTGAAGATCAGACTGGTCCCTGGTCCCAGTGTCCCAGCTGAGCCCCGGGAAAACCAAGGAAACACTTTGTTCCTGGAGTCCTACAAGAACCGCCATGAGCAGCACTCTAGCTACAATGTCATCCCAGGTCAGTGAGACCAGTTCACCATCCAAGTCAGACCAGCACCTCAGGTTTTACTCAGCCCAGCGGGAACTGTAAGTCTGTCAGTGCAACACATCCCTTACCAGTAACTACGCCCAGTGAGACCAGTAACTTTCCCTTAGCCCAGGTCAGCGAGACCAGCAACTCATCCTTAACTCGGGTCAGTAGGACCAGTAACTCTGCTTTTGCCCCTCTGGTAGAGCCCGTCCACTCACAGTTTCTTAAACACAATAATTACAAAAAGGTGCCTCGTCAATTCTGTTTAAACTATCTGATGATTTATACATCTCCTAAATCTTTCGCTATGGACACGGTCAGAGTTTCCATTTCGCATTAATACAGCTGTCGTTATGACGGTAACGACTCCCATCATGTTCAACTGTGTTTTGTGGTTGTGTTACTGGAAGAGCAGGAGCTGTGTGGCAGGAAACCTTTACTCATAATCAGAATCTGACTTGATGGTTTATGAGGGAATTACTCCCCCACACAGATACATGCTAACATTTCTACAGAGAAAAGTATTATGGGTAATTGTAGGATGCAACAACCTTTTATTCTTATTATAAATCATTTTTCCAACAATAATAAAATCAGACGCATCTACGACAGTTTCCATCGTTTTCTCACCTTCAAATCTTCAGCTCTACCTCGCTGTCATCTGGACAATAAAAACACCTTCGATGTAGATCTAAAGCCACTGTAAAAGTATCAGTTTTAATAAACAAATAAACTGCTAAATGGCACCGTGTATGTGACTTTTATAGTCCATTAAACCTTAGTACAGTAAAATAAAATCTTAGTAAGGCAGTTCAATCAGACCGGGTGTGCGAGTGCAGCCAGAGGATTTGTCCTGCTCTCACAATGAAACTGCTCGTTTATTACACTACAATAATTTAGTGACAAATCATCACATTCCAACATGAACAGAAGGGAAAATCATTCGAGGGAAAGAAAAGCTCATCAGAGCACAAATCCACAAAACCCCCCACACAGAGCTGAAGACAGAGACTCAAACAAGAACCTCAAAGTTGGGTTTGCAACAATGGATCCAGTATTATGTAATTAGTGGTGGCAGTCTGATGCACGGAGACGTAAGGACTTTCTTTCATTTCAACTGTTTGTTTCTGTTTCTCTGTTGTTTGAAATGTGAGATAAATCTGCTTTGTGTTGGGAGCAGCAGACACAAACCGACTGTAACGCAACAACAACTAGAGTCCACTTTACACAAACAGACGGTCACAGATGTTGGACTGAGACACTTTTACCGAAAGGTCTGATGCTAGAAATAAACATTTTTTCTGATTTGTTTTGTGAGTCAAATGCCTGTCCAGTTACCATGGAAACCAATCAACTGCAAAAGTTACAGGACACTCCTGTGTGGAAAGTTCATTCTTGATTCTTATAACAACACTAGTATAGCTTAGCAAAAAATAATCGTATCCTGTTCTCAAACCCACAAGCTTTTTTTCCAGAGCTTTCAACCTTATCTCAGTTTTCATCTGCAGATTTTTCAAAGAGATCATTCGTTCATTAAAGTGACTTTATGCAGTCTAATGTGCGGGACTTCTGCCAAGTAAGAAGAGAATAATATTGTCAAAAGGTACCTGTTGCACACGCCGTAAAACACGCTAATTAATCAGCTTTTCCGTTCTCTAGGATTATTATTATATTTTGAAGTTAAAAAAACTGAAGGTAACTCCTCTAGTATGTTGACGATGCATTACATCACTGCATCTTCCTAAATGATCATTTACTCTTGTGTCAAAAGTTGTGCAAATGAAACCAAAATAAATAAATAAAATAAAATGTCAAACTAAAACCTAGGACGTTCCATTATTTTAAAGCTTAAGTGTGACATCTTTAAATTTCTTGTTTTAAGTAATAGCTAGGACACAAAAGAAAGGTTGCTTGAAAAACTATCAATTCAATATGAAAACTATTTGTCAGTCGCTGAGTCAAATGCGCATGAAATGAAATAATGCAGCCGACACCTTGGGACAATGGTACCACATTATTTGAACGAAACCCTGCACTTAACAGGACAAAAAGCAAGAGCTCTGGCTACTAGACACTATTTTAAGGAGAAAAGAAAAGCTCTAAAGTATGTGTGCTCCAGCAGAGATGACAGGGTGACAGTAAAGAGGACGAAGATAATAGAGAAACCGTATTTAAGAGAAATAACCTGAGCCTCTTAACTACCTGTGCTCCTATAGACCTGGCAAAGAGCATACCATTAGAAAGGATAAATGACAGACAGGACAGACTTAAAATAGACACAAAGAGCCTCTTCCTGTTGTATTATAGTGGTTTACAGTCTTTCTAACTGACTCACTGCCAGTTACAGACTCATTCTGTCCCAGGTCTCATGTTGAGAGATGAAGCTAATGCAGAGGGAGGAGTGGAAATGCTACAAATCACTGTTTGTCTGGTCCTGATGGTAAAGTACAAGCTTTAGATTTGACTAGACCTACACAGCAATTAGTGCAGTAGGACCCACTGCTGCTGACGAGGACCATAAGGGTCGGCATGGTGGTCTTAAGTGGAGGACTCACAGGTCGCTGGTTTCAATTTTCTTTGTTCTGCCATAAATGTCTCCAATTTGTTCAGTGACTCAAGGAGGAGGGATGTTGTGCTCATCCACAGCTGTTTCCTTGGTTGGAAAACTAGAGTAAAAAAAAAAAAAAGCCATGTAGGCGGAAACAAGGACAGGGAACAGTCGTCTTCTGTACGGGTTTCTGTGAGTCGACATGGAGCAAAAACATGCAGTGGTTTAATTAATCCTGCTTCGTTCAACATTTCAGAGCTGCCAAAAAATATGTTGTTGTCAGGGTGGAGGTGTAGCTGTCTTTTTAACGGTTGGGGCAAAATACTCCTCCAGACTACAAACATAAACACCATGTCATGGTGAATTATGAATAGAAATGGCAACACAGTCCAATAGGCAGCCGAATTCAACCTCAGGCTTACAAAAATGGCAGCCAGGGGGCGTCGTCGTGGCTGAATGGTTAAAACATTTCATGCAACCGCACAGTCTGCTCATTTGGTTTCAGTCAGCGAACTTTGTTGCATGTCTTGCTGCTCTTTTCACCTCTTTCTCCCTTCAACACAGCAATAAAACACAAACGACAGCCTAAAATAATTATCTCTTTGTTTGGCAGACGGCCATTTGTAAGCAGTTGGGGATAATCGTGGTAATTTTCTAGTAATTATGGAAAGATCCTGGTTAGTCAGCTGTCCACAGTCAGCTACATGTGTGCAGCAAACAGGACTGTAAACAGTGGCAGACCATCACTGTATATGAAAACTGCATTAAATGCCTCTTTCCTCATAAAGATACCACTATGTACAACTGAGCTTGAAGCTGACTGAGGACTTGACGTGTACAAATGAAACAAACTCATTCAAAATCATCACTCAAAGAAGCCTTCTACTTTTACTGAAGAGAAAAGCGTCACAACTTTGGAATTTGCAAAGAAAAGTCTCTGAACGATAATGACCTGCTTTAATGTCCACAATGTGTCTGTATTGTTTCAGGTAAGCAGGGCCAGTGTGTGTACCAGGGTCTGACCATGTTCGACCAGGCCGTCTGGTCTCCAAAGCCCTGTGTGACTTGTCTGTGCACCAGCGGGCGGGTGGTTTGCGATGAGATCACCTGCCCCAAAGTGCAGTGCCACTTCCCCTTCATCCCCACTGGGGAGTGCTGCCCGGTCTGCATGGAGCCAGGTAGAACACACAACATGTGGCGACGCCATGGTGCAACATCCAGCGTAAGCAGAGATGGGAAATGTTGTTAGAAGAGTTTCATTCATTCAACACATTATCTAAAGTGCTTACACTTGACTTTTAGAGGAAAGCAAAGTTGTGCACATCATAATTTATGTATATTTAAATCGGTGTTCATGACACTGACTAACAGCCTTCAGTTTAACATGACGTGGAACTGACATGCAGACACAAAACACTACCATATCGTGCGTGATAGAAGTTAAAGATTTTAAGGCCGAGGGGACAACAGATTTTTTCATTCTCAACAGTAACCATGTGTTAGGAGTCAGATTTAATTTTATTTAATCATATTTGGAATGAAACTCTTCATTATGTAATCTCTTTTACTTATCACTGGTTTCTTGGAAGGAATTTAAACTAAAGCGTTTCCATCTCTGAGGCTTGGATGTTGCTTTCTGTTACTATCATGGCTTTTAAAAAATGTGTTTTGCACATTTTGGGTCAGTCAACACACATGTTGTGAAAGTTTCAATGTGTAATATATGTTGGGATATAGCACATTGGTTTCACTTTACTGTCAGTTTAATCTCATCAAAAATGAAAACTGGATGTACAAGTGACTCTACAATAAACACAGAGATGTGTAGACAAGTTGCCAGGTGAAATTACTGCCAGGTGCCTGCACATGCTGGAAGCAGAGAACATGTAGAAACTTACATCTACAATGATTCATTCTTGTATACTCTTTTGTTTTTCTAAATACTGTACATGCAGGTCATTACGACAGTGTGGCAAGACGTGAAGGAAGAGTACTCTTACAACTAATAACTGCACACAAGCATTCATCAGTGTATTTTAGGATTTATATGTAAAAAACAAAAGTATTAATGCACCAAAATATTTGTTAATCTATATACTGTTGTAGCGTTATAGCTAAGTCAAGACGTAAGGAGGCAGGAGCACAACGGAGACACACCAGCTGTTAGGTCCAGGAAACGTTGGTCTGATTTATTGTCACCATGACAACCTTAACATGACAACGGTAACATTCTAATGTAACCTAGCAGGACTTATCTCTACATCTCCCTTTTCCAGTTAGTTTCCGAGAGAGACCTTACTTTGAAAGCGTCTGACTAGACATGAGGAAACTATCAAATAAACACAACTTTTCTAGCTGTTACATTAAACCAACAATCATATGAATAACTGAAAATTCATATATAAATTCAAGCAAACTCTAAAATCTTTTCACTTACGTTTTTCAAACGATTCTTCTCTAAAGTCTCATAACAAATCACTGCAGATAATAAATAACAAATTCTAGGTTAATAATGTCTTCTGATATTAAACTATTATTACTATTTTACACATTATACAATCACAGTCAATCACAGTCACTTTTTCTTTTTTCCTTTTTTTTTTTTTTTTTTTTTTTAAACACACACATATATATACATTTCTGTCTCAAGAGCCCAGGCTCTTCCACTGAGTGAGGGAATTATTGTTACCCGGCATTCACTCAGGGTAGGTGTTCACATTGTCTCATAGTTCAAGCGAACTGGAGCTTTCCTTATTCTGACTGGATAGCGTCTCTCGTTCACTGGAGTGTGTTTGTGACTGAAGTCACGCCTCTCAGGTGTGACGGATGTGTCCGTAGATCTAGCAGGATCTGTCGCTGGAGTGGTGTTTTCCGATGACAGGTCAGGGATCTCGGTGGGTGTGGCAGGCGCCACTGGAGTCTGCGAGAGGTGGAGTCTGTTCCTCCGCAGGCTGCCTCTTGAAGTCTCCACGATGTAGGATCTGGGCGTTCCTGCAGTGGACACCACGGTGCCTCTCTGTTGCATGTCCTTGATCCACACATGGTCGCCGGGTTGCAGTTCTGGCATGTCACGTGCTGCGTGGCGACGGTTGTAGTTCTGCTGCTGTTTTTGTCTGTAGCTTTGCTCCTTTCTTTTCAGATCCTCCATATCTGTATGCGAGGGGTTGAGCTGGGAGGGAAGGACTGGAATTGTTGTACGGATCTTCCTCCCCATGAGTAGCTCTGTGGGACTGTATCCATTGGCCAGAGGAGCAGAGCGATAGGCCATCAGGGCCAGATAGGGGTCACTGGATTTCTTGAGGAGATTTTTAATTGTCCTCACAGCCCGCTCTGCCTCTCCATTGCTTTGTGGGAAGTGTGGACTGGAGGTGACGTGGCTGAAGCTCCAGTCCTGTGCAAACTTTTGAAAAGTCTCTGATGCAAACTGTGGGCCATTGTCTGTGCGCACCACTTCTGGTATGCCGTGACGAGCAAAGATAGACTTTGTGTGTTCAATCACAGCCTCTGACGTTGTGAATGTTAACTTTGCTATTTCAAAGAAACGAGAGTAATAATCCACTATGACTAAATATGGTTTGTTTTTGATCTGAAACAGGTCTGCTCCTACTGTAGACCACGGCCTTTGCGGGAACTCAGTGGGCAACATTGTTTCTCTCAAAGTTGTTCTCTCTCTGGCACATGTATCACAACTCTCTATCAGTTTTGTCAGTTCTTTGTTGAGTCCAGGCCACCACACTGAACTCTTGGCTCTCTCCCTGCATTTGGTTATGCCGAGATGACCCTCGTGCAGCTTGGATAGAATATCTGCTCTGAGCGATGGCGGGATGACGAGTCTGCTGCCGTAGAGAAGCAAGCCACTTTGAACTGTCATTTCTCCTTGAAATGGCAGATATGGCTGGAGCATCTGGCTTATTGAGAACTTGTCTGGCCATCCTTCTGCACAATACTGTTTTATCTTCCTCAGTATGTCATCATTGTCCTGCTGTGTCTGTATTTCTTTTAGTCTTTTCTCTGTTGCTGGTAGGCTAGCAATGATGGAGTCGGCGTACAAGTCGATCTCCTCTTCTGACAGTCCTGCAGGCGTGCTGTTTTCAGGTGCTCGGGACAGCACATCTGCAGTCGCTATCTCTTTTCCTGGCACATGAGATATAGTGTAGGAGAATCTCATGAGCCGCATGCGTAGACGCTGGATGCGTGGTGGCAACTCATCAAGGCTTTTTGAGCCCAGCAGTGGGACGAGAGGTTTGTGGTCTGTCTCTATGTGAAAGGTTTTCCCGATGAGGAACTCTGCAAACCTCTCACAGGCCCATGTGGAAGCAAGAGCCTCTTTCTCGATCTGAGCGTACCTCTGTTCAGTGCTGCTGAGTGCCCTTGATGCATATGCCACTGGTTTCCACTTTGCTGTGCTGTCTTGCCGCTGGAGGAGGACAGCACCCATGCCATATGATGAGGCATCTGCTGAGACAAGCGTGTCAACATTTGGGTTATACAGAGCTAGACCTGGAGGAGTAGTCAGGTCCTCCTTTATGCTGTCAAAAGCCTGCTGCTGTTGTGGCCCCCAAATCCACATATTTGATTTTTTAATCAGTTCTCTGAGTGGGTGAGTTTTCTCAGCTAGGTGAGGCATGAATTTACCAAGGTGATTGGTCATCCCCAGGAAGCGTCTCACCTCACTGACATTTCTGGGCTCCTTCATGGATTTGACAGCGCTCACCTTGTCTGGGTCTGGACTGACCCCTGCTGACTCGATGATCTGCCCCAGAAACTTTATCTTGCTTTTTGAGAACTCACATTTGTCGTTCAGTGTCACTCCTGCGCTCTGCAGCCGTGAGAGTGTCTTCCGCAGCCTCTCATCATGTTCTGCCTGACTGGCTCCCCAGATGAGCACGTCATCCATGTGGCACACAGCGCCATCTATGCCCTCTAGGATCTGCTGCATGCGTTTCTGAAAATGTTCTGGTGCTGATGAGATGCCAAAACATAGACGATTGTAGCAGTACCGTCCGAACGGAGTGATGAACGTGGTCAGCAGAGAAGATTCCTTGGAGAGTGGAATTTGCCAAAATCCTGAGTTGGCATCCAGCTTTGAGAAGACTTTGGCCCCGGTGAGCTGTCCAAGAGTGTTTTCCACCGAGGGAAGTTGATGTCTCTCTCTCTCTACTGACTTATTCAGTTCTGTGAGGTCAGTGCAGATCCTCACAGCTTCTCGTGCACGTTTAGGAACGACCACCATGGGTGCACACCACGCTGTGGGCTGCTCCACTTTTGAGATGACACCCTGCTGCTCCATGCGATTTAGCTCATTTTTTACTTTGGGTAGGAGGGGAAGTGAGACTCGCCTAGGTGTTGACACTGCAAAAGGCTTTGCATCTTTCTTGAGTATGATGGTGTACTCACCCCCCATTTTTCCGAGTCCAGAGAAGAGCTTTGGGAATTCTTGCTTCACCATCTCGCTTGTGTCCAGGCTGACGTTGTCCAGCCTGACGACCAGCTGCAGCTCTGTGGCAGCTGCTCGGCTTAGCAGCGGTGTCCTCAACCCATCCACAACATATACAGTCTCTTTCTTTGTTTTATTTCTCTTTTTGAGAGTGGCTTTGAACTTGCCGATCACTTTCAGCGGGTTTCCTCCTGGCCCTTTGAGAATCAATGTAGCTTTTGATAGCTGACTGTACTGGCCTTCGTCATACAGTTTTTTGGATATGGCTGTCACATCTGCACCTGTGTCAATTTTAAAGACTGCTTTGTGGTCATCCATTTTTACCTCAGTCATCCAGGGACCAGCACTGTCTCCTGTCTCTGTCGACATTGAGCCAAGGAAAGATACTCCATATTCTTCATCACTGTCTGTGTGTGACATTGTGGCCATATTCACTTCATGTATTTTTTTTGATCTACAGACTCGAGCATAATGTCCTTTTTTCTTGCACTGGTTGCATGTTGCATCTTTTGCTGGACATTGGTCTTGGCTGTGTCCTCTTGTAGCCCCACACCTTCTGCATGGTCTGTTCTGGGCTTGTTTGGACCGTGGCTGAGCCTGCTTTGTTTTCGCACCACCGCGCTGCTGTGTGTGCATGCTGTCCAGCTGTGTGTTCACCATGTCTCCTTTGAAGTTGGCTTTTAGCAGTTCGTTTTGCTTCTTCACCTGTTCACTCTGTTTAACTAGAGTAACAGCTTTCTGCAGTGTCAGTTCAGGATCCAGCTGTAATCTCTCTGACAGACGTTTGTCTCTCAGACCCACGACCAGTCTATCTCTCACCATCTCGTCATGTAACGCGCCGTAGCCGCAGTGCTCCGCCAGGCAATGTAACGCAGTGATGAACGAGTCAGCTGACTCGCCCGACTCTTGCTGCCGTTGATTAAACATCGCCCGTTCATAAATGACGTTCCTGCGAGCACGAACGTCCAACTTCTCCTTGACTCTGTGGTACTCACTCGCTTCATCAGCCGTTAGGTGCAAGGACGTTAGAATATCTTCCGCCTCCTCGCCCATTGTGTAGATCAAAGCATTGACTTGATTTTCTTCTGCTTGGGTTTCCAAACCTGAAGCGATGCGAAATCTGTCAAATCTTTTGATCCATTTCGGCCAGTCCTCTGTTTTAAACGAGAATTTCTCCGGTGGAGCAACTTGAAACTGGTTCATGATGAACGCTGTAGATCCGTTGCCTTGGTAACAATGCTCTTCAGCTACAAAGTTACTAACCGTTTCCTTCCGCGCAGCGGTTGGCAACACTAACACTAAAAATACACTTTTTTTTCACGAAAAAAATAACAAACCGCCAGCTGACGACTCACTTGGCAACTAAATAACTTCTGACTGATTAACTTCTGACACCATGTTGTAGCGTTATAGCTAAGTCAAGACGTAAGGAGGCAGGAGCACAACGGAGACACACCAGCTGTTAGGTCCAGGAAACGTTGGTCTGATTTATTGTCACCATGACAACCTTAACATGACAACGGTAACATTCTAATGTAACCTAGCAGGACTTATCTCTACATATACCGGTAAATGTAAGAAGAATCCACACACAAAAAAATTCTTTATCTAAATATATATAATGAAAATCAACAAATATTTGGAATTTTCATCAGTTGTGACTAGTTGGATCTGGATCTGCATTTACGAACTGCTTGTGTTTTCTAAACTTCACTGCATGTGTGTGAGTAGGGTTTTATGAGACTGTCAACAGGGAATAATCTGCAGTCTATCAGATGTCTCCCTGCTTTCCGCCAATCACAACATATATAATTTGTATAGAATGAAAAATATTTTTGTGGACCAAGTCATTTACATATAAATCCAAAGTTACATTTGTGAATCCTTGTGTGTGCATTCAGCGAGTGCTCTGACTCCACAGCCATGAGTTTTCTACCTCTTTGCTGAGCACGCATCCTCAACTGATGATGGACAACCTGTCAGTTAAAAGTGGTTGAACTGACAGTAACTCACAGCTCAGAGTCACTATGAGCATGTGTGGAGGTGAAACGGGAGAAAACCTCTTCAAGTCATTTTTCGATGACTTATCATCACATAGCATCAACCTAAACTATGCTGTAGTGTGCAGAAGACATAGTTTATGCTCTGGAGCTTCACCTGTCTGTCTAGTGCTAACCGGGTCTATCTGTCTGTCTGTCCATCTCCTGTGTTTCTGTCCTCCAACTATCCTTTTATCATTCTTTGCTATTTTTCTTTATTTTTTCTACTTTTTCCTCTTTCTGTCTCTCTTTTTCTGCTCTCTTTCCTCCCTCCTTCTTTCTCCACCATCACCTTTTTCTTTCTTCCCAACCAACTCCTGCCACAACACTAAAGCCACCCTAGACCCTGACCTCAGCCTTGACCTTTCTGGTGACTCCCCAGTTCCCAGCGACCCCAGCGAGCCTGAGACCCCGCTGACCCAGGAGGAGATCCAGCGAATCCTCTGGCGGGAGGAAGAGGAGCACCGTGAGGAGGAGGAGCGCCTGAGGAAGAAGGACGAGGCGAGGAAGAAGAGGCGCAAACAGAGGAAGGAGCAGGCGGAGAAACAGAGAAGGATAGTGGAAAAGAGGAGGAGAGAGGAGGAGGAGGCCCTGAGGGTGCAGGCGGAGAAGGAGGAGGAGGAGTGGAGGCAGAGAGAGGAGAGGAGGCTGGAGGAGGAGAGGAGGAGACAGGAAGAGGAAGACAGGAGGCAGAAGGAAGCAGCGGAGAGAGAAGCAAGGGAGAGGGAAAGGAAGCTGGAAGAGGAAAGGAAGAGGCAGGAGGAGATACTTAGGGAAGAACTACTGGCTCTGGTGGAGGAGGAGGGGCAGGAGGAGCCGGAGGAGGAGGAGGAGGTGGTGTGGCTGAGAGGAGACGTGTTTCAGATGCCCCCGAAAGAACCCGAGGAACCCGAGGAACCAGACCTCCTCCCTGCTCCAATACCAAGACCTCCTGCTGCGACAGAGGACGAGCTAGAGGAGGTGGAGACAGTGGAGTTTGAGGAGGAGAAGGAGGTGATGGTAGTGAACAGAGGAGGCCTCCCACCAGGGTGCGATATGTCAGATGTTACTCTGACATGTGAAAACGCCAAACTCACCCACTTTCCTCCTCTGTCCATCCGTGAGCTCAAATCTCTCAGTCTGGAGGGTAAGTCAACGCCTCAACAAGACGAGGAGCTGGAAAGCTGCAGCTTGAACACGACCCCCTTGTATTCACTGAACCTCACTTCAGTATTGAATGTGACACTTTATAGGCTTAACTCTCTAATTATAGATCTGAAATGACTGAAAGTTCAAGTGATTCTGAGATTCTGACTCTACAGAACGATGTGAGGCCACCAGCTAAACGTTTCAGCAGAGAGCACTCACCGCACCGTCGGTCTGTTGGACAACAAAAACACACGGCCCACTTATGATTATAGAGTAACATTACAGAGTGGTGCTCCCCTTACCTCATATATTATCTTTGGCTGAGTTTAGACAAAGCAGAGAGATTGTTAAGCGGACAGAAGCCAGTTTTCACCACGCCGCATTAATGGTAATTATTCAAAGCTGACAAAACCGACTGATGTTGTTTTAAATGACAACAAAGAGTGATGGTTGTCTCCAGGTAAAAAAGAGAAGCTGCTACCGGATTCTTTCAGTACATTGTTAAAAAGTGAGGACATACAAATGATACAGCGAGAGATTCGTTAGAGTAGTGTGTCGCAGGTCTCAAGAACACAATTCTTGTGAACAAACGATGTCAATAAATCAATCTCAGTCCAATTATGACGCACCATCACCAATTTGTGAAAACATACAATGCATATGGAAGCACAGAGCAACTACATCTACAGCTATGAACCACAGAAATCCATTACCATTATAGGGATAAATAAAGTTTCCTGAATTAAAGTGAAAATGTTCTGGCGTGCAGGCAACAACATCAGCAGCATCCCAACAGGAGCCTTCAATGGCATCCCCAACCTGGAGTGGATCAACCTGAAGAAAAACAGGCTCACCTCCGCTGCCATTGATGCTAGAGTCTTTAAAGTAAGTGACAACTGACAACCGAAACCAAGGCAGTCACTCCTGCTCACCATCGCCATCAGTATCACCTGCACTGTGTGTGTGTGTGTGTTTCAGGGTCTGAAGACGTTGAGACGTCTGTACTTGGACGGGAACCTCCTGGACACCGTGCCCTCTGAACTCCCGCCCACCCTGCAGGAGCTGAAGATCAGTGAGAACAAACTTAGAGGGATCGACGAAAACAGCTTTCAAGGTACCGATGCAGCATCCCACAATGCACTTCTGCACTCACATCAGCTTTGATGTCATTCTGCCAGCCAATAGTCAAGTTTACACTCAACGACTATTTGTCTAAAAAATGACATGATACAACTAACTTAGTAGATCTTTTATAAACTCTATAATTGAGTCTTTCTCCAGGAAACATGTTTGGTCAAGTGCAGTGACATCATCCAGTCAGTTCACTGAGAAATGATTGGCTACAGTGAGCTGAAGTTGTCAGAAATAGTCAATATTTGATTAAAATCTTAATATCTAATCTTAATATCTTATGATTTGAAAATGTACCTTGTTGCCTGCTACACGTGCAGTGCAAAAAGTTGTTCTTGCATTGGCCTGAGCTGCAGTGCATTAAAGTTTGATCATCTCTAATAGTTCATTGTGATGTTAATTAGACATTTATGTTATTAGAGAAGTCAGTGAAATTACCATTTGTTTTTTGTTTTGCCAAATAACTGTTGGACCTTTGTAGTCTAACAGATGCTTTTCTCACTACATGATGTAAAGACAGATTTCCAGTTGAGGTAAGGTGACATTTATGTTCATGTCTGTCTTCTCTTCAAGATCTAAACAGTCTGGTGATTCTGGAGCTGGAAGGAAATCTGCTGAGTGAGGGGAATGTCGATCCTCTGGCCTTCGCTCCCCTCACCCAGCTCTCCTACCTCAGACTGGGCAGAAACCACTTCCGCACCATACCACAGGGCCTCCCGCCTTCTCTGCTGGTATGAAGTGATATCTGTTTCCATAACTATAGCCAGAGTTTGATTTTATAAAAGTCCGAATCTCCATGCTCTTCCCTGAGTTAAGGAGCTAGGACCAGTCTATGGCTAGGACCTACCACACACTGCTGATTTGCTGTGATGGTCCCACCAGAAAAATGGAACTGGGAAAAAATAATCATGTGGTTGGTGGTCGAATACGGGACATTTTATATAACTTCTCAAAACAACAACAACAACAACAACAACAACAACAACAACAAAATATCCACAGACTTAACAGTTCCAGGAGGACAAATAACAATAAACAATAAAACCAATAGCAATATACTGATTTAAATTAAATCTCATAAACAGTCAGTCACAGTATCAGAGCCCTTCTGAGGATCTGGCAACATTCACAGGTAGTTTTGCTGAGGCAACACAATTTTCTAGCTCTGAGGTTTAGACTACTCCACTGAGCAAACACTGCTCCTACCTGTAGGAAAACCAGGACACCCAGCTTGTAATCATGGCCTCTGTTTACCCACAAACACTGCAGAACATCAGCAAAATGCTGCTAAATCCATCTTAAAACCAATTTCAATGTTGACTTTGCCTGCTCCTGTCCTTAGTTTTAAAGATAGTGCTCTACCTTTCAACATCAGATCTGTGCTAATTAGCTCTGGGATCCTATGATCAAACACTTTACCTTTATAAAGCCAAACTATACACATAGCTTATCACAATGTATCTAGTATTCATTACATTTCAACTTTTCTCACAGACTGTAGACAAACAGAAACCAATTAAGAATGTAGAAGAATTCAGTTTGGTGTGGATTATGACCTGAAGCAGCGCCAACAAACCACAGACTTGACTGCCAAGATCTCTGAATAAAAAGCACTCAGTAAGAAAAGCTGTTTAATGACAAATTCAAGACCCCTACTGTTGCCTTTATATTGGTTTCATAAAAATACATATACATATTAAACAATCCTACTGTAAGTCTGAAGTCAAAGTCCAATAGTTGTACACGAATTTCCACCTATAAAAACCCTTTCTGACCTGCATGATGAGAAACATTTGGTTTCTTTTTTCTGTCTGCAGGAGCTCTACTTGGAAAACAATCTGATCGAGGAAATCTCAGAGTCAGTTTTCAATCTGACCAGAAATCTGAATGTGGTTTCTCTGAGACACAACAGGCTGGATGAGACCAGGATTGCACCTTTGGCCTGGATCAACCACAGGTCTGACAAAAAGAGATATCGCTATCACCCATGATGCTTCAGGCTCACAGGATTTTGCTTGTGTAAATTTCAGCGGTCACAAACACAAATAGTCCGTTTCTCATTTCATTACAATAACCCCAGAATCTGTGAAATTAGTGGGAGTGGGTGTAAAAAAACATTTTACTTTGACACTAGATTAACCACAGCGGAAGGTTTCAGTTATTTTACAATAAGCTGTCAACCACAAGAATCAACTGTGATCCCTCTCATCCCCAATTCCTCACAAATCCTCTCATCATCTCCCTCCTCCTCTGCAGAAATCTGGAGTCCATTGACCTTTCACATAATGACCTTTACCTGGTCCCGTCCTACCTGCCCAGATCTCTGGTCCACTTAGTGCTGGTGGGAAACAACATAGAGAGGATACCTGGTAGGTAGAAACAAAGTGTTGAGTAGAGTGGAGAGCTTCAGAGAGCTGTTGGTAGATTGGCATGTGCACAATACCTGAGAGTTTCACCAACCACTTTTAGGCCCCAGAAAATAAGAAATTACATACTACTATATATGGAAATGAATGGAGTGTTTATATCAAACCTTTTATCAAACAAATCACTGACTGCATCTTTACATCAAGTAATGGTTGGATGGGAGGTATTTACAGTTTTTCACAGTACAAACTTTGTATATCACAGGTTCTGCTTTTGTTTACACTGTCCTCCACGTGCTTTCAGGACCAACTCAAACCAAATTGTTCAGAAAATTATACTAGGGTATTTTCAGGGGTGGCTTCCAGTGCTGTCAAACATGACTGCATTTCATGATTGAGCTACAATGACAGAAAACTACTACACACAGTAAAGTAACCACAGTTTTAATTAGCCTGGAGCTGCAATACTTATTCTACTACTTGAAAAAAGAAGAACGATTAACTGTGTTTAAGTACGTCCAGGCCCCCTGCGGTATTTGTACAGCGCTTCAACAGAACTGGCTTCTACTTCTGCCTTCATATCTCATTATCACATAGATCTGAGAGGAAATTAATTACAACTCCATCATTGTTCCTTTACTTCATTTGCCTACCAAGAAGATCAATCCACAGTTTCCTTACTCTCCATCTCCACAGGTTACGTGTTTGCCCACATGGACCCAGGTATAGAGTACCTCTACCTCTCCTACAACAAACTGGACGGAGAGGGAGTAGAACCCGAGTCCTTCTTCGGCTCGTACCACTCCATGGTGGAGCTGTGCCTGGATCACAACCAGCTGATCTCTGTGCCATCTGGCATCAATGAGATGACCAATTTACACTTTCTCAGACTCAACAATAACAAGATCAGGTATGAAGTCACCATCCATAAACATTCATCTGTTGGAGTTAAATGAAATTTCCTGTGATTTCAACAGGATTATGTGCTGAGGACATATCACTCCTTTCCCAGAATTCCCCAGGATTTCTCACCATAATTGAAACTTATTTTAAGATTATAAAATTATGCATATTATATTGTATTATATGACATAATACCTTAACACCCCTTTGATTAGGAGGTATTATTTTGTCACAGTTTTCCTTAAAAGTCTCCTTGAACGTTTTAAAACTGTGTATAGAATCACTTAATCCTGTTTTTCATCTTTTCTCATCTTACCTGTACCTGTTGTAACAGATGTGAGTGATTATATGGGAGTTAATAACAATCTTAGTGTAGCGTGCCAGCAAAAAATCATCACATGCAGTCATGGAGACAAATTATTTCTGTGGTTTGAGGGATAGAAACATTGTTGGATGTTTAGCGACAATTTGGTGGTAATCTACATGTGATATTGTCTGTTGAACTCTGTTCTCCTCTCACATTATGGATAGAGGCCCAAAGATCTGAATAAGACACTTTTTTGGACTGACTGCACACTCTCCATTGACAGATTTGTTTTCCCTTATGTTTAGACTAAACTGTATTTTTCCACTGGAGTGTACGATGCAACAATGCTTGGAAGAAACAGCTAAAGCTGAGCAGTCAATGGAATTTCATGGTCGAACTATATCTAAAACAGTTGAGGAGCAGATTTAATGAGGTCTTGAAGGGGGGATCTTTGTTTCAGTACATACAAGTGCTCTCAGTATGTTAACACACAGGCAAAGACACGCTACAAATTCCAGGGTTCTGCAGGTGTTTTTCCCTCCTGATGAAAATTACCACAATCTCAGTTACACCTGCATTCCTGCATATCCATGTCGGTGCCACAGGAACTCAACTTAATACCAAAAGTGAGACCCAGACAAACAGAAGTAACATTTAACACAACACTGAAATAGAAATGGCAAGAAATGGTAGTAAAAGGTTCTAGTATGTTTGATTTAATCACAATATAATGAAATGGAACTAGAGACGTAGCACACGACGAGTTTTAAAAACAAACTGACCTAACTCTCAATTTCAGTGGCAAAAATGCAATAAAACAAGGTGACTACAGACAGAGCTCTAGGAAAAGAAGCTAAGTCAATACATTTTTTTAACAGCAACAATTAAAATTCAGAGAAGACAGCCTGACCAGACGACTGACTCATTCATCACAGCCCGCCAGACAATATTAAAGCTGAAAGTTCACTGGACGGAGAGTCGTCTTGACGACAAGAAACAAAACAAGAGTTGGTTCACGACTCCACCTGGGAGTCATCCTGCATCACCTCATTACACACTTGCAGGTCCATACAGAGTACACAGTTGTCCAGGTTGCTTTTGACTATGAAAATAACTTTTCGACTGTCAATTGTAATTTTAGAGTGGGAGTCTATGGGGACTGATTCACAGTTGGAGCCAGCTCCACTATTCATGCTCCAACTCCACTGCTAATGTGGCAGGTGACGGGTGTTAACCACAGTTATCACCCTCTAAGCAAAAATTGCTGATCATTTTAACATAATGGTAGGTCTACTCTGCAAGCAAAAGCAGTGAATATTGATAAATATAAACCCTGAAACACTGGAAAATGGTTAAAATGGTAAATGATAGATTAAAAAGATGGTTTTGTAGAATCCGATAATGTAATCATGTAATCATGTAATACTCCACTAATGTAATAATTTAACAGGAGATCACGAATTACTTGGTTTTAGGTGTGTTTCAAGAGTTATTGGAAAATGCACTTTATTACATTATTGGGAAGTTAAAGCAGATATCAGTGGAATGTTTTTGTTAATATAAGTCCTAAATAGTCGACATGGAGTGTTTCAGCCGAAACACGAGTCTCTCCGCCCCGACCAATCCAATGAGTCAAAGGGCTTGGAGCCAAGGGATGCGCGTGAATGTGGTGACGGAGCACGAGGACCAATATTGAAAATGCAAAACGTACATTGTGTTTTTCCTTCCTTTGAAGTCGTACCAGTTATTACATTATTGGGAAGTTATTACATTATCAGGTTTTATTACATTTTCAATCCACTTTCAAAAGCCTGTGAAATTTTTTATTATATCTGCTTTAATACATTATCAGGTTTTATTACATTTTCAATCCACTCAAGTGAATTTTTTTATTACATTATTGGGTGTTTATTACATTATTGGGTTCTACATTGCATTTTTCAGATGCAATGCAATTTTTGATTCTCTTCTTGTAGGTTAGGGTTAGGAAGGAAGGTTTCAACTACAACAACTATTACAACCAACTGTGAGGTCAAACGGCCAGATTGTTGACGACTGCTTCTCTCTACTTTCATGACTTTTACAGCCATCGTACAATTTCTGTTAGTTGCTCATTTATTGGAATATAGTATAATATATTAATAATTTATTTGTTACACATCCAATGTTAGTGAGAGAGACAGAAAGAATTGCGTCCATGGGACAAAATTAAAGTATACACTTGTTTATCATCTGCATCAGTGGTCTTGGACATTATGATGGATGATAATGTGTTCCAGAGGGAGCGAGTATGAATCAAGTGGAACAGTTCCCTGAGTAACTTCACAATCAGCAATAAGTGTTTTGACTGATGGAATGTACATCCTGGAAAGTATGAGCAAAGTCAGTTAAAGACATCAACAAAGAGAAGAGAAATAAAATAAATAGAATAAAATGAAAGCTTTGATCAAATTCATTAGTGTCAGCTGCAGATAGGACCAAAATGATTGGGCGGTTAATTTGATTAATTTAAAGTGACAGAAAATCTGCAACTGATTCATTTTGAAACAGAAAAACAAAACAAACATATCCTCCGTCAATCCCCTCTGGTAAGATTTCCTTTGCCTTATGTGATAGTAAATGTAGTATCTTTGAGGTTTGGACTGATGGCTGGAAAAAAACAGACAAAGAAATCACCTTGGGCTCTGGACTTAATTAACTGATAATGAGAACCTTTGCTAGTTAGTGATCTAACCCCCTCCTACTGTGTATTTCAGGAGTATCCCTGATGAAGGTATCTGTGACCCGTCCCACAATGGAGACTCAACTCTGGTGGCGCTGAGGCTGGAAAACAACTACATCGACCCCCAGAAGGTCTCACCATCTGCCTTCTCCTGTGTGCGCTCGTCCTCGAGTGTGGTCTTAAAACCCCAGAAAACCAGTCCACACAAAACCAAACACTAAAGGACATTTGTGTTGCACCCCCTGAATCATTGGGGTCTGGATTTTGATTTTTTTTAACGTGCCAAAAAAGTCAAAACCTAAGATTATTTCACCTCACTTGCTTCCACAGATATATACATTACTGCAATAACACTCAGAGTAACCAGAAATGACATTATAGTGTGAACATGGAAAATGTGCATTTGAACAGTTTCTGCTGATGTCATTTTCTCTACGGCAATGCATTGTCATGTCCTTTCCCTTGGACATATCGCTTACAAGCTGCACCAAGTAAGATTTTCTTTTCCTCTGCTCCGAAAACACCGTCTCAGGTCTGGTAAGGTGTTTTGCACCGTCACCTGCGCACCTCGAACGGATGAAGGTGACAGAACATGGTCAGACTTCAAAATCAAAGACATCTGTCTCCTTTGGTAAACTCTCTAAAATGGAAAGAATTCCTATGCCATACACAGTAAAATGAAAATGCTAATAAAGAAATGGAAAGAATTCCATGAAGTGAGACCACAACCCCAACACATAATTTTAACAGCCTCAGCACCTTCATGTTCCATTTCTCAGCTTCTTCCAGTACCTTCTTTCATAAAAGCTCCGACATGGAAATGAGCGTGAGTGGCAAAATCACATGTGATACATCCTTCGTGATCTTTGTGTAAAGGATTAACAGCTGGTTAAGGGATTAAGCTAAACCAAGAGCCGGTCTCTCTGACAGATTTAGAGATGGAAGATGTAATGACATGTCTGCTTCTTGCCTGCATCCTTCACTGCTAGGAGTTCATTTATGCCTGACGTAAGAACGTAATATATGCAGCACATTTTGTTTTAAAGTTAAGTATCAGATTTCACATGTTGATGGTGATGATTGTGCTTTGATCATAATCCCCACAATACCTTTGATTTGTTATAACGAGACAATGAGCCAGGTCAATTCTGCACATTCAGGTAACTTCAGTTTCGTTTCATCTCTTTAATAATGCCGTGGTGCAATTGCTGTGTTTACGTGGTCTCATTCACTGCTGAGTGGGGATCGCAGTGAACACACAGTTTGAGTTTCACTGGGGATGAGGATATCCATGGGGACTGTGTGGTCTAAAGAAACAAAATTACTGGGAAAACACTCACAACAAAAGCCTTTGACCGTCTGTTCTCCCCCTAGGAACTCAGAGAAGAGTTGAGAAGTGGGAGGAACCGCTGGTTCCAGAGGTCTTTTTCCCCACTGTAAATTTCCACTTCAAAGTTTTTCGTAATGACCTCATCAGTGTTCTTTCGCACACAAACACAAGAGTCTCCAGGATAATTAAACCACACAATAGGTCTGTGTTTATACCTAAACCTATCAACCTGTGTAACTGAACTGCAATGTATTGATAAGTAAACAACAGCTTTGACAGAGAATAATAGACAGCTTATACACCTCGGGAGAATGATTCTTTTATATACGACGTGGACTAAATGCTCTTAGTGTTCTATGATTGTATCGTTGCAGATAACAATAGCATTGACTGGATATTCGATGTGCCAAACCATTTTGCAATTTAAGTTAAGAAATGCAGTTTTGCTGCAAATAGCAGCTGTTTGAAGAAAACACCCTTTAATTTGCTCTTGGCTGGCCAACAGGTCTAAATGATATGAAATCCCTTCTGATGTATCAACGATCATATGCTACAGTTTTAAACTTTGTTATGATGCTCAATAAACTTTGCGATGTTTCCATTACTGACTGATTGATGAGTCAAAGTTCAAAATGTCACAGTCACATGTGCCGGTCACTACATTACTAAAGTAGAAGGAATATCATTATGACAATAACAGCACCGCTAGTCTGGGAACTGCCGTCAATGAGCAGAATAGCAGACCTATTTGAATAACTGTAATAAAGCCGAGTGGTGATTCAGGGGTTTGGAAGCACGCTACGTAAGACTCGTGTTTCCATCTGGAACACTGCAGAACACCTGAAGGTTTTTGAGGATCAGATAACATGTTGAGAATGAGAAAATTCACATTCAAGAATGTAAATATTCAATCTGCGTGGTGCATGAGTCACATACGCAAACAACAAGTCAGATGATATTGCACTGGACTCCCTGACTCGGCTCACTATTAGCATGTCCAGCACATTGAAGAGTCCATTGACTTTCACATTATCAAATTAACACCCCAGGCCTCTGGAAGACGCTGTGCCATAATGACCAATCAAGAATGAGTCATGACAAAATACCGTGATCTTTGCATCACGTCTCCTACCCTCCAGCAGTACAGATTCAGTGAGAGCTGTAATTATCAGAGCAGGGAAAGCCAACTTTATCATAATATTTTCCTCTCAAAGCCTGAGGTTTAGGATCATTTACTTCAGTAGCAGACAGATCTAAAGGACGATTGGAACAGAAAAGCTAAAATGCAAAGAGGACAAAAACCGCAGGCCCTTCTTTGGTGAGACAAATGGGAAATATTAGATAATCATATGCCGACAAAAATACATCTGTATGTAGAAAAGCAATAAACACAGCAATCGGTAATCGGTAATGTTTGGTCACTTCCTAGATGCTGGCAGTCATCCTGTCATCGTCCTTCAGCTGGAAAACTTTCTTTCAATGAGCCACAGCTCAGAGATCAAAAGGTCCCGTTGAAAAGAGAGAATTCTTCTCTTCTGCCAACATGAGCAGCTGCTGTGTCCATCAGTCTCACAAATCAGCACATGAAGGAACAATCTAATACTCGTTAGTCACGTGATCTTGTTAATGTTCCTACAGATGAGGACAATATAGAGATATTTGGGTGGTATAATTGGACCGCGACGTCCATTGAGCTCCATTACAGCATCAATTCTGAATTTCTTATATTTTTCTTCAGAAGACGATCTGCATGAAAGCTAAGAAAAACAAAACAAAAAAACTACCCATTGGTATTCCCAACCAAGGGCACTTAAATTCATAGTTGTGCTCAAAATGTGCTGCCATCCTACTTTGATCTTTAAATCAAAATCAACCATTACTTAACTACAGTACTCACTAAATATTGAGTGCACATCGTAGTGAGGAAAAGTTTTTTTTTAACGAGGCATTTATTCTGTAATTTTATATATTTGTAAATTGTAAAGTTTACTGCAACATTTAAATCTCAATAAATCATTCTTCACTCTTCACATGCCTTTCCAGGTTTTCTTGTGTGAAGACACAGTTTATATTTATGACTCTGGGCTGAAACATACAAACTGATGACACAATCATATATTTATTAGATTTTAATACAGCTGTGTTTTTGTTTTTTTTAAATGACTTATGGATAGAGCCAAGACTCTTGAGAAGTAGTATTTTTAGCTTGTGGTGTCTTTTTATTAATAGATGGGATGTGTTATATGGTTAAATCATATCCTACCCTCAGTTTAACAGTTATTGCGCTTCTGCTTGTTTAATGTACATTCCCTGGACCGATGAGGCAATAAAGCATCAGCCTCAGAAATTCCTGCATCAGGAAGCCTCATGGTGAAGTGCTAGGACGATGACACTGGTCTGTTGTGCAGCCGGGCTGGTAACACTCCAGCAGCAGGTAACATACTGGTTTGCAGGGTCACAGCTCTATTAAAATGTTTCCTGGCAACAAAACGTTCCTGTGGCACGACAGCAACAACAGCGCTGAGGCAACTCCTTGGCATCACTGCCCTACGAGTTGCCCTGGTGACTCACAGCTTTAAAAGGCTCTGATGGAGGAAATTCTCTTGAGTACGGGAACACAACAAGCTCCGGCAAGTCCAGAGCTGTCACAGACGTCTGACGGGTTGGAAAGTCTGAGATCCAGAGACAGAAGAGACATCCTGACCACCTCCCACCAGGAACGCAGACCATCTCCCATCAGGAAACAATCTCTACCATTTAATTTGTAGTTACAATACTGTAATTCCAACAATTATGCCATACATTTTTTTCACCACCACAAGCCAATTTCCCTCTTTGGACTATTAAAGCTACTGAATTGAATCTTTCTGCGGCAGACCAGTCAGCTGAGAAGCGAGAGGTTTGCATGTGCAATATCCCCCTCAACAGAGGATGACAACACGATAGACATCCAGCTCAAAACAAACGTTCAACATACTTCTTTGGAGAGACAGATGCATCATCTTAACCCAACAGCAAGACATAAACTTGTGCTCTTTGGAGAACAAAACAAAGTCTGTGTCCTCCAACAGTGCACAGAAAGCACAGAGCTCTCAGACAGGTTTATATCGGAGTCTAATCAGATCCTTGCAATGTTTGGGAAAGTGGTATCCTTTAATCTTACAATCTGGCTCATGACAGAGTATTGTTTCAAAGTGCAGTTATGGAGCAGCGATTATGAGGAATTGGAAACTGAGCCTGAGGTTTTAACAAGGGAATCTTAAGTGTGGGTGTGCTAATATATCAGATAATGGCAGCTTACACTTGGTTCCATGAGACTTTTCAAATGTAAGGTAGACGTATTAACGCTCATGTTCAGCTCTTCTCAGTGCTTTGTTTAACTTAACCGCAAGAGAGTCAAACATCTTACCAATTGCAGGTAACAACAACGACAACAATAACAACCATGAGGACACAGGATCTATACAAGAATTTCTCTCATGGTCATCAAAACAGCAGAGATTATAAATGTTTTCACACTTTAATTATTATTTGTTGATTCCCTTTGTCTTTTGTCCAAGTTGCATTTTATTTTGCATTGGAAAGTTGACACTTTGTGCAGTTTTGTGTAAAATGGCAAAAGCTTTCAGACAGAAGGTGAAGTTACACACAGAAGTAAGCAATCCAGTCGTTTTGGCTAATGCTGCGTTCCAGCCAGGCTTTTGAAACCGTAAATTACAGCTTCAAGTCACGACTTACGACTTTGTAGCGTTCCAGGCAACACTTAACTCGTGTTTTTCCGACCTGTTGCCTGTGAAAGTGCACTATAACGGCCACTCGTAACTTCCGACCGGTGAACTCATACCAGATCGAACTGGTATGACTTGGTATGAACGCACCATGAGTTAGCAGCCCCCGCCCTCGTCAGGCATCTATTGGTCCTCGTCCCTACGTCACCACATTCACGCGCACCCCTTGGCTGCACACACAGCCCTTCATGCCATTCTCTCTCCTCATTGGATAACACTTGTATCCCATAAGGAAAGTTTTCTCCTGGGTTTACAGCAGAGCAGAGTGACGGAGAGACCCGTGTTTCGGCCCAAACACTCTATGTACTGTACGTGATTGCTGACGGAAAATAGGACTACCGGTATTTAGGACTTATATTAACAAAAACATTCTGCTGACTTCTGCTTTAAAGGGACAGTATGGGACTTTATTGGCTTTTTATTGACAAAAATCAAATATCGCTTTCATAAATACGTATTTCAATGAAGTGGAATCGCGCCCGAATACAAACGAGCGCTTTCTCGTACCTTAGAATGAGTTGTTACAAGTCGTTACAAACATACAGGGGGGGGTTCACCGAACCTTCTCTGCCATGTTGAATCGCCATGTTTTACGTTCAGTGTCAGCGTGGCTGTAGGGAACCACAAACTCCGCTCACCACAGCTGTCCTCTCGGGGAGAAAGTTTTCCAGACAGCAAACTGTCACTCTAGTGTGAGGAAGGACGTGATTTGCCTTCAGGTGCAGTCAGACACCTGAAAATAGGAAACCAACTGGATGTTATTTTACTCGACGAGAGAAAGACGGTAAAACGTGGGTCAGGTAAACAATACGATGTTACCATGACAACATATTGTCACGCCGGCTTTATTTTGCCTCGTGCTGGCGGACCGTTTGTTTACATAGAGGCTTGTTTATCCTGTTACATGCAGCGTCGGTTGTTTTTCTGACTTCTGCCCGAGTTTACGTAAACGCAACAGCAAGAATACGTGCCGACATGCAACCGCACCGCTAGATGGGGGTAAATGTCACATACTGGGGCTTTAATGCACTTACTTTAGGAACCGTAGAACTTGGTCCAGGAGCAAAAGACCAAGGAGTTTACACTTTTTAAAAGTAGTTTAGGTATTTTTGTTTACAATAAATCTGACCATGGATAGTGTAAATGTGATTTTAAAAAATCAGGTGGAGGAGAGATTAAATGCAAGAATGGTCCCAAGCCAAGCTTTAAATCTCAAACCACTGATATTTTTGATTTCATGGTCATAATGTCAAAGCCTGTCTTTACACATTTTCACATAAAAGCTATTATGAAACAATATAGAGCCTACAGGAGGACAAGAGGAATAGCTGATGAGAGGAGCAGGAAAAGAGTAGGAGAGTGGGAGCCTTGCTATAAATCTAATAATATCCAGAGCATGCAAGCATGGGAGGATGAATGCATAAACAGGACATCCCTACAGTTCAGCATCAGGACAGATGATAGCAGACACAAGAGAAATACACGAATGCAACAATAAATAGTTTTGTACTTAAATGGAACAATAACAGGGGGGCAAACGCTTTTACGTATATTGATCAGTCGAAAATTTGTAAATATAATTCAGTCAGAACAAAATATTACATTGGATTTACCATTATTATTTTCAGTTTTCTTGTAAAGTTGAAAACAACTGGTGAGAAAATACAAGATAAATTTGCTTTGAAGTTTCAAAGAGTATGTTGAACATGAGAGGGCTCACCAAGCTTCTTGTTGATGAAATGATCACTTAACCAGATCTCTGATGGTTTGGAAAATATGATTTTGCCACCGAGAAGATGCATTGAAACCAGAACACAGCCCCGGTCCCATTTTGGTTCGCCTGACTGCCAAACCAGGGCATAGTTGGACGGTCTGGCTCTGCCATAAGTTGCTTCAGAGTGCGGTTCCAGCTCAGCTCAGCAGAAAATACCAACACTGAATGGAAAAACGAATAGTATAACACATGAGCCCCTGAGGGAGCAAGCTTCTGTTAGCTTTTCCATTCTTGGGAGGTATTTCTCATTTTTGCCTTAAGTAAAACTTTAGGGGTTTCCTGTTGTGCCTTGTTAAAGCAGAAGTAAGTGATATATTTGTGTTAATATAAGTCTTAAATAGTTATATCTTCCGACAGCAATCACTTACATAGAGTGTTTGGACCAAAACACGGGTCTGTCAGTCACTCTGCTCTGCTCTGAGCCGAGGAGAAAACATTTATCGTATCCTACAGTTTTTATCCAATGAGGAGAGAGAACGGCATGCAGGGCTGTGTGTGCAGCCAAGGAACGCCGTGAATGTGGCGACGTAGGGACGAGGACTGTTATGGTGCGTTCAAGGAAACTCGTATTTTTCCGACCGTGAAGTGGTACCAGTTCGATCTGGTACGAGTTCACCGGTCGGAAGTTACGAGTGGCTGTTATAGTGACTTTCACCGGTAAAACAGGTCGGAAAAACACGAGTGGGTTGCCTGGAACGCTACAAAGTCGTAAGTTGTGACTTGAAGCTGTAATTTACGATTTCAAAAGCCTGCCTGGAACGCAGCATTAGCGAAAACGACCGGACCACTTACTTCTGCTTTAAGGTACATATCATGCAGAGCACAACAGAACATAAATAATGTTGATGTGTGTCTCCTCTGTGCCTCGTCTACCTCCTGTCTCTGCTTTCCAATTAAGGACGAAATGTGAAATAACACAAAGTGAAAGCAGTTCTCACTGACTCTCCGTACTACCTTAAATCAGTATGCCCCCACCACTGAAGCCTCATCTGTCTTAACAAGTCATTCAACAAATTTTCCTGTGTGGTGAGATAATGCCAGCTGTTCCCTATTCAGTTTTCTAGAGATCTTGAAACAAGACAGGATGAGTCTTAGTGTTTCCTACAAACATGTTTCCTCTATTATAGACTCAATATAATATTATATTAATATCTAATCTATTATAGAAATACAGAAAAATCCACAGTGATACTGTTTTGGCACATGGTCCACAAAGGGAGACCTGTCACTACAGCACAGCAGTGCAAAAGAGGAAAAAGATGAATGAGAATAAAACCAGACAATTTACTAAAAAATGATCAATATCGATAGTCATCTCAATAAATTTGGTGAAAAGAATGCCGATTCTGTTGTTTGGACACAATATGGCTTCAGCAAAGAAAACATGACACCGCCAATTGGTTTAATCACTTGGGATACAATGACTTTGCCAAATATGAGTGGTGCTCGGCTAAAAACCAACAAGCACTGATCGCAATTAAGATACAAGTTTGAAATAATCATGATAGTGGTCACCATGTCTGCATTAAAATAGGAAAGAAAGAATAGTGATATATAATAAATTTTGGATAATCATCAACAAGAAGAGGGTCATTAATTGCCAGTTAGACATACTGTCCTGTTAACCATAACAATCTCCTACTACCTGCTGACTGGCATCTCTACAACTCAAGCATCCTCGACCTTCAGTGATGCTCATCTAAACATAGTGTCGCTCTTTGTTGAGGGAAGTTACTCTCTGTCAAGCAGATGAAAGAATTGACATATGGCATCGTCCTTGAGGTGCATGGGTGCTCACCTCCATCCCCACGGTGGATGGTTCACTGAAAACACTTAACAGCTAAAGCTGCTGTCCCCCGACTCTCCCTGTTCCCTCGTGCCAATAGGCCTCAGTGTAGAAGCCATTCATGTTGATGTAAAATATTTAATATGGCAACTAGCCGTGAAGGGAGGGGAGGTGATAGACCTACCAGTATGTTCTATATAAAGACTCAACCATTCAGGAGTCTCAAGCTAACTATCCTGGCACAACTTCAAAGCTCCAGATGAAAAGCACATGACTAAAGTCCCAACAATGCCTTTTCAAATCTAGTCCGGGACGTACAGATGGTGTGATCTCAGACAGAGTCAAGAGCTCTTTACTGAAACTGAACCTCTCACCCGAACAGCGGAGGTTTTCCGTTGGTGGGGGTGTTCTGGGGGCCGTTTTTTTTTTCTTTTTTCCTGAAGAGAGGGTGATGCTGTTCTCTGCTCACTGGGAATGTATTGACTGAGAATCCAACTCTCAGCCTTCCAGCTGGATCCTGCTGCTGCTCTGCAGACTGCGTGGGGTTTAAAACAGGACACAAACACACCTGACGGCTGAGGTAGGACACACCCTGGATTTATTAACAAAACAACAAAAAAAAGATTTTTAATATTTTGCATGGACAATCTGGCATGTTTTATTTTGGAAGAATACAGCACATCTCAAGCGTTAAGGGCAATTTACAAGACTCCTGCTGGGTGGAGGTGTTTCAGTGGATTGTGCTGCAAATTGTGGACTGAAAATCTTTATTTTAACAGCTGGTCTAGGTTTGTTTTAGAGGAAATATTGAAGTATTTGAGACTTTGATTTGCATGTGACTTTGGTAAACAATATCAATCTACAGGAATGTCAGTGGATCATGTTTAGGTGAACTACATGCTGAGCAGAAAAGGATATGGTGAATGCTGCTGTTTCATGGTTGGGTTTGGGAGTATTGAATGATGTGGTCCTGGATTCCTTGATTTAAGTTGATCTCCTATGATAAAAATGCTAAGTACTTTTCCATGGAGTCCTAAATACAAACACATGAGGGAAACTATCCAAATCACCTCAAATTTACAAAACTATTTCAAGTACAATGCAGACAGATGTCTCACTGCTATGGTAACCAAAACTGAGCAAGAGCTCACAAGGAAACTATCTACCAATAGTTAGTTATTATCAAGATGAACTGATTTGTAAGATAAGAACTGTCTGGTTCCATCCTCTCCATTGTGAGGACATACTGTCTTTCTTTGCTTTGTATTATTGATAACTGTATATATTCATTTTTTTGAGACAGCAAGACATCCAAAGATTTCATCTAGGGCTTTCATCACCTGGACATGGGAATTTTACGCTATTATAGACTGGATATATAGTTTAAAGAAATGCAATGGAACATAAGTGGATGATTATATGATATGGAAAACAACTGCAAATTGCTCTCATAAATTCAAATTGAAATATACTGCATGTGTGTCCTGATGGAGACAGGATGTATCAGAGAGGGATAACGCCCCTCTGGTTTAGATGTTTTTTGAAATGAAGACGTCTGGAGAATAATCTACCTGGACTAGATTAAATGCAGGGAAGGGAAGCTTAATGTTTTCCACAGCCTTTTGACTCAGTGACAGGACAACACAACACAATAGGAACAAGTATCTCCAACTTACCGCTAAGCTGCAAAACACTCATTCATAAAACTGCCTCTTTTTTATGTTAAATGCTCACATGTGAAATAAAAGGCAGCCTGGGTGCAGAGAAAAGGGTCTGTGCTGAGCAGTATTTGCTGCCGCAGCAGGATGCTCGACCACCACCACATACTTGTGGGTGGACTGAACGCTCGACTGAAAGGCTCAGAATCCATCAAGATTACCAGAAGCACGCAACCAGACAATCTCGGCCTTTCTCCCCTGGCTGTGTGAATGTGTAATACAGGAAGATATATAAATCATTTTCTGAATCACCACAGATGGTGAAGAGGTGAGAGCTGGTGAAACATTTATGTTGGCTGCAAGAACTCATTTCCAATAGAGGTTTTCAGAGCTTCATGGAAACACTGATAGAAAAAAAGAGCTGCTTTTACTGAAACTGATCATTCCAGGAAGTCTGCATGTACTGTTTTAGCGATAGAAAACTCAGGCTGCAAAATTGAAACTGAACTTGAACACTGTCGAGCATAACGGTAATAAAAAAGTATAAAATTTCACCATGGAAATCAATATATGAAATTCAGCCCTGTATTGATGTAAGACTGGGTGCACTGGCTTCTCAAATCTAGTTACACAGTAAGTGTTAAGAGGTGATATGCATCACCAAATTAAAACAGTTTACAACACTCACTCTAATTTTCTTGTTTCCAGGTGCTGAAGCCAATAAATAAAGTAATGAACGCAAATCATGACCAAAGAACACAACATGGTTGATGCATCTGATCTGGGAAAATGTTAATGAGTCATCAAATTCTATTGGGAATTGGAGCAAAATACCATCACTTTGAATATACTCTACAGATTATGCAGAACAAAACACAACATAACTCTTCTCAACTACAAGAATACCATCAACTCAGAAACAGTTTTCTACATTGTAAAATTTGTTTGATTGTCAACTAAAGAAAGAAAACAAGAATAGAAATACTTTTCTTTTTAACTTTACTTCTTTTTAGAACAATGTTTTTCTAATTCTCCAGCTATTCCAAAGGTTTCCTGTGACCTCCCCTCAAGCTAGACACCTCGGTTTGAAAACAAGCAATAGCAGATGTTGAAGTTGCATTTAAAAGGCACCGAGAGAGTGTGTTTTAGAGTTGAAGATCAGTACACAACAACAAAGGCTTCACAAGTCCACTTGGCTCCCAGTAACAAAACCTAAATCTGGTTGAGTGCAAATTGAGTTCAATCTGATGAGGTTTTGGTTGGTTCCTGTGGCAAAGCTGCAATTTGGGGATCTGTGACAACCTCTCGAAACAATGCACTCAACACTGATGTGGTTAATTCTGTGATACGCCTCCTTGTTCTCTTTTCAAATGCTGTGTAGGGATCAGTTCTCATGGAAAAGATTATGCACACTTGCACATGATTCGCCATTTTTTACCACTGCACATTATAGCTAGTGACATTGTTGTGAACAGTCTTGTGGACAGTGCGAGTTGTTGTGAATCAGCTCGTCAATACGTTGACAGCAGAGTTTGGTCCTCTCTTCCTTTGGCCTGGTTTCAGCACTAACTGAACCTTTGTCTTTTCCTTCAGATCTCCCTGGCTCCTGTTTCAGTGAGAGCACTCTGATAAAACCATGAGGGTCTTCCTCCTACTCTGCCTGCTGGCATTAGGCAATGCAAAACCCTACCAGCCAATCAATGTACTGGATTTCATGAGAAACTATGACGTCATGATGGCCGATTCGGGTGATGAGGATGATGACGACGAAGACGATGATGATGATGATGACGACGATTATGATGATGAAGATGAAAACTGCCCAGCTGGTTGCCACTGCTCACCCAGAGTGATGCAATGCTCTGACCAGGGTTAGAACACACTACACACATCTGGATCCACATGTTACTGCAAACACACTGCTGTGTGTTGAAACAAGACAGATTAGAAATAACAAGAGACTTGTCATAAATCTCTATGTCTGGTATTATCTTTCCATCAAATCACATGTTAGTCCAGCATTCAAACTTCCCTTGCCCAGTCATAAGTCTGATCTTGGTTTGTAGGGAAGATGTAAAATTAGTCATAAATTCATAGTTCATTTCTTGTTTTGTTTAAAAACAAACAAACAAAAATGTGGTTGGCTGTAGTTTCCAGCCAATGTTAATCAAACAGGAGTAATAAGAACATTTGAAGCAACTATTCTCAGTGGAAGATAAATACACATTCGGTGCTCTACTGTACTTGAGTACAAGTATTTCGAGCAGCAGGATTGTATGGGAATAGCTGAAATAAACTATGCTGAATATATAGATAATAAAGGGAGATGACAAGCAAAGCAATATAGTAATAATTTTGTAATGGAGCTCTACGGCACTGGGGAATTAACTACATTAGACTTTTAAGACACTTTTATTTGATGAGCAAAAAAACATTACTGTAAATATTCCTAATATTTCTAGTGAATCCAGATTGTAAAGCGATATATTGCTAAAAGTCACTCAACTAATCACTCAACAGTGTTTTCACAACAAACATCTCACCAGAATAACTTCTTATAAAAGTGGGGTTAGGGTCAAAGTTCAACTAAACTGAACTTTAAACTTAAATACATGGATCTCCACAATGTTTGTCCCATTAGATTGGGCTGCTGGTAGAAAGCACAGGTAATGGAGACACATTTTTGCTGCATCCAGGTTAATAGCTATGATGGATGCCTCATCTTGTATTAACATTTTGGGGAAACTTTCACACAGCAGTGTGTCATAGGCTCAGATTACAGTTAATTTCCTATTTCATGCTATTCCCCATAAAAACAGCAGAAAAAACTCACTTCCTCAACTGACAAATTCTGGCTTCTGGACTGTGACTATTTTCCTGTTGAATGGCAGAAACATTTATCGTAAAGCAGGGCCTCTCAACACATGAAACTCTCTTTACTTTTTTTCATCATTTATGATCACGCAGTATGTTCCCCTGAATCAGAGAAACGCATGAAACCTAGGATGGAATAGTTTGAACCCAAAATAGCAGAGACCAACTAAATTACATTATCTGTATGTAATACTATAATGTTACATTTCTCAAAACAGGTTTGATCTCTATTCCTGAGAAGATCCCAGAAGACACTGTGATGATAGACCTCCAGAACAATGACATCACTGAGATCAAGGAGGATGACTTTAAAGGCCTCAACAAGCTTTACGTAAGAGACTGCTGTAAATCTTCAGAACCGATTTCCCTTACACGCAGTAATATACGCCACAACCACTTTTTGTTTACAACAGACCAACATAGCTAAACATCAGGCATATGTGAGGTAATCTGTCCACTATCATCATCAACAGTGTAGAAAATAATTATTTTAAGCTGTGAAGATGATCAGATGCACATTTATAATGTGAACCAAGACATGAAAACCTGCTCTGGTGTGGCTATAAATCAACAGTCCACCGTTGGTTCTACAACACAAGTTTTAATTCTTTCGGAGTGAGGAATCAGATCTATGTGTTCAACTAAAGACCTCATTTAGCACCAAGATGCCTAAATTGAATCCAGAGTCAGGGTCCAAGTGAATGACATATCACCTAGCAGCTTTTAAGGTTCTTTAAGTTACTGAAGAGGAACAGCTCACTAATTTGAGTGCAGGCTCCTTTAAATGAAGCTTCCAGCTCAGGAGTCGGGGCAGATCAGTCTTTGATCTAGTTGGTGTTTTCCCAGCTGGAATAAACCACATCAAGGCCAAAAACTCTGTTCTGTATCACAGCAAACCATGAGAATCTGCAGCCACAACTCTGTGGTCTGTCATTAAGTGATAAATGATGCAGCTGCACTAAACTTTTACAACTGCAGAAAAAAAAATCTTACCTGACAACCTAATGCTGCAGGAAATACAGAAAAACTCAGTTTGATTTATTTGTTCTACAACAGGGCTTGTTCCTGATCAACAACAAGATTTCCAAGATTCATCCCAAGGCCTTCAGAAACATGGATCATCTCAGGCTGCTGTACCTCTCCTACAACCTGCTGACTGAGATCCCTGCAAACCTGCCCCCCAATGTCATTGAACTGCGCTTTCATGAAAACAACATCAACAGAATCCAGAAGGATGCATTCAAAGGCCTGAGGAAACTGCATGTGCTGGGTAAGAACTTGATTCAGTGACCCTGTGTCTGATTAAGAGTAATCAGTGTTCTTGAAGACCAGGTGTCTCCAGCTGTTTGCCAAGAAGAAGTCTCCAGCTGTTCATTTCACTGAGGAAACAAGGCTTTGACAACGGTGAAGAAACTGATTAACAAGTCAGGTTACATCAGGTTTGGTAAACTGCAGGACCAACATGTGTTCATATCCACACCACAAAAGATGTTGTTTGACATTCTCCTCCAATGACCCACACAACCATTTATTTACATTAGTATTTTACTAATTAAATTTAAGGCTAGGGGGAGAGAGTGACTGTTGTTAGGAGACAGAATGCAAACCCAGCACTAACATCAAAGTCAGACACTTTAAAATGTAGTAAAACCTTTTGGTGATGTTGAGGGAAAGATTGCGGTCATGATTCTAGCAATGTTAACCATGGGGTGTCAACGTCAGATTTCCTACACCCAACCATCAACCGCAAACTCTTTACCCATAAAGCTTTGCTCACAATACTGTAGTCATAGCACTGTCTATGAGATGCACTAAGTAGTTTTTCACATGACCATGAGAGGTCCAAATTATGCTGAGTCCGCACATTTTTACGGGGGCAGAACAAAGACACTGACTGTGTGTGGGAACATGAAATCTCCTTTTAAAGAGCTGCATGCACCTTGCTGTCAACATTCACACATAATATATTTGAAGCATATCAGTAACCCTAAAAGGTGTATGTTAGAGTTTAAAATAGAAAATATTCACAACACATTACTGATAATAAACCTGTATACTTTCTTCTGAAATCAGGATTGGTAATAATTCAACCCAATGTTTTGTGATTGTCCGGACAGAGCTGGGCGCCAACCCTCTGGCCAACAGTGGGATTGAGCTGGGAGCTTTTAATGGCTTGTCGACTCTGTATATCGGAATAGCAGAGGCCAAGCTAACTGCTGTACCAAAAGGTAGAAGAAGATCACTCCCCTCATATTGTCCTGATCCACTGATAATATATGTTTATATGACGCAAGTATGCTTACTCTACACTGCTTATGTTGGTGATCCTTTCTAGACTTCCCGCCCTCCATCACAGAGATGAGCCTGGCCTACAACAAGATCTCTAAGGTGGAGATAGAAGACTTCATCAGATATAAAAACCTGCAGAGGTGAAAACAAGTCACATTTTACCCAAAAAAACACTTTCAAGGTCTTTCTCCAGTAAGCTACATGTCTGTGCTGGCTGTTCCCCAAATTAATCTGTCTCTCCTTCAAAAAATACATTTTTTCTCACTATTGGAGTCAAAGTAAAAAAAAAAAAAAAGACTTAAAGGCTGGCTGAGGCTGGGACACACTAATTATTCAATGCCTTTCATTTTAGAAGCACAGTAGGATATTGGACAACAATTCCTCGCCAGTTTAAACTGTTTTATAGTGTCCCCTGGAGACACTTCTGTTGTATTGTGCGAATTTACAACACATGTTTTTGTCCATGATGTTTTCTGAAATTGTAGCAGATTTGAAAACTGGCATATAGTGCGCTGAGCTTTTGAGGCTTTAGATCGTAGTTTCATATAAAATATGACAAGGTACAATTTTCAATGTGATAGTACATCGAATCTATCTATTATTCAATTGTGTGACTATTCTTGCTCACAAATAATAACCCTTGACCAACTATCTTTTGCCATTTTTGCAGGTTAGGACTAGCTTTTAACCAGATCAAGTTTGTAGAAAACGGCAGCCTTGCCAGCATCCCTAACGTCCGTGAGATCCACTTGGACAACAACCGTCTGAGAAAGGTCCCACCAGGCCTCAGCTCCCTGCGCTACCTCCAGGTGAGGCAAAGACACTTAAACAAAACAGGATCAGCAGACTAAAGTACATTGTCACAAAACTGAGATAGCTCTTTACAAAATCATCTGGGTTTCCACTGTTTGTGCTTTTGATGGACCCATCTCTGAACACCCTTGTCCCTGTAGCATGTCCTCTAGCTCCCCCTGGAGCATCATTAGGTATGCCTTTGCGCGATGGGATATGCACTCCCTCAAGAGAGTTCTGGGTTTGTTAAGATCATACAACCAGCTCAGATGACTTGTGTGGTTCAACTGGGTCATTCTAATCAATGTTTCTTTCCCTGTGAATGAGCTGCTTTTTAGTGCCAAACTACTTCCAGATAAAACCCCTCCCTGCTTCTTAAACTGAGCCCAGACATGTAGCAAATAAAATGTGTTTGGGATCCTGGTATCCATGATCTCATTATTTAGCCTATCCACAGATTATCATCTTAGATGAGCACAGGACTATAAATGACTGCTAAATCAGTAGCTTCCTTCTTATCACCGAAGCATGGAACAGTGCCTTCACCACCACTGTCTACAGTATGTTGTCACATGTACATCTCGTGCTGCATCTCACCTGGATCATCTCATACTGTTTTTTTCATCTAATAAGTTATGTATTGAAGTGTTTTCACCAAGTGGACCAAATCACTGTAAGGGATGGGCAGGACAGCAAAGTGGAGGATTTCCCCAAAATGTCATATCAGCAACCTGAAACTATAAAACCCAACTTCCCAATTTGTACTTGAGTCCATCAAGTCTTTCTCTCCAAGTCTGAAGCTTCTAAGCATGAGTATCCAAACTGTCTGTTACTTAGAATTAGAATAAAACTTACTGACAAAGCGGAAATAGAAATGATTAAAAACAAATCCTATCTGTCTGTTCAGGTGATCTTCCTCCATTCCAACAAAATCAGCAGTGTGGGAGTCAACGACTTCTGTCCCATAAGATCCAGTGTCAAGAAGAACCTGTACACAGGCATCAGTCTGTTCGCCAACCCTGTTAAATATTGGGACATTCAGCCAGCCACTTTCCGCTGCGTGACCGGACGGAGGGGTGTTCAGCTTGGAAACTTCAGAAAGAAGTAGGGAGTGAAAACGAGGCACTCCAGACAATTTGGAAGTGGAGAACTGCCAATATCCTTGTTGCAAGATGAGGACAGAGCTCGAACAAATTCTAATAAAAAAAATTGAAACCATAAGTCAAAAGTGTTAGCTGTTCAGGAAATGAGAGAAAATGTTCATATTTCATTCTTCTCTGTACTAGAACCTGTAGTAGATGTTGAATGTTTGTATAATTTACACAAATATGTTCTCAGCTGGGGAGAAGAAAAAAAAGAAAAGAAAAACTTTGGTCTGGATGTTCGCTCATGATGAATAATAAGGTCATAAGGTAAAACCGTAAGTTAACAACAACAAAAAAGTCATAGTCAGTATACAGAAGGGGACATAATAACATGAACAGCTGAATATTATGATATTATGATGAAATTCAGACAAGAGCCCTGTCTACTGTTCCATCGTGTGGTAGGCCACACTCTGAGGTGATTTTCACCTTTTCTCTCAATTTTTGCTGTATAGCGCCTCCACCTGGTCAGGTGGTCACTGACCAGGAGGCGCCTTCACCTGGTCACTTTTTGAAAAGCCAGTGACTTCACTTGAATAGTACAACATGCTGATGTCTTTTCAATGGAAGAGATTCTTCAATTATTTCTTTACCAGTTTGAAAATAAGACAACTGTTAAAGATACAATAGATATTCTCACTTCATACTTGATTTACTTCTCTAAATAGCAACAAAGTAGACCTTTCCCCTTTTTCATAATTTTTTTTATATATAACTTCATGCTTTTTTTCTTTCTTTCTTTTTTTTTTTTTTTTTAGATGTGAGTCATATAAAAATCACTAGCTGTAACCTGAAGACCACTTCCACCTAAACTAAAACATATTTTCCTTCCAACACAGGCCTATTTCGGGGCAAGAAGTCACATTAAAGTCCCATGTTTTTTTTTCTGTGGATGTTTTATATTATCTCATTGCATGTCTGTATTGTCTTTAGTTAGATGCAGAAAGCTACATGTCAGACTGGATTATATGTTGTCCATGATGTAAACATGCCCTCTGCAGGACTGTATCTGTAACCAATCCAAAAACTTACCCTAAACGTCAGTTTGTTTTGAGTGAACTACGGTTGATATCGAAATTAAAGCAGGTAATGTAACTCCCAACCCAGAATATCTGAGAGCATTCCTGTGTCCTCCAATGTTCTCCCCTCCTAAATGGTGCTATATTTATTTAGTATGTCTTTAAATAAACCTGGAACACCTCCCCATTCATGTTGTGAATTTTTGTCAACCTAGGTAAGTTCAGAATTACATTATTTCAGCCAAATCTTTGATGATATTAGGATATACAGTATAGGTTATTAATTGATTAATTGAAATACTGTACTGAATAATCAGTGGCCATGTGATGTCAAATAGCGAGCTTGAGGCCAAAAGAAGAAACAGGAAACAGCTCTGTAGCTATTTATTACATATACAGTAAGGTACTGATTTGCTTAATAAGGGCAACAGGAACTGATTTTTATCATCACACTTACCCCAGTGCTACACAATAGCAAATAAATCAACCAAAGGGTTATTTAAAAAGATTAGAAAGACGATTAACCAAAAACACAAATTGATTTCAAAAGAACAAATATTTGTGCATCTAAATTTAAACCTCTCTCTAATCTGAAAAAAAAAAATGTTTTGATTGCCTCTTTGAAGGGCTTCAACTAACCATTACATTTTTTAATTGTGTGTTGTTGTTTTTGTATGACCATTAGTAGACATGTTTTGGCTAACCACTCTCTCTCTCTTCCAGAACACTTTAGCTTTTCATTTCTTCACCAGCAGATGTCACTGGATACTAGAGAGTTACAGGCAGCCATCCTGGTTGTGGGACTGGAGACTGGAAAACTGATCCAGGAGAATGAATACAGCCAGTGATTGGCTTAGAATTCAATTCAATGCTATTGAGAAAACGTGGCTTCCTGGGTGACCGTCTCTCCATTCTGCAGAAAACAGGACAATGCAAGGGATCTATTGTTTCTAATTTAAAATAAAGAACCCTCTGGAGCTGGCCTTTCTTAGAATAAGTGAAAGCAGGAAGGTCTCGAAATCTTGACTAAAATCTCTTGAAGTAACTCTTAACAACAAACCTTTTCAATTCTGTCACTGCATCAGAAACAATTTTCACCTTTAAAAAAAACAAACAAACAACAACAACATATAATTTGCTTGTGATTTCATGTTTTCTTCGATGGAAGTCCTGATACCTACCCTAACATGGATCATTGCACTGGATGGCAAAAATTTAAAAGCTGCCAATTGAAAAGTTTGTAACTATGAGAAACATTTGAATTGCTTTGTTATCAAGACTTAGACGAGGTCTCTCTGTGTACAGTAACTATGAAACTGCAGCCAGCAACCATTTTCTTAGCCCAACATGTGCTATAGATTCTAATTGATTTTTTCTTGGCCATTTGTGAGCAGGGAACAAGCTGCTGACTTGTAGTCTATTGTCTACTAAAGTTGATATGACAAGCGTGTTGCTACACATGGTTTTGCTGCTTCGTTAATGTGATGTATTAGCACGATGACGTTGGTTGATCGTATGTAGCGTAAAGTGAGAGATCTGTAAAGCAACAGGAAACCAATGTGAAAATGCGACAGGCTGTGTGTGTTTTCTTTGCCCTCTCAGTCTCTGTGGGAGGCCCCTGTCAAACAGCAGCCAGCTCCCTGCAGACTCCCAGAAACCCAACACCTGCCAGCTGCCTTCATCATATCCATCCTTACCAGAAACTGATATCTATCCACAGTTGACAGCAAATGAGACCAAGCTGCAGTTGTGCGGCAACACTGTAACACAGTGCTGTGGATGGTTTGCTGCTTGACTGGTTTGTCTTTTTAAATGAAGACTCGTTTTGCTGTGGGTGGGGTGGAGGGGAGCTGCCTCTCTCTCTTTCTTCAGGAAACATATGGAACAGATCTGCCGGTTGGCCAGGCCTCTTTCTGCCACGTCTCACAGACACACATACACACACAAATGGTCCTAACCTCAGGGCTTTTACTTCTCTTCACCTTCTGCATTTGCTATCTTCTACTTAATTCTTGTCATGTTCTCTCCTTTGTCACACTTCATCTTCCACCCAGGACTTCTAGCGACTTGCATCCCAGCTTCCTCCCAGTTAGAGAGGTTTATCAGAAAAACAGACTACAATGTGAGCGTGGTCCATGTTAGTTAAGTCCCAAGTCAGTAGGTCCTTCAAACACTTGGCAGCTAAGGAAGTCCGAATTTGCATAACACAGTTTGTGTCTGCTAATTGCAATGATCAGTTTGCACTGAGTGTCTCCCATGATTCAATTCAGTACTTGTCAAATTATTGTTGTTGCACACAACTGCATTTGCATGAACTTACGTATCCCGGTTTTGATGGGTATCCTGATTTTGATAAAATTCGGGACGTGGTGTTTACATGAACTTAGAGAAACCCGGTTATTCAGTATCCCTCTATGTATACATGATAAATACAGTATCCTGGTTTCTGATTAATGCGTCTTATGTGCTTATGCCTGGTTCATGTTTGTTGTTTACAACAGGAAGCACAACTACTTATGTAAAAATCCCCAAAATATACAAATTAAAAATGCTGCCATGTTATATATGATTTCTGTACGTACAATAACAGTAGGCAGCACTGCTCTGCTGTCCAATACACACATGAAGCTTCACTTTTCATTCAAACAAACTAATGCAAGTAATTGTTAGATTTCATCAATGATATCAGCATTTATCTCCTAAAAAGAATTTAACCAGCAGGCGGTAAACCTCTAAAAACCTGTGGCTAAGTTAATTAGCGATTGTTTTCTAGGGATGTATATCGTTAGGATTTTATCGATACCGATACCCATAACGATACTCCTTATCGATACCGATACCTATCGATACTCTTATCGATACTTCAACATGTAGTTAAAATGTATTCAAATTTTTTATTGAATTTTCAAATCTACAACATTTAGTTTAGTGTAAAAAAATAAATAATGATGTTAAAAGATTCAACCGTTTTCTTTTTTTGTTTGTATTTTTAATTAGGGGTAACACCAGCAACATAATACAAAATTGACAGCAGAGAAGAAGACCTCCTTTAAGTCAACAGTTAACCTGCAGAAGCTGCAGTTTATCTGTCATCATGATAAAATAGGATCTCTGGATCTTGATGAATATTTAGCGTTTTTTACTCTTTAAGTTTTATTGCTCTGACTCACAGCTCACGTCAGCTCAGGTGATCTGCAGGTTGTTTTCACTTCACTGCTCTGACGCTGCGCCCTGTGTGCGTGTGTGTGTCTGTGTACAGCGCTGACACACACGCTGCATCTATCGCAGCCATCCATGTTCTTCACGCCGTAGACCAGTCAACTTATGAGACGTGTTACCGCAGAATAAAAGACACAAGCAGCTCCGCGTTTCCACAGTTTTATCCTGCACGTTCTGACCGGAGTGACATCAGGCCGCTCTGACTCTGCTCCTCACAGCAGCGGACATGAAGCTGCTGGAGCCTCCTCTGTGTCCTCCACACTGACCTGCTGCTGCTGTAGGCTTCTACACTCAACTCTCCGCCTCCGACACGAATCAAAGTAGCTACTTGCTAGGTCTCCGATGCGAGGCTTCAAACACATGACGACCCGACACAGGCGAACGGACCGGGCCGGCCTCGCCTCGCTCCACACGCGCCGTCAGGCCGCGTGTCGGATCTGATAAAAGACTTGCCGCGGCTCGCCCGGTCCAGGTGCTGATTAGAGCGGCAGGGATCAGCTGCGGTGGCCGCCGTGTAGCGGTTCTGTGGCGCTGACGGGCCGGAGGAAATTGGGAGGTGACAAGCAGCCGTGTCATTATTACGTGACAGTTAAGGAGACGTTCAAAGTATCGATAAGAGGACCGTTAGTCCAGAATCTTAACGGTACTCAGGACCGAACCAATTAACGGTCCGGTCCAAGAAGTACCGGTCCACGGTATACATCCCTATTGTTTTCTCCCCCAGGGTGACGACGTAGACTGGCCAGCCAAGCAGTTCAAGAGATGGGATTGCTGCCTCTGTGACACTGGTGGAGCTTACTGTAACTTCTCCAAAAAACATCATAGCAGACTTCTAAACAAGCATCATTTGGATAAACCGACCACACATTGGGGATCTAAACAATTACTTTCTCGCATGAAAAAATATAAAAATCTCCTTGTCGTTCCAGAAATGTGCTCCTGTTGTCGCCACAATTTTATCAGTAACGTATCTAAGGTAACAGTTATGTCAGTTGGCTGAATCCGCGCCTGTGCAGGTGGTGAGCGGCTTTCAGATATCGGGGTAAGGTGTTTATGCTCCAGTATCATCCTGGTTTCTTTCGGACTTCTCCAGGAAGCAAAATCGGGTTTCTCAAAATTGGGATATGGGCTTATCCCAATTTCTGAACTCAGGAAATGGTGTTTACATTGCGCAAACACAAAAATGGAATACTTGAAAACCCCGATTAAAGTTTGGGTACTGAAGTGCATGTAGTTGAGGTTCCCCACCTCACCTGAAGAGTGCTTTCGATGTAATCAGAGTTTATTATAAAGTTTTAGAAATACAGGATATTATAAGGCTTGTTAAGAGTAATATAAGGCAGGAAGTCATGCTAATTCACACAGTAAAACAACTTACTGGAAGGGAGATGATTTTAGTAATGTTTTAAATGAGATGCATTGGGATCTTTGAGCTCAGCAGGTGAGCTGGTTGCTGCTGTTATCACTATTATGTCATTTGCTTCAATTAATCAGCGCAGCACATCAAAATGTCAGAAGCGACAACATGTTTTGTAGCAAGATGACGTTAAATTAGAATTCATACTGATGCATTGTGACATTGTATTCACTTGGTACAAACCTAAACAATTAATCATGACATATAATAGCTTGTTTATGATCAGTTTTGATCTATTCATTTGCTGTGAGTCAACTAGTGTCGATACTAAATTATTCATTGCCAATGTCAAACAGAATAGTAATTATTTTTGAGATATACTTGCATCCATGAAATGGTCATTTCTATCCATCATTCTTGAGCCCTGTTCTAATTATCTCTAGAAAATATCTAAAATGAGCTTCTTGTTTCTATTTAACTCTGAGTTGCTGTAATGATGCAATATTGGTGGGCAAAGTAGTAGTAGAAGTATCATCATCTCACTTAGTCGGCTCTTCCTCGCCTAGCCTCAAGAGGTCCTTTCAGCTGAGACTATACTTTTGAATCCATCAGTTAAATCAAAGTATGATAGTATAAGTATATAAAAACCTGTGAAATCTGTGATGAGTACAGAATTTATTGTGTCGGGAACAAGTCTACTGGCTTTTTAAATGCCTGAAAAGATAAATCAGCCTTCCCTCTCTGCACCTCAGATACGTTAAATCCAAAAACATCAAGTTCAGATCACTTTTCCGAGCTTCTATCCTCTCCTCATCCCTCCTCCTCAGCCATCAAAAAAGGACCCCTTCATGCATAAAACCATAAAGCAAGGTAGGCCATATGATTACGTCACAGCCACAGATGATGAAATGTAGAGGGAGTGGAAGTTGTAGCCGCTTCAGAGAAGGAATACACCGAAAGTGAACAATTTCAGAATTTGATAGCTTTTATAGTTTGATTAACGGACAGATTCAAAAGTAGTTGAAATATACTGTAACACTGTTAACAGTGTCAGATGTTCTGTTCATTAAGTTCTTAATTCAAGCTGACTTGTCATAATGACTTGACATTACACTGACAGTTGGGGGGGGTTTACATTTCTTAACCTTGGCTGCACTTTTGAGGAGTTTGGAACAAAATGAGACAATCAAGTTGAATGAGTTTGATGGTAATTACTAGTTATTTGATGCCCAGAGTATCAGAAACATTTCCCTTCAAAGAAACATTGGGAAAAACATCGGGATTTCAAGGTTTGCATTGCATCATTTTTGATATGTTTGTGTTTGAAGGACGCATACTGTATAACGACCTTGGTTATGCTGTGACCTTGGAAGAAGCTGGGTAGAGGCCAACAGAAGAGGCAGAGGAGGCACAGAGGGAGCTCAGGTTTCTTGTGTATAAACCTAAGACAAAGTGCTTCTCACTGCTTCTCTTTGCTTTAAGACCCCAAAACTTTATCCATCACTTCAGAACCTACTGATGAATTCAAGGAAATATCACACCACCTTCTGATTCTAATTAACTTTACAGTCGGGAATGTCAGTGTCTCCTTTTTTAAAGCTGATGATCCATCATTTAAAAGACATGACTGCAGACATTTCGGTAAAATACTTGAATCCCTATGAAGTGGGTAAAAGTTGAAGGCCTAGTGGTCTGAAACAGACAGTAAGAGAAAGTAAAAATACAGCTCTTCACCATCTTTTTTTCTTTTCCAAATAAGTTTGTCCGACCTCAATGTTTGTTTCCAACACGTCTGATTATCAGACATGTCAAGACAAAAACATTCCACTAGCCATCCATGTTTTGCTGCATCAGGTACTGCACCTGAAAAATGTCCAGTCCACTATAGCAAAACCATTTCAGTATTCAGCAGGGGAGAAAACTGTAAAGGCCTCAATGTTTTAAGGCAGGCATGTCCAAACTATTCCTCAAAGGACCGTGTGGCTGCTGGTTGGGGTGCAAGAGCACACAGTTGGACCAATCATTCTCTGAAGTTTGGAGATCAGTTGATTAAATAAATGATCAAGTCTATATGCTGTTGCTTGGTTGGAACAAAAACCTGAAGACACATGGCCCTTGTGGAATTGGACATACCTGTTTTAAGGCAACATCTGGCTGCAAATAAGCTATATACAGTACTGCAGCAACAATTACAAAACATTTGTGTTTTGTATAGTTTTAAAACAGTGGATAAGAAACTCAATGATGATTACAGTATTAAACAAAACTCCATGCAATTCAATTCAAGCTGTCTGCTCTGTAGCAATGACGATAAGGACGCCGATAATAAATATTCTTCATTCGAATAAAAACAAAATAAAAAAAGAGGGATTTAGTTGTCCTGATGTTCAGACATTTATGTCAATAGTCTCTGTGGTCTGTCTTCATGCATTTACAATGTCCCCAAAAGCGTGAATGTGGATTATGGTCAGAACACTGAGTATAGTCTATGTTTTTAGCCTTATAGATTTAGTGGAAAATTAACAGTGACAAGTCCAAGCGTCAAAACATTATTAACACAAGTCTCCATTAGTGTACCGCAGAAGCTTGTACAGTCAGAGCCATTCTCAACCAGAACATCATCGTGCTATTTAATGCACGACAAATCCTGCACAGTAACTGCCAACAAACCCAAAAATCTAATGAGGCACAAAGTCTCCCCAGACTGCTGTGGACATTTTCAGAGAGGAACCAAACACTTCAAGATGCCAGAGTCACAGCAAAAGAAAAAGACTTTCAATGGTTGGAGAAAATTGTACACTTAGTCTGTCAGCGCTCACTCAACACACATTCACTGCCCAAAAACACAGAAACACTCACACACACTAAACAACACAGAACTAAAACATATACCACCAACTCATCCAGAGCAGGGCCAAGGCTGAATGAGGCCAGTGAAATTAAAATGTTTAGAGGCAAGGACTGAAAGGCCTGTTTGTTCATGAGAGAGAATCCCTGCAGTGATGTCTTCTGCAGAGAAAAGGCTGACATGAAAAATGAGAAACGAGGACGACGAGCCAATTGCTGTCTGGCTCTGGAGTGGAAAAACCTGGTCTATGATGAATGTGTGCGAGAGCGTGTGTTGTGCTGTGAGTGAGAGAGAAAAAGAGTGCAGATGTAACGGAGAACATCAAAAGTCAAATAAAAGTATTAAGTTAAAATAGTGAACTGGTAAAACTATTAAAAAAAGCTATTATTTCCAAAGTTAACCGCACATTTGAGTTTCTACACTAACATTTCTCGTAGAAATACTTTAAACCAATTTAACAATGGTTGTTGTTCAGTTATTTAGAGATACTATAAACATGATTCAATACATGTTACACATGAACACCAGCCCCCTGCTGCACCAAGTAACTGATTCGGTTGCAGGTTTTTATGTTATAACTAGTTGGTTCCATACTAAACACCTGATTTTAACGAGTTGCATTATCTGTATGCAACAGATGAAGATGACTACAGCTCTGGATACTGTCAGAGTGTGACATTTCCGCTCAGGACATCAGGTACGTAAAATAGTGTACAGAGTAGTCACAACAGTGTTAAAAAAAGAGGTTTGTTCTAACTAACGTGATACAACACATTTTTTTGCTAATGTGATGATGCAATATTCTCAGTATAAATTTAACAATTACGCAAAACAAAAGTCATTCATGGAAGGTGTCTGTATGGCCATAAATGTTAACATAATGACAATGACTGTATCTTCCATCTTGGTGAAAAGACTGCAGAGGTAAACAACACCATTTACAAGTTTAAGTTCAGGTTACAAACAACCAAGTGGTCACAGCAAGAGTCACCGTCCTGCTTTTATCTATTTCAGATTACAATGTCTGTGGTGCACCAAGGTGTTGGTTTCATCAAAAACTGTAAACACAATCCAGTCTATGATGCACTCAGTGTATTGATATTGAAGTTTTAACTCCAGTTTCATCAGTCTCCTCCATCTCTCTGACTGTTCTACTCCGACTGAATGTGTCTGTGTAATGGATAAGACCTGTATGTTGATTTCATTTATCAATATTTAACCAAAGGTGTTTGTCTACTATCACCTCCTTGTGTGAATACAGAGTCAGTGCAGTGTACATACAAATCAGGACCACACAGGTTAAGTTTCCATCAGTTAATGTGTCATCGCTGATAATCCTCCTGTCATCTGGAATGACTCTTGCCTCATGCTGAGTTCAGCATAGTAAAGAATAATCTTCTGTTTCTGATTGGATTTAAGTCAAACACTGATTTAATGAAATCTTAAATCAATGTGCATGCAAATACAATCTATAAGGCATATAAGTAAATAGTGCAAGAAAGACAAATATTAGAACATATTTCAATCTTTTACTGGTCCTTAGAGAGAAATAATTTGGTTTCTAGTGTCAAATTTATGTGCTAAACTGCCTTAACACCTGTGAAAGGAGTATTCTTTAGGGCTAATAAATGCTCAAGGGCAGAGGAGCAGATATGAGAGGGACAGACAGAGAGTCCAACGACAGACAGACACTCAAAGCCAGAATCACAGACACTGTTATTTTAGCCAGTAGCAATCTTAAAGCCAGAGCTTTTGAAGGGCAGTCCAATAAAAAGAGATTTTATCCAGATGCAGTCTACTGCTGAGGAGTCAGCCGTGTTCTCCTCATCACAATTAGCACAGAGGGAAACATTCAAGACCACAATGTCCTATTAAACAGACATAATTACATTAACATGGGAACTTCCCAGAATTCCCCTGCCTTCACAAACACATGAAAAACACATTGACTTTAACCGCAAACAATAATATAGATGAACTGTAAATGTAGTAGGGGGAAGACATAGTAGGCTACTGTACCGATGGATGAGTATGATTCATCAACTGAAAAAAAGAAAACAGGACACTACTGTACTGCACATTGGTCTACCTCAAAACCTAAAGCAACCAGATCCAAGAAACTTTTGTTGAAAAGAGCCATGGTATCTACAGCTGAAGCAATTAGTCAATTAACATGATCCTACATTGAATATCTTTAGATTTTGGCCTGCTGTCAATCAGGAACAACATTTTTAAGATGGTAAAAGAGTTTTTTGACATTCTGTAGGTCAAAATGAATCTATTCATTAAGAGATAATACTAATTTGCAAGTTAAAGCAGATATCAGCGGCACGGCCGTTTCGGCGAATGCTGCGTTCAAGGCAGGCTTTAGAAACCGTAAGTTTCAGCTTCAAGTCACAACTACGACTTTGTAGCGTTCCAGGCCCGTAGCTCGTGTTTTTACCGTCCTGTTGCCTGTGAAAGTTCACTATAACGGCCACTCGTAACTTCCGACCCGTGAACTCGTACCAGATCGAACTGGTATGACTTCACAGGAAGGAAAAACACAAAGTATGAGTTTCATTGAATGCACCATGAGTTAGCAGCCCCCGCCCTCGTCAGGCATCTATTGGTCCTCGTGCTACGTCACCACATTCACGCGCACCCCTTGGCTGCACACACAGCCCTTCATGCCGTTCTCTCTCCTCATTGGATAACACTTGTATCCCACAAGGAAAATTTTCTCCTCGGGTTGCAGCAGAGCAGAGTGACGGAGAGACTCGTGTTACGGCTGAAACACTCCATGTAAGTGATTGCCGACGGAAAATAGGACTATTAGGGACTTATATTAACAAAAACATTCCACTGATATCTACTTTAATCTAGGAACTAGCAGTCATGGCAAAATGTCACTGAACGGCAACAAAAAAATTCACACTTCCCCCCCATATCTGACAAAATGACCATGCTTGTATCGTAAAACATCCTGCCGTATGGAACCAACTTCCAAGATGAACGTGAACGTTAAAAGCAGCTATGTTACTGACACGTCATTTAAAAAAGGCCAGGATATTTGCAGTAAAGAATCTTTTTCGCCACATCCAGCAAAGCATTCAAAGGACTTATTGTCTTAGGAAGCAATGAGCCACTGGAAAACAATAACACATGGAATTCGACACGAGCCTCACATTTTGTTTTCATCAGAAATTGACTATCATGAGTCTACAGAGTGTTAGGATTCCTGATGATCAAACAGGACTTAAGCAAGCTCTGAACAGCTGGAGTCGAAGGTGGAAAAATGCTTTTCAAACAACCAATCTAACATTGCAACAGCAGTCTCACACATAACTGGACAAGGCCTCAGTGTTTTGAGACACGTTACATCTGGCAACAGCAAGGCCGTGCGTTAAATCTTTTTTTTAAAATTAAAACACACCCTGTATTTTTTTTAATTCTAAAGGGTGCACTTCAGATTTAGTCAATTACTTCTTTATTATTTATGTCATACAGTTGCATGTGAGCTATTTATCAAATAGCTAGTGATTACATAACTTCTACCCTTTGCACAGACAGTACATGGAAGAAAAAACTCAGTTTGAGGTGGAAAAAATGAGTTTGACTGAATTGTGCAGCCTTATACTTAAATCAATCTTTTTAGACTGTGGTGATAGTGAATGACAAATACAAAAGCCTGCTCCATCTGTGTGGATGATGGATTCAGCCGTCATTAGAGAACAGAGAACCACTATCCAATACCACCCGAATGGAACCAAGTCAACAAATAACACTCTCCATATGTTCCAGTATTCTCTGGTCCACACGCTTGTGTAGATCAAAGATTTCAATTAGTCCCATCATACTTCACTTCACTTGTCTCCAAAGACTGTCAGAAAATTCAATCCAGGTACCTAATGAGATTTTAATGGGAAGCACTGACAGGATTAATAAACTACTCATTGTTACAAACTTAAGAAACAGCCTTCACTCAGCAGTGTTTACGGTAATATTTGAAGAAGAAGAATTGATATTAACACACTACATGCTAATCACTTTATAATGTATATTGGGTGCGAAAAATTTCCATTGTGGAATAACTGTGGTAGTGGGAAATTAACTGATATTCTTTCAAATATTATTGCTTAAAAATAATGCTGTTGGACCACGCATTCAGTTCTTTCATGATTGATGAATAAAACTCATGTCATGATGATGTCAGAAAACAAAAATGCAAAATCATTAATCTTTACTGAGGTCCTATAAATATAAACCCTTTTAGTTTGAATCATTCCATTAACACATTTCAATTTTCACTTTCAGCAGCTTCGGGTTCAACAATGACATACTGTTTGGTACCAGCAACACATTTTGATGAAGCCCAATTACATAGATTACGTTTTAGCTGGGAGTACAGTGAGCCTCCATCTTCACACTGATAAACAGTTCAGGGTCTCTTTTTTGCTATGTTGAGGAAAAGTAAAGGTAAAGATTTTTTTTTAAAATTCCTTTTCCTTTTTGCAAATGTAAGTGTGTTAAAATGTCCTCCACCTCTCAAAAGCAAATTGAGGTCATACCTCTACACCTTCATTGGAGTCCATCTGTGGTGAACTCAACTGACTGACTGTGATACCTTAAATTGACAGGTGTGTGCCTTTGCAAATCATGTTCATTTTATATCAGAGCAAAAAACACGCCATGAGGAGAAAGAAAAAGCCAGCAGAGTGTAGAGACAGGATTATGCAGATGCACAGACCTGTGAAGGGCTACAAAACAGTTCTGCTGCTGAAGGTTCCTCCATAATTCTTAAATTGAAGAAGTCTGGACAACGAGGAATCTTCCTACAACTGGGCTACCAGCTAAACTGAACAATTGTGGAGGAAAAGCCTTGGCAAGACAGTTGACCAAGAACCTGCAGATTACTCCAGCTGAGTTCCAGAGATACTGTGTGATGATGGGAGATAACTCCATAAGGATAACCATCGATGCAGCATTCTGATCTCGGCTTTGTGGCAGTGTGACAAAAGGCTGACCATAAGACAGGGTCCTGCTTGAACTTTGCAAAAAAAAAAAAAAAAAAAAAGGAAAAGAAAAAGCAACAAGACCCTGTTCATCACCTTAAAAAATACCATGGTGGTGTCAGTATGCTGTGGGGGCCTTCTTCAGTAGCAGAGACAGTATATTGGTCAGGGTTGAGTTAAAACTGATCAGTGCAAAATATAACCTTTATGAACACCTGGTCAAAAGGGCTCTAGACGCCAGACTTATTTGTGTGTTCTTCTCCTATAGCACAAAGAGCACCATAGCACACAGCAATACAACACAGAAATGGCTTAAACAACTCTGTGAATGTACTTGACTAGCCCAGCCAGAGCCATAACTTGAACCTAATTGAATATCCCTAAAGGGACCTGAAAATGGCCGCCCACCGACGGTCCCCATCCAACAGACCATGTGGGGAACTGCAGAGAGGAATGGCAGAAAACCTCCAAATCCAGACGTGTAAAGGTTGTTGCATCATCTCTAAAAAGACTGGAAACTAATATCACTGCCAATGGTGCTTTAACTTAAATACTAAGTAAAGGATATGAATACTTAGGTCAATTTGATATTTTATCTTCTTTCTGGGTAATAAAGTTGTAAAAATGTTTAACTCTTCCCGAATGCACTGTTACCCCCCCTGAGACGGACGACATGAATGAATCACTGTCTGAAAACTTAGGACACCAGAGGCTCTATAGAATAATCAAGGACTTGATTGTCAACTAAAGTATCTGAGCTGATTCAAAGTCAGCATGAATCATTTAACAGCCAACATTAAACTGCCCTTCAGTTTCTGTCTGGAAGAAAGAAAATGCCAGGAATGCTGGGATAACAAATCCAATAGTCATCAGAGAACAGAGGACAACTGTCCAATACCACCGCAAACTGGAATCCAGTCAGCCAATAATACTCTCCATATGTCTCTTACTGGTTTAGTCCAAGCCATCATGTCTCAGTTGACAGTTTAATCAGAGCTGGTCTCTTGTCCAGTACCAACAGACTGCGGCCATCAACTAAACACTAATTCTGCCGACACAACACAGATCCAAGAAATTTGATCAGAAAGTGAAAAAGCACTTGTTCTATTTCCCTATATTTTAACATACTGTAGAGGATGAAAAAAGCAGTCATTTCAGTTTTCATCTTACACATGTTTTTGCTAATTGTAACTCCACCAAATCCATGTTTTTCATGTTTCCCAGTCAAATCATTTCATCAAATCAAATCAGTCCTACTGTGCGTTCACACCAAAAGCAACAAAATCGCCTGTGATCGCTCTGCTCGCTCATATTGCGCCGCCTGCCAGCTCTGGCAGGCCCTTACAAGCGACCAAAGGGGGTGGGATTTTCAAGCTGCACTGCAGATAATGTCCATTCAGGGTCTCTCAATTTCTCCCGCTGTGAGAATCCCAGGCCACAATTGGCTGTCGCCACTGCCACGCCGCACCATGCTTTGCATAAAGTTGAGCCTCTCTCAACTTTCGTTGCTCAAGTCGCGTCGCTCACCATCACTCTGGTCGCTCATCGTCGCCAGCGTACATTGAAAATGAACGGCAGCTGGTCGCCGCAGCTACCCAAGTCACTTTTGATGTGAACGCACAGTTAGAGTAGTAACTACATATTGCAGAAGTCCCTGTGTTGGTTTTCCCTTTAGAACAGGTGTGTTAGGTTGAGTTCTACTGTATCTGACTCTTTTGGTGTTATAGAGTTTGGCAGGGTAAGCAACAATCTCCATAACTGGATGACTTTAGCTTTCAGTTTAGCTTGTTTTGTCACTTGTTAGTAAATAGAAATATTGGTAGAAGTACATGGTGTAACATTTCAGTTCAGTAACACTTAAGTCTTGACTTATTAAACACTAAATTGTATGAGTAGCTGCCGGTTAGCCAGTTAGGACTTCTTTGCTTACTTTCTGATGTGTGTTGTGAGTGTGATGTTGTATCGTTATCGTTATTGGGGCAGGCCCATATGTGTACTTGCTTATGTGTGAGTACTTACTCACATTTACATTTATATGTAGATATGCGTGCATTTATAAGCCTGGGATAGGCTGGGTGGGGTTTGGGGGTTGTTGAAGTGGGAGAGCAGTGTGCTTTGTGTCTGCTGTAATAGTATGTCTTGTTTGTGTAGTTGTGCCTGAGCACAACATAAAAACTGTGTGTTGTTTGTGTTATTTCTGTACAATGGACCCCCTCGAAAACGAGATGCTGCATCTCAAGGGGCTATCCTAAATAAAACTTAAACTTAAACTTACTGTAAGATGTTGGATAAATATGGGCCCAGATCTCCAAAGCACCTAAATTTATTGTTTATCCAGTATACAGTACCTACATGAGGTTTAAAAAAAAATAGACAAAAGTCCAACAAAACATGTTGGAAAAAATAAAGCTCCACATAAAGACAGACTTTTATGGTACTCAATTCAACCTCCTTGGTTCTCTGACTGCCTCTCGTGAGCACAACTCAGTGTTACTAGAGGGGGGCACCTATTACCTCTGCTCAGCTCAAATGAGCAGTGCAAGTAAATGTCTGTTCTGTGTTCAAAACAACATACCAGAACCTAGAGCTGTGCGATATTACGATATATATCGTAGTACGATATAAAAACGTCTACCGTACGAAAGAGCCGTCTATCGTTTAAATCGTAATTTTAACTACATTAATCAGAGAGGGCTCTAATTGCAGCACCTCGCCACTACTTTGCATTTCCGTCACCCGCGACTTTACGGCACTGGCACTGCAGCATGCACAGGACGAGAGATGGATGCAAACATGAACCCGTGAATTCAAGCCCGCTTCCCCTTCATCCCCGGTCGGCCTGCTGCTGAAAGCCCACTAGGATTCAGAGAAGCACAGTACAGAAGCACTAAATGTTTTGCTGTCCTTATTACTGGTACTGGAAAGTCTCCCTGATCCTCAGCTGCTGCAGCCTGTCTGACCGGGGTGCTCTACACGCTACCTCGTCCTCCTCCTCTCCCCGACAGCAGCCTGAGCGGGTCTCTCTGCACTTCGGTGCCGCGGAACTCCAGGCCCCGGTCTTTCTGCTCCTCTTCCCCAGGCACAGCACCATGTGCCTGGTCACCCAGCGCGAGCAGTCTCCCTGTAGCATGAGGCTGTGCTAATGGCTGCGGCGCTGCCCGTACCAGCGGTCGCCGCCGTGGTCCCCGGCAACGAGACTGCGGCGGCGGCACCGCTTCATTACCAGCAGCTGGTGCAAGCGGCGGCATCGGGACTGGCGCCGCCGTTATTAGTACGGTATCGCCGAGCACAGCCGAGCTACACGGAGACTCTTCGCACAGGACAGGGTCCTGTGTCCGGGGAAGAGAAGCAGGAAGAGTCCGGACCCGGAGCTCCACGGCGCAGAGACACCAGGCTGCAGGTCATCTTTGGTTTTATTGTGGAAGTTGTGACTGTAAATATGACAATTTACTCCGCATTCAAAGCCGCGTTTGGTGTCTACATGCAGCAGGCTTGTTGCTGCTTCAGCTCTGCTCGGCTGAGGGGCGTGTCGCGAGGAGGCTCCGAGGGGCGGGCCATTACGAGCCCGGAGGGGAGGGAGGGAGGGAGGGGGAGTGCTTTTTTCAAATTTTTCTCATTATTTTTTACTGTATGGAATTAAATGTGTTTGGTAAATAAAAGGAGAAAAGATAAGAGAAATTGCCATTCATTTCATATATAATAAGACAAAATAATATATCGGGATATATATCGTTATCGGGATATAAAATTGTCTATATCGGGATATAAAAAAAAATCCATATCGCACAGCTCTACCAGAACCCCAATAAAAGACAATTTTAAAGATCCTAAAATTAGCTGTCCGTGTCTGTTAATCCATCTAAACCCAAGATCCAAGGGAACCTTCATGAACAGTGGTAAGATTTCTAAAGGCAGAAAAATTATGTTAATGTGTATAATCAGATTCTGGTCATTTCTCCAAAGTTATTTCCAGTTGGAATTTGGATTTAAGTATGACCCCCACCCCTACCTGACTCATCTCCAGTGGATATTATTGGAAGACCCTCCTCGCTTGGTGTCTAAGTGTGTTGTTTAAGCAGAGAGCTGACAGTAAATCTCACGCTGAGATAAGAAGTTCCAGGTTTGGGGAACTATAAGAAGCTCTTTACAGTAAACAGTCAGCTGCTACAGACAGCAGACCTTGATATGTCGAAAATATGACATGAACCAAAGATTCTGTGTAATTCACCACACCTGAGTTCAATGGCACTTGATTAAGTCTGAGGCAAATTAACTATGAAAAAAACAGGAGACTGACACTGCCTCTCTTTGGCCTGTACGGAGGCAAAAAAGAGTTAAAGAGTCTAATAACCCCGAAGGAAAATGAATAGCTTTGACTGAGCATGTAATAAAAACAAAACAGGAAAGAGTACACATTCAACTCAGCATGTGGACTTTCTTTAAAATTCAAACAAGGACAACATTCTGGCATGGGATAGCTGTCATATCAAACTTATTGGAGGGTAACTGAAAGCAGGCTCCAGGCCAGACCTGACATCAATTACTGTACCTACACTAGTTTCAATCTAACAGCAATTTATCAGCCATCCTACACAGATCAACTTGTGTAGCATGACAGAGTCATATGAGCAACAGCATACTTCAAATCCTGGCCTTCCTCTCTATGTATCCCTGACATCTGCTCTGCATCTGGCTTTGACAACAGGAACCATACATGGACACAGTGGTTTCTAGCAGAAGCACAGCAGTACTTTTTAATACAGGACTACAATACACATCAAGCAGTACATCAAAGCAATATGCCATTGGAAACAACTGCCAAAAGATTCAATTTGCACATAAAAATTGTTATATTTAGAGTCCCTGCTTGTAAAATGCCAATGAAATGGTTATATTTGTGATTTTAGATGTGATGGTATTCAGTTGTACTTGCCTAAAGCAGAAGAGGGGACTTTGGGGAATTGGGACACTTTTTATGAGTACTGATAATATAAAAAATATATATATATAAAAAAGACAGAGATTATTGAAATGTTCTCAAAAGAAAACACAACAACCTGACTCTTTAACTGTGAGCTCTGGGGGAAAAAGTAAAAACGTTGCAGAAATAATAGTTTGGTTTCTAAAAACCAAAGTGGTGGTCTCCTTGTGGAGGCTGCAGTTGTTCTGTTTTAACCATCAGGTCGTCCTCAGATCCTCAGGGACTGAATTCCAAGGCTGAATGCCAGTATTTGAACCAAGGCTCAGCATAAGGAAAAAGACTCAAACCTACAGTAAATAGGAAGACAGAAAACTTCTTCTGCACTGGGGTTTACCTCCAGGAGAAAAAAAAATAGACCAAGAGTTAATACAGACCTGGGAACTAATTCTATTTAACAATTAAAACACTCAATTCTTGGAAAAACTAATGCAATTCAACATGTGGACCATCTGAGGGAATGACTCAAATGTTGTTTGTAAAAGAGTAATGTCAGTATGAAAACTAAAGATAAAATATGAGTCATACACACTGCAATGTTGAGTTTAAATGGATCATAAATCTTAAAAATACCACTTTCAGCATTTCCCTTATAAATTAATGGAGGATTAAGAGCAACACATTCTGCAAAGTCATCATTGTTCCTTTAACCACGGCTTTTTCTACATAGGTCATGTATTTATTGTTGTAACCATGACAATAAAGATACCCCCACATTAATAAAGTGGTTATTGTAAAGAAATGATTTCCCAAAATTAAGTAAGACATTTCTGTGGCTAAACTTAACAAAACTGCCATTCCGCAATACTTAACAGCATGTTTCCTTTTGTAACCACCTGCCACCATAAAGATGCATACAGATTTGCGTAGGCGTCCTTTTGGGTTGTATCATAGGGTGTAGGTGTAGGTGACATTCGCTTGCCCTGTCTGTGTGGTGTTTTGGTGCCTAGCACAGGTGTATGATTGTCTCTCTCCAACTTCTTGCTTCTTTAGAGAACAAAGTCTTATTCCTGAAATGCATACTGTAACAATGCAAGCCACGCTGTTTGACATAATTTACAATGTGATGTGACCATTTATGAGGCAATCACATTGGCAGGCCTACGGAGCAAAATTTGTGTTGTCATTTTGTGTGTCTGGATATCTTGGTCCTTTAAACTTCCCTTTAGAGCTGCATTCGTTGGTTTTTGGCCACTGAGATCACAAAACCTCCCTATGAAATTTCCATAAGCAAATGCCTTAGCTCATGACAGCATATGAGCAATTGTTGCACAAAACCAAAACTTTCAGCTATAAAAGGCTAAAAGGCTAAAAAGCTGGTGTGATTATTATATAAGTCTGTTTCTCCCCTTTTTGGTTTTAAATGGAGCCTAATCAGGGAATTGAAGTAGTAGTTTTGTCTCAGCCATTTAATTTGAAAAACATGTAAGACTCATTACATAACAAGTCTGTGAGCTAAAATTAAAAAAAAAGTTTAGGGTCTGCATGGCGGCAGCCCAGGGCTGACGGCTGACTATGTCACGGGCAAAACACAGAGCTCTCAGTGGTGGATTAATACATCATGTCAGTTGTCAGCCAGGTTCATGCAGACCCACACTGTTTAATGCCTAACCAGGTGGTCCACTGTGTGTTCAAAGCTCCACTGCAGTCAAATGTGTGTCTGTATGTGGAGTGAATTCACTGACGTATGTTTTTTTTGTCTAGGCTGCCTTCAGTCTGCTGTTATGTATCGCTCACTTACACCTGTCACCCTGAAACCAAGCCCACCGTTACGTGGTCCACAGCTGTCAGAAGAAATAAGCCTGAGAAAAGTCTACCACTAAGATGATTGTGTTTTTTATGATAGAAAAGTGATGTTTCTGGAACAAGCAACCTCAAGGATGGCTCCGAAACAAGTTCTCTTGCTGAAAAATAGTACTTTACAACTGACTTCTACTCTGACGGCAGACAGGATTTTTTATTTTAGGATCTGGTGGACTGTAAACAGATGTACCACTTGCTCCTCTGTTGTACTTCAGAATAAGTAGCAGCTCTAGGGATAGGGTTAGTATTTGTTGCAGTAACCACAGGAGTTCACTTGGGACACAATTCTGAAGGGATTTCAATGGTAAATGTGTTAAGATGCTTCAAACAAACTACATTTTGCTCCGTAGTGTTCATACTTGTTCTAAATGACTAATTTAGAGAGGTGAGTCACGATGATTATCCAAATGGGTATAATGGCGCATACTTTTACATAGTCTCTCCTTGAGAAGTGTTGCACGCGACTAGCCCAAATTAGACCAATAGTGGAAAAGTTTGTGCTACTATGTGGCAAGTAAAAATCACATTCCTTTTTGTCCATGCCCCTCTTTAGTCATAGAGTCACCATCCATCTGCCATCTCATCTAAATATAACATATTCTTTCATGTCTTACACAAAGACTTACATATTTTCAATGTAGCTTTGATGTTCTAAGTTTCACTTATGTTCACATGGAGCAAGTCAACATGACAGGAAGAAATATGTGTTTAGTGTGTTGTTGTGGGTGGCTTTCCCCATTCAGATTATTTTATTGTGCAATGGAATACCAGTGAAACCACCCTGACAGCTAAACTCTGGTATAGAAAATTAGTAGACAGTAAAAACATTCTCCAGTTGCTGGCCCTTTTCCCAGAGTCATAAAAGTTTAAAGGTGTTCATAATTGCTAACACACCTGTAACAGTCTGGGCTCATGTTCCTTGGATGTTTATATCTGGGCCCCCTTCTTTTCCTCTGCTCTTGAAGGCTGAAATAGTCACCTGTTTTCTATTTAACTGTTTTGCTGTTAAACTTCAGTCTTTGCTCCCTTGCTCTGCCTGTTTATAGAGAAATGGTGTCTCTCATCATTCCACTTCACCATAGGGACAACACCGAAAACAGCAAATTCTCCAGAACTGCTCTGGGGAAGCCCAGCATCCCTCTGACTTGACAACCAAAGTTGAAATCAACCCAAGAACAGCTGGACCTTAGCAGCTGTTGAACACACTGAGTGAACAGAGTCTCTTCATTTTTATTACTAAGAATCTCTTGGCCTTTCTGTTTTGGAAACTTCTCCCATGCTTATTTTAATGGCATTTTCCAGTAATTCTGTTTCTGATTCATTTCTGACGTGTTTTTTTGTGTGTGTTTATTATATTAGTTGTTATTTATTCATGTATTATTGTCTGCACATCACTTCGTAACTCTTTCAAAAAGCGAGGCTGTAGAGGTCTGATACACATTAAACCAGAGAGAATCACTGATTAAAGAGATGATCAGCTGAGATATGACTTGTCCAAGATGTTCTCACGATATCTTCTAGCGATTGTTATTCTGGTTATAGTTCACTCAAACCGCCAAGAACCTATTCACCTTTTTCTACCATTTTTTGGAGCATTTGCACTCATTCTACAATACAACGTTCTACGCTGCAACGCTCCACAATACAACCTTCTACAATACAAAGTTCTATGAAACCACGTTCTACAATAGCGTTCTACAGCATTCTACGATGCAATGTTCTGATACAACATTCTACGAAAATTCTATGATACAACTAGAGCAAAAAAAATTAAGCTTCGAAGCTTCGTTTGTTGCCATGGTAATCGATCACAAAGTCCGTGATCGATTTCCCCCTCCCCTTTTTTGACACCGGTTCTCATCGGCAATCGTTACATTAAAATGAGTAGGCTACTTGGCATCCTGGAAAACCTGCTGGAGACGTGCTGTGTCTGTTTACCATACATTCAGTTCCGCTACGTTACGATCGCACGTGCGCGCATTACCGATGGGTATGTTTTTAGGGACGCACATTTTATTTTATTTTTTGCTGACCATTAAATAATTAATCTTTTTTTTTTACTAGCAGCACTGTCCTTACAGGAGAAGCACACATGCAGACATCCGTGTAGCCTATGTTGTCGCCCTGACCTTCCTTCAGAGCACATAGCCTACTGTAAGTCCTCCCATGTAACTTTTTGCTGCGAGTGGAAGTCTGCACGTGATGACGTGCCCTTATGAGTTGATGATGCGAGCTCCACGCGTCCACGTGGCATCAATCGATCATCATATTTGTTCTGGCACATCTTCTCCTGTTCAGTTAACTTTTAATGTTTGGAGTTTGAGCAGCTTTCCACTCTTCTCTGTTTGCAGTAATGTTACAGCGCCACTACAGCAGCGTATTGAGTCGTTTTCAGAAAGAGACAGGAACTGTATGGGTATGCACACCTGAATATTGGATTACTGTATTTATCGCAAGCCATATCATCATCGCAATGTTTAACAGTGTGATTGCACATTGCACTTTTTCCTGATAAAGTGCAGGCGGAAAGCATATTGTTTTGTTCAGGTGGCCTGTCCAGTTACTGTTGACAAAACAGTCAAGAGAACTGAAGAGCTCCAGGAGCCATGGACCCGTTAACTGTTAACCCACTTAGATTGCCAAAATTCTGTCAAGTTTAGCGATCCTGTGAGCATCCCCTAAAGTGGACAAACCCTGATATTGTTTGTGTGTTGCTCTACCTGGGAAGTTATATAAGACAATCAAATGAATTATACATGAGAAAACAGAGCTGAAACTAAGATTTGAAATGCTCAAAGATGAAAGGCATCTGAAGTTTTGAATAACATTCTCATTCAAGACACCTCAGCACCAGGAAGGAAGCAATAAGGAAACCAAATGCTGCTGCTAGAGGGACTGTTGTAGTTCCAGTCACACAAACAGTGACAAACAGATTCCTCAGTTGTTTTTGATCAAGCTTCTTATGTTAAAAAGACGGTTCTAGACTGTGCAGCATTTTAAACAAACAGGACACTTAATATTGGTTAATAGTAAGCTCAGTATACAATGAATTATATTAGCCCATACTATCGTGTAGGCCTACTCATTCGCCTCTGGCTAAGAGATGATGGCGGATTTTCTTTCTTTCCGTCTTTTTTTTTTTCTTTGTGGACTTTGCGGACCACTGTGCAAGGATGGGATTAGATAATGCTGTCAAACACATTGTCAAACACTAAACCTCCAATAGATGGTCAATCCCCTAAAAGTCCACTTGAACCGCTCTAAAGGTAAACTAGTATCAGGTCAGTGGCCAACCTCCTGAAGTAGGTTAAAGCGATATTCCGGCGTAAGTGAAAGCCATGGTCAAACACACCGTAGGTTAACACACTTCTGTAAAAACCGCCACTTTTAGCCACAAATAATGCTCAAAACTGCACCAAAGTTCATCAATAGTACATTACAGGGTCCCAGCACGTAGAAACATCCGCTGTTCTAAAAAACCCTGATGAGTGGATCACGGAGTGCAGCAGCTAAACATTTATTAAATGGGAAACTAAAAGTAGTTTTGGAAACCTCCTGAAGTAGGTTAACACCTTCTTGATGTCTACAAAAACCTCATACTCAGCATAAACATTTATTAAAGGGACAACAAGGAGTTTTGGAAAGTGAAGTGTTTTCACACTACATTTCCCATGAGCCTCAGTGTGCACGGTGAAATTCTTGGACCAAAAGCGAAAACATTTGCCAAGAATGTTTTCATTGATCAAGAATGAAAGTCCGGGGTTAAAGATGATCAGATACTGTTGTAGTTCCAATCATAAACAGCGATCCGGCGGTGGTATTCCCATGACACGCTGGGCATTAGTGTTGGGCGATCGTGACATTCTCAGATCGTCCCAATCGCCACCCCTGGAGATCGCCGATTGAACGATTGATCGCCGCGGGGGGTGGGAGGGGGTCGGAGGACCGCAGCGCTCCACGTGTTCGGTTGATGGGCGGCGGCCGCTTTTACCGTGCGCTGTTGTCATGCATGCACGCTTCTCTTTCTCTCTCTCTGTGTGTGTGAGAGCTAATAAGAGAGAGAGAGAGAGAGCTATGATCAATAATCGGAACGATACTGTGTTGCCGAAAGCCAACACCTCGTTGGGCTATGACAACAGGGCTCGCGTCGCCTGGTCACAGCCACAACACCCGCTAAACGTGTTTCCTCAAATTTGAGGCGGAGTGGCCACTCTGTTTACCACAAAGATTTTGTGTGCGGTCATATGACGACCTCTCTCCATCTGATTGGACATCGCCAGTGGCTGCATTTGATTGGTGAAACACCGTCATGTGACAGAGTAGCTGTAGGAAGCAGCCGGAGACGCGGCTTGAAAACAAAACAAACAGATTTGACGGCGCATTGGATGAATAAAAAAGTAGCGAGTATGTGTGTGTACAATCGCCAAGAAAACAACAGATCGCCGATCGTCCTTTCAATCGCCGATAGACGATTGGATCGCCAATCGGCACAACACTACTGGGCATCGTCCCAAAAACCGAAAGTAGGAAATGCTGGGCAAGCCGACCACTAAATAATAATAAAATAATTAACGATAAAGACAAAACGATATATTTATTGAAAATAGACCCATTAACAAGAGTGGGTAACATAGATTCATCCACATGTAAGACTTTTTTATAACCAAGTACAAACTCCTTGTTGTCCCTTTAAAATATCTAAAATAAATTATGCGTAAGATAGAAAGACATCATGTTTTATGTTGGTCCATTGGAACCATGACAATTCAAAGATTTCGCCATTTTGGCTGAGCAACGTTGCTGTTCCACAAACATTTGATGTGTTGATCATTTAAAAGTGGTGAGGGTACTGAGTAAGATCAGCAGTAAGCTGAAATGTAGTCATTCTGAGATGACTCATCCAGAAAGCAAAACAGATTTGACTGCTGGTCAGTTCAGCTGCTGAATGTGTTGTCTTTTCTCAGAGAAAAACAGGACCAGTGAAGAAAAAAACACACTCATCCAGCCTAATGAAAGATAGGTTGGTTATTACAAGTCATTACTGAGTGGCTGGGCAGAGACCACAGACATTCCTCCTGACAAAACACACTCACACTGTGGTTGTCACTTTCTTTTTTTCTGCTTTCTCTGCAGTTTTTGAGCTGCATATTTTTTCCTGTACACTTTTAAGGGTCATTTCACTGTTAAAAATACATAAATACATTTAAGTCTCTCATCTTGTCACCTTGTCTTTTTCCATATATGCCTCTTTTTTGTATCTACCTTTCCTTTTTTGTATACCCTGTCTATGTCTCAGTTTCTCTCACAACAGATGGATGGTGGGTGGTCAGGGAAGGGTTAAGTGGTCTGTTCTACAAACTCTGCTTTAGGAGTCCGCTAGAAGCTACTGGTTCAGCCTTTAAATACAGTCGTTTGATACATCCCAACAGGGGCTCGTAGCTGAGAGCAGCTGCTGACCCAAACTCAGGCTTTAAGGCAAGCTGGTGTGTCAGCATCACACTGCTTTGGACAGCATGAAGGCTTTCTTATTCACCTGTATGCTGGTGCCATGGCTGGTGGCAGCCTCGGCCAGGAAGTTTGACCAGGACTCACAGCTGATACCAGGATCTCTACCTGGCAGGGAGCTGAATGGATACTTCAGTGACAATTTTAAATCAAGAAGGGCTAGGGTAAGAACTGTCCTTTTTACATACTGCTTATCTGTCAGAAAGGTTCTGGTCTAAATTATGTATTTTGTTCAAGCTTCATCACATTTTTCACAACTAGTCCAATGTCTGTAAGTAAACTGATTTGACCAGTAATGTCTTTCTAACATTTACTTGCAGAATGACTTCAGAAGTTTTCTTCACAGTTGTGATTGTTTGATAACAGTTGAAGATGGGTTATTGAGTGGATAAAAATTAATTTTACACACAAATAGAAATTAAATGAAACTTTTTGTATGGAATTAAATAAAAAAATGACAAATATTCTTTTTAGTGTAAGCATTAATAGAGACACTGCTCAGGTCAAACATTTCTGCTCACAGAGTTGAGAAAAAAAAGAAGAGATGATTAAAGACAGATGGAAAAATATAGAATAATGAGACATGACTTATTGCTGGAGAAAGGGGATTAGGTCATACATGATAGTTGGCAATAGTGAAAACCAATAATCCTGTCACATTATTCAAAAATCTAGTAATCACTTTATGGTTTAGTCGTTCAATTTGTTTTATCCAACTTGGTAACGACAGAAACTGTCAGCACTTGACTTCATCTGCCCTCCATAATTCATTCAGCTCACACACACACCTTGCTCCGTCTAAGTTGTTCTTCCACCAGACAAACCAAACCCTGCCTGAACCACACTAACCCACTAACCACACTTTTCAAGAACTATTTGGCTGAACCAAACCCAAAGTCTGCTCTGGCTGATCCTTTGGGAAACACTCGCAGGAAGTGGAAAACCCACAAACAACCCAGAAAATGGGAAGGACAGAAAGAAGTGTGAGAGAATATGGCAATGAAATGTAACTTCAGTTTTAATGAGTCACAAATTCATTTAGGACCATCTGTTTTTCATTTCTGTCTGATTCTGTCTGAGCTAGAGCCTTCACAGACAAACCCGGTGCCCTACTGCTGATTCTACTTAAGCACTTGTGTTTACTTTTTTCCCTTTGATCATTTTGAGGACCAATCAGTTAGTTCAGAGATCAGCAGCAGGTTTGATGATGGTATTTCTCTCAGAGATACTGGACAAAAGACAAAGAATGCAGAAAACCTTAAAAACAACCTGTTTCCCATCGGCTTCTGTGTGCAACCCAACAGCATTATTGGTCATGGGTCATTGTAAGCACAAAGATCACCAAAAACAGATGGACTGAACAGGCATGCTTACTTATACACAACAGCTAATTTGTCTGGCACGTCAGAGTCAAGACATCAGTGACAGTGACAAATAACAACATTTAAGGCAGCAAGCAAGTACCCAGCTGCAGAGTATGCAGTATTGGGACTGCTAGCCAATGCTATCCAGGAGATCAATGTTAGGTTGGTGATAATGGGGACACTCCTCAGACTGACGGCAAAACAGTGTCAGAAATCACAGCCACTTCATTGTTTTCAGACAAGCCACAGATACAGAGGCAAGGCAACAAAGTAAAAAACGTTAAACCTGGATAAACCTTGGCAGAAACATCATCCCATCCAATTGCTTTTGTGGAAAACATCATACAAGAATGCACTGCCGAAACCAATCAGAGACATTCAAACACACATTCCTGGAAAATTACTCAAATTCTTTGTGAGTGTAATTACTGTTCTCCCAGGGATGGAGAATAAAATGATAAAGATGAAAAATTTGGTCTTACTGAAATTCGATCTCTTGGATTCAGATTCACCTCAGCTGTACTTGAAGCAACACATCATCACAAACAAATGACCTTTCCGTAAGCAGAGGGTCTTTATGGTCTAAATGCCCACCTAACCATAGTTTATTAAACTCAACAGGATCTCTAATAAACTACCTGTTCTCCAATGATCAAAACTACTGGTACCATTCTTACTGTTTACAAATTCACAACAGTAACATCAGTGCCATCTCCATCAGTGTAATCTGTGAAGAAAACTCAAGTCAACATTCTCTCACATGCTGGTGTTACCAACTCCTGACTGAGCCAAGCACAGTACAGAGTAAATATTTACCTGCATACAATTTTGTTCCATCCTCATCTGGTTTATACATGAAATATCAAATGGTACAATGTCTAAGTATTTACACAAAACCAATCCCCTAACACTGGCAGTGTCAATGTTTTGCTCTCGTCAATAAGCTGGTCACTATATAAACAGGCCATGTTTTCTCCTGCAGAGGGCCCTGCCTCCTGCTGATGAACCTGACGACAGCCCAACAACAGGAGAAGCAGATGTTTTAGGTAAGACAATGACTTGGGTAAATTAGTATTAATTGATTTGACACAAACACACAAATCTACTTGTGATGATCAGGGTAATTGAAAATTGCTGTTCTATAGTGAGAGCTGGTTTATGGTTTTAAATATTGAAAAAGACACTTGGAAACACTTCATTGATTTTTTGCCTTTAGGTTTGAATCCAGAAATGTGTATTGGCCAAAAGCAATTACAAAATTTTGGATGGTTACCGCTAAAGCCATGAAGCACTTGCCTGTCAGAAATCTGAGACTGCAGAGGGCATATTCATTGAACCTGGACAACTGACGGCTAGCAAAACATAACCTGTTTTGATGAATTTCAATTTCTCCTGAGGCATTATGAATCCCCCACCTTCCTTATATCAGCATCCCAAACTGTGGTCCACACTGGCATCTGAGCATGTGGATGTGCCACAATTACTCATTTTAGTTCTTTCTAGCATTATAATACACAATGCCACGAAGCAAAAGTAACCTCAGACTACAGTAGTTTCATGATCAATTCAAATACCAACTTCTCAAATGTTAGGGTCAAACAATTAACTAACAAAATAATTAGTCTGTGACAGTTGTTTAGATAAAGGTAAGCAAGGCTCTTCTTTATGTGTATCTGGTGACTGTGTTGCAGACCTTCCCACCTGCCTGCTGTGTGTGTGTCTGACTGGCTCAGTTTATTGTGAGGAAGTCAGTCCCGACATGACTACTGTTCCCACTCTGCCTAAAGAGACTGCCTACCTGTATGCCCGCTTTAACAAGATCAAAAAGATCAGCACCAAAGACTTCGCTGATATCCGTAAGTCTAAAAATCTCCTTCAAAACCTGTTGTTTGTTCAGCCAAATTTGACCAGTCATGTTGTTAAACACTGACAATTTGTGGCAAATGTTTTACCAGATTCTTCGTCTTGTTTGTTGATAAACCAATTCCCACTGAAATTTGAAATTCAGAAAAAAATGTAAATTTGAAAAAAAAAAAAAAATCCAAAGAAAATTTATATTACTTTTACATCTGAGAATCAATTTAGTCCTTGTCAAATTGTAAATTCAGTAATATTGGATTATAATTCTTTACAGCAATATAGTATTTGTGAAACAAACAAACAGATAAATAAGATTACGCAGATAAGGTTTGACTTACTTTTTAACACTGTTAATTATGCCTTGCTCGTACTGTATTTGTGTTATAATGATATCCTCAACATGATGGTCTTGGAAACTACTAATAACAGAAATGTTGTTGACAACATATTTAATTGCAAACATAAATGCAAAGCGATTATAACTTTTGTTGCAGCATCAAAAGACCTACATCTTTAATAATGACTGTTTTCCATCTGCTGACAGTGACTTTGAAGAGGATTGACTTGACGGGGAACCTGATTTCAGAGATTGAAGATGGGGCATTTTCTAAACTGACCCTTCTGGAGGAACTGTCCCTGGCTGAGAACAAATTGGTCAAACTTCCCATGCTCCCTAACAAACTCACAACCTTCAACGCAAACTACAACCTCCTCAAAACAAAGGGTGTTAAAGCTAATGCTTTCAAGGTACACATCACTGCCTCTTTACCTTTTCAATTCAGAATGCACAAATCCCATCTGAGAAATTAGGATTGTGTCAAATCACAGTTAAAAAAGAAAAGCCAGTACTACATCATATCCATCATTGGTGCAGAGAAATACAAACTTACAAACAAGGGCTCCAGCAATGTGAGTTCTTCTCAGCAACATAATGCTGAGAATAAAGACAGTAATCTTATTGCAACGCTTTCAAGCATCACATGAATTCAGCAACGGGATGTGAAGTTTGGGATTTTAAGGGAATTTAAACTTCTATGCAACAGCTCTGACTATAAAACCAGACGCAATTATTTGAGCACAGATTGTGGTTATGGTCTTTGCTTGATGGATCTAACAACTGAGTACACAGTATAAAGTCACTTTACCTGGTTAGCTGTTAATGAACATGAAACAGTGTTTTTCATTTTTGTTTAAGGATTAAACCTGTTAAATCAAGCCTGTTAAGACACAAGTTCTCAGGAGAGACAACTAATAACTTATCCATCTACTGGCTGTCTATGGTGTGAATGTTTCCTCACTAGAAACTGACCAAGCTGGCAAACCTGTACCTTGCGGACAACGCGCTAGAGGCCGTTCCACAGATCCCAGAGAGTGTTCGGACCCTACATCTACAGGTTTTTAATATTTACTGCATAAGTATAAACAAAACTGACCTCAATATTGCAAATTTTATTTAACAGCCTTGATATTATTTAATTCATTTCCAGAACAACAACATCACGGATGTCAACAAAGACACCTTCTGCAGGTCTAACGACACCTACTACCTGCGACTAAGCCTCAGTGAGGTCCGTTTGGATGGAAATCCTGTGTTGTTGTCCAAGAATCCCGACAGCTTCACCTGTATGAAGGTACTGCCCGTTGGACGGTACCGTTGAGGAGGCAGAAACTTTACTGTAGCCCCTTTGTTGCTGACGAAACAGGTTTCCCACAATGCCGGAGGGATACCATGCCGTTACGGATTTTGGGGCACTGGTTATGGTGTCAATGTTTTTACTTCAACAAACCTACAAACAGCTTGTGACACTGTCAGGTCGAAATGAAACCATTCACCAGACTGCAGGTGTAGAACTGAAGGAGTTTCTCTACTCTGGCCTTCATCAATGCTACTGCTTGGTGGAGTAACAGGCATTTGTTTGCAGCAGAGTCTGCAAGAAGCTGAACACAAGAGTTGTTGAGAGTCTTAGTTACAGGAATTGTTACGAAAACACCAACCACCAAGTTTTGTGAAGTCCTCGGTATGCTTCAAACCAAAGTTTGTAGGAACACGTTTAAAATCATTATTTCTACTAGTTATGAATGTCCTCACTGAAATGTAGGATGAAAAGCCTGCCATTATATACTTCTAGTGGCTGCATCAAGTTCCCTCCTTGATCTCTCTCCAACAACATTGTGTGTTCTGCAACATGTTGAAGTGTTAATGTGATACAAGTGGGCGTAATGGCGAACACTTTCACACAGTCTCCGCTTAAAGGGGTATTGGAAAAGTGATTGCAGAGCTTCAGAAAGAGGTTCAAAACCTGCCTTCTTTAAAACCGCCACACAAGTGGTCAATCACTGAAAAAGTGGACCTAGTTTGTTTGCCTTGGATAAATTACAGCCATCAAAAAGGAGGCTTCAGGTGCTATTACTAAAATCCCATACAGCAGTTGGTTTGAAGCATACTGAAGCATTCACAATGGAAGTGCAAGTGACAAAAAGAAAAGATTTATGAACTCCACAGGTGAGGTGCCTACTGAATGTCTTCTGCACAAGTGATTAAATGCCAGAAGAACAGATGTAAACCCTGGTGTGAATGAGTAGAGAAGCATCAACACCTCCACAGCGACAGTCCAATTTATTGTTTCATTTTGACCTGACGCTGTACTACCTGGATGAATGAAACTACACAAACTGCTTGTGAAACTGAACCAATACACACTTCAGCCGCAAGCCAACAGGCTTGTTGTAACTACCTGCACTTATTAGTTTGAAACTCAACATGTCCATTTTCTTCACACTCTTCGTAAAATCAATTTAAAATAAAAGTATTTTGTTGTTATCAGTAACTTTAAGTTGTAAAGAAAAAGAAACTTAACTTCAAAATATTACTAAAACCTTGATATATTTGGTGCCTTTAATGATTTAAAAAAGTACTGTATCTGGTACAGAGTAAAATCTTTCGTTTTAGGGTTTTACATTAAATTAACAACAAAATGTCATAGATGTATCTAATGTACAGTACAACACTACATAAACTATGTCCACAAGGAGCTGATACAGTGATGGATCCACATGTTTTCACCTTGCTTTTCATGGGTCAAATTGGATTTCCTTGAGGCAGCCATCACTGCAAGTACAATACATGACCAAAGTGCAGTTTAATATGTGCATTAATGCTGTTGCAGATTAAAATTTCTGGCCTAAAACTGTAGAAAAACTGAGTTTGTGAAAGTTAGGCTAGCTAAACAACAATATCTCTAGACTTTTTCAGTGAACCTCAACTGAATCTAAATATTTTGCAGTACATTTTTCTGTCTTGATGACAGCAGGAAAGAAGATGCTACAGCATCTTCCAAACAGGATTTACAGGATTCAATTCAGTTGTACAAAAAGAATACTTGATACCTGCATGCTGAATTTTAGTCTTTATTTTCTTCAACTGAACCTTGTATCGTGACAGTGGAAAAAGGTTCTGAAATGGCACTTAGAAAAAATAGCCAGTGAGCCTTGTTAACATTTCTCATTACATTCATTTTATGTTGCTTTGAGATTTTTTTCATGTCAGACTATTGATCCCAGCTGACTCAGACAGCTGATAAACATTAGGTTGTCTTGAATTGCCAGCAGGAACAGTCTGTAAATACTTTTCTCATTAAGTGTTGTCTCAGAAAAAAATTACTAGAAATAAACACAACACTCTGGATTTTGGTCTACCATCTTGTGAATTAATTTCACTGTTAATTATTCCATTACTTACGCTTTTCCATAAGGGCAATGGCCATGTAGACTTGTCTAGCTGCAGACTTTCTTTAGTATTCTGTGACGTAACATCACTCTGTTCTATAACTGTTCTTTTTAATTTATAGACACCAGTTGAAATGACCTGGGAAGCAACGTATCTATGAACTATAGTAATGTGAAAATTACTCCTCTTTTTTGTCTTCTTTTAAAATGTCTTGCTTGTGTCCCTTACTCTTCCCTTCCAGTAATAAAAAATAACCTTAGAAGTTATTACTGATGTGAATAAGATAGTGGTGTACAGGAAGATATGTATGTGACATGGCTATGTTTTAAAGATATTTTAATAAAGTTAAACTTTTTTAATTAAAATGTGTTCACAGCTGTTGTTGGAATCTGTCTCTCACATTTGCTTGAGTGATTTTGACATACCAATGCTGGTATTTCTGGAGCAGATTACAATTTAAAGTTTAGCTTCAGATACCCGTAGCTACCACAACAGGAGATGTTTTGTACATGACCATTGTGACCGCTAGCTTCTTTCATTCATACTTAAGAAAACAAAAGGAAGGCTTGCCTTTGTTAACTACTGAACTTGAGATTCGGCCTTGCAGTTCTTTCATTCACTGCGAAAGACAAAGGACTTAGCTGAGAGTTTCAGTGGAAATATGTGTTAGGTTTGTACACGGTTACCCATAAAGTTGGAATAAAACCTTCTCTTGAAATGATTGTGACAATGTGATTGATTCGTGATAGATAGTGTATATCTTTTCAAAGCTTTATTGACCTATCTCTTCCTATCAAATCACTGTGAAAATTAAAGTTAACAAACAAAATTATTTCTAACTTTATGAGCACCCATGTATTCTTCAACAAAGCCGGTGAGAAAGCAATCCATGGAGTGGTGGATAACGTTACTTATCATGTACACATTTACTTAGGATGTGTATACTTGTCTTACTTGTCATAAACAAGAGATTATGGGTTACAGGGCATGTTTGTGTCACAGAGACGAGAGCTGGTACACTTGGTTGGGGGCGCTGATCTTGCAAGGTTGGTTTTCAGCCCAGAGACAACAGGTGGAAGGCAGAGAGCCTCCACTCTCCCAACAAGTTAGAAGTTTTTTTTCGTAATAGTTATTTCTTTGGAGATTGAGGTGTTTTAATATTTTGTCGATCAAAGTATGTGTCACGTCAGGTTTTTCCCACCATGAACTATATCAAAAGTAAACATCGCTCAAGCCTCACAGATGAGAGCAGTTGAAATGTTCTCTAAGATTTCAACTGAAAGAACAACCTACAAGATGCTGAAAATGGCAGAGGATTATCATTTGGTTTACTTTCAACAACCTCCAGTGTTGAAATGCCTGTATGCAAAGCAGTAAATACCAACAAATGTCAGTAGATAACTGTCTACTAACTAATTCAAAAATAATATCTCAAAAGAGCTCTAGCTGAAATTGTTGAGTCTGATATTGGCATCCTTATGCGACACTGCCAGCGTAACATATACAGTGGACGGGCTGAAGAATCTGCATGTTTATGCATCTATGTTAGGGGACATGTAACACTAATATTTAGATGGAGAAATGCTAATCAGTGATTGGCCACATGCTTGTAAATGTCTGTGGTTTCTATCTGGTATGTACCCAACCACCATGTGCAGTTCTGTATTCCTAAAGTGACTGCCTGGTTAATTTTGTGGTTTACCAGCAACAAAAATGTTAAGGCTCCTGGCCTGGACTGCATATGAACCCTTTGTTTTATATTTTTATTTGTTTATTCCTCTAAGTACATGTTCATGTCTGAGCGCCATTAAAGCATGGAAATCAACATACAAGGAACTGCCCACATTACAGCTGAACAGTTACAATGGGAATTACATTTTTCCATAATAACACTGGAGAAAATGCAAGTAAAGCAAAATAAGAGTTTAGAGCACACAGGCAAGTATGGAAAATGTGGGTTAATCCTACTTGAGCCCAGCCAACTTGGCAGAACTTTACATTCTCCAAGTAAACAGGAGAATAGGTTCCATATTGCCTCTGCAGCTTGATTTACTATTTGACATTTTAGTGCTCCCTCTTCAATAAAGTCCCACCCTGATATTTACCATGCCCACACAAATTCACACTCACTACACTGACCTTAATTCTCCTACTCTTTTATCAGAATCTATGCACTTTACAAACACTAGTCACAGTGTAAAGTTGCACTTTGTTGGTAGGTGTCATTGTATCTCGGTTAAGATATCTAGCCATCTATCTCACCATACTGCATCCTATCCATTTATCTATCCATCTACAGTACATAAAGGCAAAGGGACATCTACATATCAAAGTGTTTCCATCTATACCAACCTACCATTTCAGCCAAGAAGCACAGGGTCTTGAGTATCTTGCTGCAGCATCCATTGTATCAACTTATATCAATCAAGGCCTGAAAATTAAAATTTTCCAAACTATTGCTCATCTTGCATCAGAACTCTCCAGAAGAACAGCATTGATAAGGTTTTTCCATTTCTTGGTCTGCAAGCAAGCCTACCTCTCATCACAATTTTTTTTCTTATTTAAGGCATGTTGTTGTGACATATTTTACCTTTATCAATTAAAAGAATAAGCTATAATCACAACATTGAACTTGGCAATATGTTGTCTACTTTGAGGGTCGGGAGAAACATTTTCACAAGTATTTTTGAAAACAGCTTCAATGGGTAAAAGGCGAGTCCAATCTGCTGATAGATATATTGCAGTTTCAGTGCAGGCAGCCAGTGTGGTTAGAACATTGGGTGGTAAAGTAAGTTGCCTCAGCAAAAGCAAAGCCACTGTCTGAAATAACCAATATTTTTAAATATAAAAGAAATCAGGCTATTCTGGGCCACAAAGAGAAACCCAGACCTACAGGTTTGACCCTTGGAACTCTACTTGGACAAGACAACAAGGCTCCGCAACTGATGGATGAGGATGTACCCCAGTAGGGTTTAGGTCTGTCTGTACTCACACTGACTGACTGAGTCTAACAGAGTCACTCTACTGAAGGAATTCCGGGTATATCATGTCTGTGCCACTGGGTCAAAACAATGTCATGTTTTGCCATCCTACAGCCAAGTGATCAGTGGCATTCAGCATGATACGAAGGAAAGGACCAACCAAGTCAAACAGCTGTGTGTCATGTGACAACAAAATCAACAGCAGCAGGAACGTACGAGGGTGACATTGCCATTTTTGAGTTCAAATGTATGCAAGTGTGTCTTCACTTACCTGGAAGTGCTGAAATGTTCTGCACCGCTCATCACATCTGTCTGAGAAGGTCCTTAGAGTCCTGAAGAACAGCAGAAGGTCCCTGCTTTCCTCCACCCTGAAATGATGAAATGACACATCATTAAAACTGGTGCTTCAAATGCCCCAGATGCCTGAAAAGTTACAGTTCATGCCATATAACTGTGATGTCCACCCAGGCCAGGACATGTGGCAGATGTCATCAAACTCTGACTGCTTGCTCCTCCACTCTCAGATACCCAGTAAAAATTAAAATGCAAAACAACTTCTTACACTTGACTTCTTGATCAATTGAATCATTACTCCGTTAAAGTCCAAATCCCAAAGGGTGTGTGACTGTAATCTTTCAACTCTGAATTATTAAAGCAAACTGCCTGATGTCTCGATATACAGTACAACCAGAAAGTGTTGACAACCATGCTTTCCTAAAATGAGCCTAGAACTAAAGCTGTTATTGTTAACATGCTGTTAACATGATGTTATAGAGTCGCATAACAGACAAGTATTCACTGTAAGCCACGTATGCAGCTGAGGTTGTTGGGAATGGAAGTCATTATTTGAAATGAATTAAAATTTCATCCAGCTCTTGAAATCAGAGGAAAAGTCAGAAGATCACCAAAAATGACCAGAATACACCGTCTGGGAACCATGAATTTATGTCTGTACAAAATGCATCCATCAATCCAATCCATCTGGACTAAACTTTGGATACTTAAACTAGAGAAAATCAGAAAAACTGTTTCATTTCCACGCGAAGACTAACATCAACACTTTAAATGTGCAAGTTATTATTTAATTATGCTATGTCAACCAATGCACAATTTTCTCGATTTTCACTGCAGTCCAATTTGAGCAAATTGTGTTTCATTATTCTAACAACGTGTACAAATAAAAGGCTTGAGTTTGTCATGATGAATTGACTTTGGGGTGACTCAAACTAAACAAAAGAATAAGAATCCTTTAAAAAATCTTACAACTGATGCAATATGCCCACATATCATCGTAACCTTTTCTATCTTCAAATGCTCTCCAATTCATACAAAAAAACAAGTGTAAGTGTAAATCCTGAGCTACCATCCAAGAACTATAACAGAAAACAAAGAAGTGCTTCCTGATATACAGCATGCTTTATATAACCATAACAATAACAAAAAAAATCTTTGTTTTGGTCTGGTTCACTCTGTCTGAGTGAACCTGGGACATTCTGCTAAAGGCTTTCCAGAGTTTTCCATGGGGGCCCGGGGCTAGACGGCAGTCGGGTAAAGTTTCCAGACAACTGTTATTCCGCACAGAGCTGATGGAAACATGGCAGCACCCTCCCATATAATGAAGCACACTAGAGAGAGAGAAAGACTGATCCTTGGTATGGTATTGCTGTATAACTGATTTGGTCCTACTGGTTTTAAATGATGCAGTTTGATTATATTGTCAATACAGAACAAATCAAACTCTATTGGCAGTAAAGACAAATCCCCTTAACTTCTAGTGATTCTAATAACGTGTGGAAAATTCGAAAGGCTTTCAGTTCATCACCCCAAAGCAGCAGTAAAATTTGTTTATAGCAAACAGTGGAAACTAGATCAAATTAAAAACAAACAACCCTTTGACTTGGGTGATTAACTGAGCTCGACTCTGTGCTACAGACACATTTTAGAAAAAGAAAAGAGCTCAACATCCAGTTGAGACAAGATTCCTGTCACTGAAACAAAGGAAAATAATTTGGTCAAACAAACTATACTGTACCTAAACAATGTTGACGAGGTTATTCCACTGTTCCTCTAATAATACCTGACACTTGGTTTCATGATAGCCTCTTCAATTTTGCATTAGTGTAGAAAACAACAATAGTTCATTTTACTGTTTTAGCAACACACTCGCAGGGCAGTCCTGACCAACATTTCTTAGATTGCTTGACAACTTCTGTTATGAAATCACTATAATATTTTGTTCATGTTCATGGTACCCAGAAGATGATTCCTCATGTATTGCTCACTTGTTTTTTTGTTCTTAGCAGTCAACCAGTCAAACTGTCTCTGTCATTTACAGTCAACACAAAAACTCATCATGTTTACAAGGAGCAGTTATCTAATGTTGATTGATGGGCTCTTATTTATGTATGTCAATTTACAACAAGCCGTGCAGCTGCATCCACTTCATCCACACTCGTTGCCATTTTGTAGCCATTCTTCAATTGTTATATTATTGGCTCTGACTCAGGAACATGACATCCTGACTAACAAGACTTCATAGCACAGCTACTTTTACAAAAAGGGAGACAAGCATCAATGAAGAACAAAACATTGTTTGTTGTTGAAAAGCAGCCTTGGGTTTTTGAAAGGCGCTATATAAATTATATATACTGTATAAGTAATTGTTATAATTACCATCATTATTAAAATCTGAGCAACTCCAGAACTAGGCTAACTTTTCACCCTGTGCTATTTTCCAGTTAAGTTATTCACTTAAATATCAGAAAAAATGTATAGAAATACATAAAGAGATCAAATATATGCATGTAGATTGTGTAACTGTCGACTACTTTATTAAAAGTAAAGCTCCATTTAGCTCCTGAGCTGACAGAGCAGAGCTGATATCTCCAGCTGCTGTTTTGACCTCAGCACAGTTTGGCTTCACGCTATCGGCCTGGCTCGGACCAGGAAACACAAACTGTACTTCAGAGCCCTGACGGCCTGGACCAGTGATTCATCAGCTGCAGGCTCACAGTCAAAATGGTTCATGGATCAGTTGGCTCGAACCCCCACTTGACAAGAGCAACACCATGTTTTTAGATAGTTTGACTTCATCCAGTCTGCTGCAAGTCCCACAATGCACTGGGTCAAAAGTGTTTCCAAGTCACAGTCACTTGCTCACTCTTGGGCAAGAAGAGTTTGCTCTGCTAATAAACACGTGGATAAAAACAGACACATCACATAACACACGTAAATATGATTTTAAAGACTAAAATATCTGGATTTTAACCAGTAAAGACGTTCACATTAAGCGTATAAATACCTTATGTGAGAACACGCACAAGAAGCTGTACCTTGCTTGAGATCAACGTCTATAGAGGCCACGCAATGGCTCACATGTTAATAGTGACAAGGCATCAAATCTATTTTCTTCTAAGTGCAACTGCAGTGTTTCTGACTCCGACATGTGAACACAGTCCAGACACTGGTGCCCACCATGCAACAGTGTGGCAGTGATCAACACTGACAGAGGACTGAAGCCAAACTGCCATGCGGCCTTCCCTACAAAGCCAGTAAAAGTTAAGAGACCACTTCAAGGAAACAGGAGGGCAGATGTGTCTGTTGCAGAAAAATAAACAAATAAAACACCCATAGTCAGTGTTTATCTTTAACAATTCCAACCAGCTTCATTTACCAAAGATTATCAGTCTGATCTGGACTGTAAAAACTCTCACACACTGACACACACACATGCAGAGAGAGAGGGAGAGAACGCAGCAGTGTGTCAGAATCATTATCTCCAGTATTTTTCCATCTGTTTCTTGCCAGATTCTGCAGACTGGACCATACAATCCAGATGTGGTTTGGCCACAGATATCGAGCAAATCAGACTGCTGCTCTGTGGTTCTGATCCACTGGCAGAGCAGACGCTCTCTGGCAGACTGCATTTATGAGGACAGAAAATGCACCTGAGCACATAAACACAACGCATGCAACACCAGTCTATATGTCACAACCGAGTAAGAGCACCACCTGGACATCAAGCAGGTGCTGCTGATGCCCAGGTCAATACTGTCAGCAAGTGTGAGACTGGAGGTCACCACAGACTCCAGGCAAACTGCTTTGTTGCAGGGAGACACACTTCAAATATGCACATAACGTAAGTATATCGCCAGTATTCAATATAAAAGTTGAGAAAAGCAAAAGTTGATGCAGATGACCATGAATATTTAGTGGTTCAGCATTGATTTTGAATTTTCATAGCGCTAAGGACACTTCACCGAAGACATTATGGAAGAGTAGCTCCAATGATAAAGATACAAAATAACAATGTTGAGCACAGTTTCAAAGCTCCTGATGACATGGTTTTAAATGTTAAAGGATAATTCTTAAATAAAAAAACGTTTTCTTATTGGTGCACGGAAATACTGGATGTCTTCTTTTTCCATCACCACTGTAATCCAGTGTGAATTTCCCTGTAAGGGATTAATAAAGTATATCTCTACTCTCTACTCTACTCTGATCAGCACAGAGAAAATAGACAAATACAGTCATTTGTATTGTGAAATACAGATGTAAGACTAGTGCAAAAATGTGCTGACGTGAGATACAATACTCAGTGTGAAAAGATAGGAGAGAAGAATGTGTTTTCTGGGCCTTTGAACCAAGTGGTGGAGCACGTGAACACCTAATGAAAAAATAGCAACAAGTCTGCCGTTTTAATAAATGTATGGTGAATGCAATATATTTGACTGATCTTAGCCATAATAGACAATTTTGAGGGATACAAAATGTTTACGTTAATGTGTGTATCAATTTTTTAAACATACAAAAAAAATACTAATAAGGTAACTCTACATTTCAGATAGTTTAGTGTGATGATGTTCTGACGAGAGAGGGGGCACAGAGGGTCAGGCATTACGTTACGCTTGTTTAGAAATTCAGATTAAAGGGGAAACTGTGTTCAACATAATCTGTAATCCACTGTTAACATTTTTCCTGCACTGCAAAGAGCATCTGGTCAGAAAGAAACAGTGACTAACACTCCAGACATGACGGAATAAACCTCAAGACCAGATGCACCTCAGGTATTTTTAATTATTATTTTTTTAATGGACAGTCGTTGCAGGAAGGGGGCAGGTGCAACTCATATTAATGATGGCTATGGTCTATTTACAGGTAGGAATGCCATAACATATCACACTTAGATGGAATGCAGCCATTATGAATGCAATGAGTCACACCTGTGTTTGACAGTTAAAGTAAAGTGAGGCTTGTTGTCTGCGAGTAAAGAGCAACAGAGCACGAGAACAAGTCCATGTCTGAGTGAGGAGGTTCAGCTGGATGAGCGGCGACTGGAGTCTGACATCTTCTTCTTCTACTTTAATAAATACTTGAGTTAAACTAAACACTCTGCCTCATCCTGACAGGAATAGTATCCAATATTAAATGTGTAGCATTGGACTGAGCAGAGAAAACGTAAATAAATGACAAACAGACCACAGTGATTAGTCAGGAGTGTGGAGGTTAGAGTGTGTGAGTGTTTTTTTAAAGCTCCTTTTTGATTCATAACCAACTGCAACAGTAAACGTGTCATTATTGCAATATTTAAACAGCTTTTTATTATGCTTTCAAGTGTGGCCACTCAGAACAACTATGAACAATTTCTCTTTCCACTGTTGTCATAATAGATGATGTAATTGGGATTGTAGTAAACTTAATTATTGATGATTAGAAGAATATACATTCATTATACATAATCCAGAGGAAGCTCTTGAATGCTGATCACCATCAATCAGAGGTTAGTTGCTTTAAAGAGGTGTGTCGTACAATAGGTACATTTGATAGACATCACAACTCAAGGTGGTCGGATCAGATCAACGCTCCATCTGCAGAGTTAGGTCTTACCCAGACAGGAAGCTGCTGAAGCTCTGCAGGTCACTGCGATCCATCACCACATTCAGATCGCTGATAATCCTCTCTGGTCTCTGATCCTCCTGCACAACAAACACACCATCAGTTTTCCCATTGACAAAAAAAGAATGAGTCACATAGCTTGTTTATTTACCAGGAGATCTGCTGATTTTCAACACAAATAACACAGATGCTTTGCGATCACCAGATGTTGTTGATGTTATCTCACAAATAACTTGCTCCCACCTGGTTGTCCACTTCGTGGATTAACTTTACAATGGCTACATTAGTTCTGTTCAGTTAAATTCTGTATGAAATTCTGACTTGATCAGATGGTAAAAGAAATATTTGGATAAAGAGAAACCTCATTTCTCATGACAAATCAGTTTCATCCATTATCTATATGAAAAAGTGTGTTGCGTACTGGGTGAAGAATGAGATGATTAGGCCAAATTTAAGAGGCTTGATTGAAAAAGCTGAATGATGTCTGACTGGTGGGACTACTTTGTGACAGCAGTGCTTCTGTACAGCATCTCTATCTCTCTAAAACGCAGTACAGCAAATACAGCAAGGATGTCACTATATTGGTCACTATTCATAAAGAAATTGTTTCAGCTTGTAACTGCCCCTCATACCACAAATTGTACTGTACGGGTGACATTTCTGACTGGTCAACAAGAATCCAATGAGGATAAATATGTTAGTTTATCCTCTATACAGATGCTGGGTAGTGTATTTAGACTTTTAACAAAGCCAAGCAAGCTGTTTCTCTTTACTCACAGTCTTTCTGCTAAGCCAAGCAGGCTAACCAAGTCCTGACTACATCTTCATTTGTAACACAGAGACATGAGATTGATATTCTTTTGAACATTTAATTCTCAGGTAAAAAGAACAAGCATATTTCTCTAAAATGTTAACATATCCCGTTACATATTAAAAACAAAGGTGCACCACATCTGGGGATCCATTAATCATATCCATGATTGGTCCCAAATGAGTTCCAACATTAACAGCCTTTTTTTTTTAGGTTATTTGAAGTTGTGCTGGCCAACACTGTGTTGCAATATAAGAAATCAAATATTAATCAAACTATAATAAAGGGCAAGAAGACAGTGTGTGTTTACAAAATCCCTCTGTGTCCAAATTACACAACAAAATAAAATGACTCTGTGTCCAAATTACACAACAAAATAATTAATGTCTTGATCAAAACAAGTGAAAACTTGAGAAGAAAAAAATCAGTTTTAATGATACTTCCAGGCAGGAGGAGTGACTCAATGAAACCAGCTGTTCTGGTGGTCCACGTCAAATGAAATCCAGAGGTCTGTTGTACCCACATGAGGGAGCGTTACAGGTCACAATGCAAACTCTCCCTACAGTAAAATAAGAATTACTGCTGACTTCACATACGCAATGTTAATTGTATATTGTGATGGTCCAAAATAAATCTGACTCTGACTTTGAAATCTGAATTTGACTATTTTGTTTTAGGCATTTTATGCATTTATTTAGTCAGAGACTGTGTACAGCTGTTTGTATTTAGACAGTGCTTGAAGCTTGTTTACATATTTCAAATTTAGGCATTGACTAAATGATTGTTTATGTTGGTACAGTATGTATGGTTGTCAGTGGTGCAACTCCCAGCAAGAAGGCTCTGGGTTCGATTATCAGGCCTGGGGCCTTTCTGGGTGGAGCCTGCGTGTTCTGGCCATGTCTGCGTGGGTTCTCTCTGGGTTCTCCACCTCCATCCCAGAGTCAAAAAACATGCACACTTCAGCTGCCCATAGTGCATGAATGTGATTGTGTTATTCTCAATAAGTGGCCCTGGGACAGCCTGGCAACCTGTCCAGGGCCACCCTGTCACACCGATAACATGGAGAAGTAATACAGACGGCTGATGTTTTGGTATTTTTGGTATTTGGTATTTAATAATATGGTTTCAGAATAGTGCTACATATGAACTGTCTCATTTATAAAAAATTTTTATGTGAACTTTCACTTACTGGGAGTGATCGTTAAAAAGAAAAAAGAAAAACCTGAACCTGAGAAGTTATTGTTTCCAGCGGCGCCGACATGACTTCATCTGATGTTGTTTCCTCTGAGGCAGGTTAGTGTGATGTCTGATTGGAAGACACTTAAGACCTGACAATGAGTTTTCCTTTTTCCCCAAGTGGTTTTTGTGTCTGACTGTGTCTTATCTTTGCACTTGATGTCTCCTCATTGAATCTCTGAACATGACCCTCTGTCTCTCTCTGCTGGCCCATCACAGCACAGCACCTACTCAGTTCATAGGTGTGTCCCTCACCAGTTACCAGTACTGTTTTCAATTCACACTTTTCTGAGAGTGTGGTTATATTTTTACAAAAAAAAGAGATTTCTTTAATCATCATCAAAGTTTTGATAACTGATTGAGAGTGCTGTCACTACCCCTTTCTCATGTTGATTTTTTGGACTGGCACCCGATCCACCACTTTACACTTGGAGTTGAGCACGCAGAGTTCACTGATTCTTTAATCACCTGCACATCTCTATAAAAGACACATATTGGGTAGTATTTATGTGTTGTTGTCTATATGAAATGTTAAGTGGTATGGCCCCTATTATTAATGGCAGTTTTTTTTTGTTTTGTTTTTTAGGATAAGTGACCCTTGCTCAAAAAACAGTATAAAACACCATTTTAACATTTGCTCATGTAAAGACTCACCTTGACCTCAGAGAGCTGGAACTCCACCTGGAAGACCAGTTCAGAGCAGTGACCTGACACGCAGACCCGCTGGACCGTCTCACTGCCACCTACAGTAGTTGACACACACAGTCACCAGTTTATCATGGGGACCCACTGAAAGTTGTCCTGTGGTATTTTCTTGCATCTAACATTTATGTTTGATTAATTCAACATTTAGGTGATAAAATGTCAGAAACCAATGCACTGTGCATTAAGGCAGTGTTGCTGTCTTACTGTTTTGTATGGTCTTCGTGGCACAACTGCTCAGACTGATGCCATTCATCTGTGTCTGTCGCTTCAGATCATCCTCCAGCTCTTCCACCTCATCCTTCAATCTGGACAGCACCTTCTCCCTCCCTATGTGTTTCTGTCCACACATAAATGAACTGTGGAGATGAATGACATACTGTCACAACAGTACAGTACTTGTGTTTACCATTTTACTTGCATGACACCACACCTCCCAGACTCAGTTTAACTTTCAAGGTGTGTGCCATTATATGCAAGTAATTGCCTGCATGTAAAGATTGCGAGAAAGATTCAGCAAAAAATATATAATAACAATAAATGAAACTCACAGGGCATCCTGCATGTGTCCTCCGAAGTGAAACGCCATGTCCTTGTGGTTGTCCTGCTGTTGGCGCTGCAATGCTGCAACTTCAGCTTGGAGACGATGGATCTCAGCCTCCAGTGTTTCAACCTCCTTGAAGTTCTCTTCACTCATCTTCTCCTCCATCCTGACAGTATTAGTACACAACAGTGAGCATACTGTCTCGTGTCTTATTCTATCCATGTCTTGTGTTGTACCGGTATATCATCTGCATTTTTGAGTGTGTTGAGTGAGTGTGGGAGCTGTACATCATAGCCAGCTAACTGCTACTGCTTCTACTGGTTTTCATCACCTGTATTTGATACACCAGTTTACAAATGATAATAAATATTTGAAACATTGTTTCATTTCATTTTTTCCAGGATTTATGCTGCGTTCACATGGAGCCCGGTAAACGGCAGACGGCATGCCGGACTCCATGTTAGTGGACGAGAGAACGACGGTAAAACTTGGGGGAGCACGGAAAAAAATACCGTCGCCGGCAACGGCAAACGGCAGTGCCGTCCCGAGTTCAAATATTTTAACTTTTGCCGTCTGCCGCGACGGTAAACTCAACCGAACGTACGCGTATGTTGACGTTGCCGTAGCAACGTGGTGGCACGTCTTGCCGTTGTGCCTTGCCGTCCGACAGTTTGTTTGTTTTTACCGTTTCGTACAGCGGCATCTGCCGTTTACCGTCTGCCGTGTACCGGGCTCCATGTGAACGCAGCATTAGTCTTTGGCATATTTAGTAACACAAATTGTAGCTTTATCACAATAACGAATGCCACCTTCATTGATGAATGTGCTCTGACCGCAAACGTTATCTGTTTGGAGTAAAGTAAAATCATGAATTAGGCTAACGTTACCTCCAAACGAAGGAAATTGACGGACTGTCAGTTACATTCGTTTTGCTAACATACAGCCTTCGTCACTGCTTTTATGTGGTCTTATTTCAACAAAAGTCAGTTTACGCTTCTGTGTCAATATACTGTACATACAATAGTTACCAAGTGTAATTAAAAGTACTTTTACTTACCTGCACGACTAGCAGTTTCTCCTGGCAAACCAAAACAGTTTGGAGCATCGCGCCCTCTGGACTCTACCACTTTTGACGAATCGGTGGGGGGATACATACTGCCTCTCTGACTGCTCAGATAATACGCCTCACCTTAAACACAAAAAATGTAACTATTTATGTATATTTCTTTAATGAAAGTACCTTTAATTGATGTTTAGTGTTTAAAGGAACGAGATTAAAAAAAGAAGTCCAATATTTGAAATAGCCGGGGTCCCCTCTACATAGAAAGTCGTATCTAACTACCGCGGGGGAAAATAATTATTTCTTCATTAACCACCGTAAATTAACGTTTTTCACTGTCACGTGTGTCAGTACCATGGTCAGCACCAGCCAATACCTTTGATTTTTTTTTTCTGGCTGTTTTAGAAATAAACAACAGCGGAACCTTCGGATGGGCGGAAACAAACACGGAAAGGAAAGTCGGGAAAAGTGCAGTGACGGAAGGAGTTAACGGTAACACCAACTACATACATGTGAGGTAAACATTTGTTGCTTTTTCAGACGATATAAATTGGATAGTTAGTTAGATCCAGATAACACTGACAGCTCAGATATCATCCGGTTTAACAACAGAGCTCGTGGAAAAGGGAGAGTGACGGCGCTCGTCTGAATGTAAAGTCTGCAGTAAGTACTCCCTTCCCTTCATGTGGGCTACAATGTGTAGTGATTGGAAAAAACTGCCCTGAGCGGTGTTCATCCGCCTTGATGTGTGTATGTGTGTGTGTTTTTGTTTTTGTTTTTTAGTTTGCTTTCAATTGTATTAATGTGGTTGACAACAAAATGTTAGTTTCACAAAGCCTCACACAGTTGCTCATGGTGCTTGGCAAGTTGGTTGTTCCAGCATGTTGGACAACTGGCCACACTTCTTCTGTGGCTTCAGCCTGTCTCAGTGTCTTCTGGACTTCTTCTTGTCTCTGGAAATAGTTCCTTATGTCTCTGGCTGTTTGGGCTCATTGCACTGCTACAAAGTGAAGTTAGGATTGCTCAAACACCACCACGATGGCACTGTGTGTCTTAAGCACAGAAACTATTTGCACAACAATGAACCACTCTGCCACCACTCAACATAAAAAGTGATTGTCTCTACTCCCAGACGAGGAACCCCATGGTTGATGTGTGGATGGGTGGATAGGCAGGCATAGACTGGTGACACTAGTGTTTGTTGTTTGAGCAGGAAAGGTGTCATCGCGGATACAGAGCCATGCGGCGTCTGTATGTTGGTGGGTTGAGCCACACAATCACCCAGAAGGATCTGAAGGATCGATTTGGAAAGTTTGGAGCTGTGCAGGATGTGGAGGTGCGGACCAGAAGGGATGAAGAGGGTGAGGAATCCAATACACACTGACAGCCATGATGATGATAATAGAAGAATTAACGTTTGAATTTATTTATTTGATTTTTGTTTTGTTATTTGCTATTATCCAGTCTCACACACAGTCACTCTAAAGTCTAAAATTGATCTTACATACCAACATAATCCATCACAGTCAACATCATCATATATTTACCATAAGACCTTTTTCCTGCATTCAATTTTTTATATGTCAATTTCACCTGCTAAACAATTTAATTAAGGCAAGAAGCTGAATTGACACGATAACATAAAATACAATAATAATAGGTATCCTCATTGACCTGCATGCATTCTCACTGCTGTTGTTTTTATTTACAGGTGTTCCTTATAAAACCTTCAGCTACATTAACATTGAAATCTCGGATGCTGACCTGAAGAAATGTGAGTGAACTGAGCTTCTACTCTTTGTGTCTTTAAGTCTTATTTTAACACACATCACACTTCAATTCCCATTGTTTCTCCTGAGACTCAGAACCATGAAACAAGACAGACTCAAGAAAATAACTCCAGTTTATGGAAACATCTGAATATAATGTTTTTTACTTTGAAGCTGATGAAATATTCTCATTCCTCTGGTATATGATTTTAAGGTTCTGCAATAGACAAAATCCCTTGTTAAGATGTTTTGAATAAGTTATGTGACATCTGACCTCAGAGGTTTTGGCTGCCTGACACACTGACATCAGAGGTTGTGTTGTATCATCAGTGTGACCAGTGTATTTCCTCAAAAGGTATGACAGTGCTGAACAAATCCAAATGGAAAGGAGGGACTCTGCAGATTGAGATGGCCAAAGAGAGTTTCTTACACAGGTAAAGCCATTACGAAACCACTGCAGGTGAAATTTTTGAACAAGTTTGTCTTTAGTAAATGTATGTGCAGTTTTGAAGGGTGATGCCTTTTGAAACAGTCCCACACTAAGAGCTGAGTCACCATCCTCCTGAACAATACTCTGCTGACCTGTGATAGAAGATTCTCTCTCATCTCGGTGCGTAATGTTTTTGTGGCGTTTGTGTCTCAGACTGGCTCAGGAGCGGCAGGAATTGGAGGAGCAGTGCCTCCAGCCGCCTGCAGCCGAGGACAAGAGACAGAAGCTGCTGGACTCCCTGAGCAAAGCCGGTGTGGACAACTTCATCATGAAGGCTGCAGTGCCAGGGACCGAAATACCAGGACACAAGGTCAGGTCGTCGACACACGACAAGCTGTGCCATCAAAATAATCAAAAATTAGATTGAGGGTGGGGGTATTGACTCGCCTCTGTGTACTCTGGTTTCAGGACTGGGTGGTCAGTAAATTCGGACGAGTTCTCCCCGTCCTGCAGATCAGGAGTCGGAAAGGCAACAAAGCTCGAACCATGAAGTATGACCCGTCCAAATTCAGCCATAATATCCGCAAGCTGGACCGAAACGACACGGACGAGTGCACACCTGTCAACCAGCTCACCTGGGAGGTACAGGGAGGAGATGATGACATCAGCAAAAAGAGGCGGGGGGAGTTCCCTCCGTATGAGCCCCCAAGACCCAAAAGGACTCGGACAGACGTCATCAACTCCCATAATGCTGTGGGCAGAGCCAGGTAACGATGTGATGTTTTCTCCTCCTAAAGGCTCCACTGGTTTCTCAAATTCCCTAAGAATCTAGTCGTTTCTAGGATTTGCAAAAACTCTTTCAAAGGTTTTTCCTGTTTTCTTCGATTTATGTAATTCAACTTATCTATAGAAACACACCTGTGATTCAGTCTCACCTACACCTTGTTTTATTTATCCTCAAATATGTTTTGACTGGAATCTGAAGATCGATTTCAAATCATTTTAAGTTAATTTAATCTGCCATCTTTTCTGCTGGTAATTAGTTTAAACTTGTTTCAAATGTAGTGAAGAACAAATTATTAATGTTTTATGTCTAAAATATCTACACTGTGTGATTCTGCCCTCACCAGTCTGTCTCCTCACTATGTTTCCTCTCAGGTCTGAATCGACCGTTCCCTCTGTCAATCACACTGAAGCGCAGCAGTTCACCAACGGATTTGAACCACAAACGAATCAGAGGTGGGCTCAGAGGAATCGGGCACCTTTTACTGGCAGTGATGTCGATTCAGATGAAGAAATCCGCAGGATGGTGGCGTCTCAGGATACTTCCCATGGTGCATCATGGCAGGAAGTGGAGGGGGATCATTTGGAAGTGGTGGGACTTGACTACTTGGTGAAGTCAGGACGTTCCCAGCAGAAAGGTAACAAATGTGTTTTACTCAGCGTTTTTAAAGGAGAGCTGTGTGTTATGATTTCTAGGAGCCTGAAGGTTAAAGGAGCAGTTCACATAATGACACATTTCGCACAAAATGTCAAAATGCTTCGAATGTTTTTCTGAGATCTGCCGAGCTGCACAAACAAGTTTTTCTGTGTGTTTCCAGGTGGGCTGGGTGATGATGAAGACGAGGATGGCTATGATTCAGCAGACACAGATGAACTCTTTGCCTCCAGGAAACCTCGTCCCTCTTCATCACCGGAACAAAGGACTCAGACAAACACAGACAGGAAGAGAAAGACCAAGAAGAAAAGTAATACTGGAAGAGAGGAGGAGGAGGATGAGGATGACTCAGCAGATGATGAAGAACAGCTCCTCTCCTGTAAATCAACACTGCAGAGAAGAGACTCTGTCAAACAGAGCTCGGAGAGGCAGAGTAACAAGATGGCGGTCCTCCCCGTTGTAAAACCCCCTTCAGAGTCAGATACTGATGATGATGATGATGATGATGATGATGATGATGACGACGACGACGAAGATGATGAAGAGTCAGAATCAGCTGATTCCTGCTCAGACTCTGATTATGACGCCATGTTCTCTAATGTCACCTGCCTGGAGATCTCACTGGCCGATCTACAGAGGATAGCTGAAGAATGCCAGGAGACATCTGAAACTCCCAGCACCCTCAACGGCCCCAAACCAGATACTAACCACATATCAGAACAGCGCGTGCCCAAGAAAGGCACCACGCCCGAGGATATCCTCGCAGCCCTCATGGAGGACAGCGACAACAGTGATGATGAAAAGAAAAAGAAAAAGAAGAAAAGAAAAGGAGTGATATCAACACCACTTCCTGCCTTCCAGGGGACAAAGACACTGAGCAACGGATCAGAAACAAACCAGGAGGAGGAAGGAAGTGCGGTCAAAAAACAGAAGCTGGATTGTGAAGCTCCTCAAGCGGGCCGAGTGAACCAAACGGAGGAGGAGGAGGAGGGGGAGAAGAAGAGGGAGATGGTAGTGGCTCCAAATAAAGCTCCTGTAATCACTGAAAAAACTGAGAGTAGTTCCTCCTCTAGCAGTGAAGATGATGATGATGATGACGTAGAGGAGGAGGAGGAGGAGGAAGAGCAGCAGGAGGAGGAGGAGGAGGAAGAGCAGCAGGAGGAGGAGGAGGAGGAGGACCCGAGAATGAAGGGCGGTCCCAAAGCTAGAGCTGAAATTAAGGCGACACCTTCATCCTCTAGCTCTGCCTCTGAGGAAGACGACACAGAGGAAGAGGTTATTTCTGCTGAAGGTGTTAAGAAAGCAGCTGCCCCCCCTACTCCTAACAGTGAGTCCTCCTCCAGTGAGGAGGAAGAGGAAGAGGAGGAGGAGGAGGGGGAGGAGAAAGAACAGCAGGCTCCTTCCAGGGTAGCTTTAGGGACTGAGGAGGAAGAGGAGCTACAGAAGAAGGCCAATGTGAGGAGACTCGCCGCCATCCAGCAGAGACTGAAAGAAGCTGAAGAACACAAGAAGCTCATCCAGGGAGCGCTAGCCAACCTGGTGTGTGTGTGTGTGTGTATGTGTGTGTGAGTGTGAGAGAGAGGCATTGTTACTTACATATCATCACATATCGAGCAACATTAACACACAGCATTAATCTCCATTAGGATGCTCCCACACCAGGAGCAGGGAAACACATCGTCTTTGGCTCTGATGACGATGACGAGGATGATGAAGACACACAGCAACAAACCCCAGCGGAGACGACATCAAAGAAGACCCTGCTCGAGGACAGCCAATCAGAGGAGGAGGCCACTAGTGATGAAGCATCAGCCAATGAGAACACGAGGAAAAAGAAGAAGGTGGTGAGAAGAGAAGCCGTCTGGCTTCATATGAAAACATAAATATTTCATCATAAATAGAAAGTTGTAGCTTATTGTGGCACGTTCATAGTTCTGGCTCTGGTTTAACTGTGTGTGTGTGTGTGTGTGTGTGTGTGTGTGTGTGTGTGTGTGTGTGTGTGTGTGTGTGTGTGTGTGTGTGTGTGTGTGTGTGTAGCCATCACAACCACAGCTGTTTGGCGGCAGTGAAGATGAGGAGGATGGTGATGAAGACGAAGATGACAGCAGGTTCAAAATCAGGCCTCAGTTTGAAGGTGCCGCAGGTCAGAAGGTGAGAAAACTGGTTTACACCGCGTCTCCATGGTCGCTCATAAGGTCACGTCCAAACGGTTGTCTGTTGACTGTTGGGGCACAGACACTGGACTCATACTCTGCGGGACAGAAACAAAGTCCAGACCTGAAGGCGATCCATAATTTGTGCTCAGATGTCATCACACTTGACTTGGACTCCCGTGTCTGATTTTCTGTTCGTTCGTGTTTCAGTTGATGGAGCTGCAGTCTCGCTTCGGGACAGACGAGCGTTTCCGGATGGACTCTCGCTTCCTGGACGAGGACAAAGACGAAGAGTCAGGTGAGGGCGTGGTCAAAACTAAGAAGAATAGATGTGGTGTCTTGATAGTGGTGCGGTAGGTTGATTGTAGCACTGTTTATTCCAGTCTGACTGAATGAAACTGAATGAAATGAACTGACTGTTGTTGATTCAGAGAGGAAGATGAGTGTGACAGAGGAGGATGAGGCTCTGGAGGAGGAGAAGAAGAAGAACCTTTCCATCCTGGAGAGCATCCTCGGCAGCAGCCAACAAACCTGCAGCAGTAAGACTCCCAGCAAAGCCAAGACTTTCAGGTCAGACACACATCCTGGACCACAGCTTCGTATTCAAACATGTCACATTCAACCAGGAACGACTTAATTAATCGATTGATTAAACTGTGTGTGATTGCAGAGATGTGTCGGCGCTGCATTACGATCCCAGCAGAGAGGAACATGCTGCATTTGAGACCAAAACAGATGAAACCAAGGAAAGGTATGAACACAGAGACTGAGAGTTACAGTTACAGTTACATAATGCTGAGGCACCTTGTCTTAACTTATTGATTTAAAGTCTTCAAATAGAAAACCAGTAATTAAGTCCTCATTCGTTAAAAATGAACTCTGTTCATGTGGTCTGTTGTCTTCACAGCAAGTCGGCCAGAAGGAAGAAGAGAGAGGAGGCTCAGAAGCTTCCAGAGGTTTCCAAAGAGATTTATTTTGATGTGTCTGGAGACCTGAAGGCTGTGTTTGGTCAGACGAAGGAAAACGATGCTGGAGAAGAAGAGAAGATGAACTGGGACCAAGAGGAGGAAGAGGAGCTAGCAGGAAAAGAGGAGGAATCCACTCTCCCGTCATCTCTTGTCTCGACCGATCTCGATGCAGAGAAGGAGTCGTCATCTGGATTCAAGTTTTCCTTCTTTGGCGATGACACAGAACCAGAGAGCAAAGAGACTGGTAGGCTTAATCTGAAACATTCAACTCAAAATGTCTCAGAGAGGAAACATCAGTTTTCCCAGTTTTTTAATGTCACTGTCGTTCTTTTGCCAGCAGAGTACAAGGTGGACAGCATCCAGGCTCCAAAGGTGTCATGGCAACAAGACCCACGTTTCCATGACAGCTCGGAGGAGGAGGAAGAGGAGGAGGAGGAGGAGGAGCAGCAGAAGGAGCAGGAAAAAGATGAACAGCAAACATTGCATCAAAGCAACACCACTGCTAAAACCACAGAGTGAGAAAAAAAATCGAGATTTAAACTAAAACACATTTAGTTTTGACCACATTGACTCACAGTGTTTCTACTGATTATTTCCTCAATTAACTATCAATAAATTATTTTCTCTATAAAATGTAAAAAAGGTAAATTATTATTATTATAATTCCCAAGTGCTCATATCAGCATCTTAAATTAAATTAAAAAAGTTAGACATCTTTGTCAAACTGACTCCAGAGAGTTGCTTAAAAATATAAACACAGTTTTCTTTGAGCTTGTTTTTGTGTTTGTGTCACTGTTAACAGAGAGGAGACTACGTCAAAGACCAATCTCTTCTTCTTCTTCTACCCTGAGGACAGCAGGTTGACAGGTACGATGGAGCCACAATAATAACATGGCTCATGAACTGGACTGAGCATATATGATAGTAATTCACGTCCTACATCTTACACTGTGAGTATCTCACCATCAGTCCAGAGTGAGTCCAGACTCCAGCCAATCACAGCTGAGCTTGTTGGTATGTGTCTATGAGTCTGGACACATGTATGTAAACTGCGGCTGGGCTGGCTGGTGGAGGCGTATGACCGAAAGATGGTGTTTCTTGTTTGTGTGTAATGTGGAGCTTCTCTGTCATCCATCAGAGGGTCCCAGGTCGTTCTTCCGTTCCTCTCAGCTGGAGGAGCAGAGGGAGCAGTGGGAGGAACGCAGGACTGCACTCAGACAGGTACACATCAGCCAACATGGACACTTTCAATATGTTTCTTTTCTTATATGTTTGTAAAGACCAAAACCATTATTATGATGTATTTCAGTGACCACAGTGAAAAAAATGTTTCTTGGGACTGAAAGACAAAAGTCAAATATAATCAGACTGTCAACTTAACACTTTTTAGTTTGATGGGTTTTATTTTTTTGCATTAGGGGCAGGTCTTGTTCTTATACACTTATGTGTGTGACTGTTGTTGATCTGGAGATCTTCACATTCATCAGACCTCTCAGCCGTCACTTGTCCTTCATGAGGATCCTTGAGAGATACAGTCCATCTGAGGGGCCCACTGTTCAAACATTCATTAATCTACCCACGTCCAGACATGCCGTAGATACCGTGGTGTCCCATACATATGCAGTCATATATCACTTGTATAGACTATTAAAGCTATTTCTATATGCTTGCAAAACTAGTCATACCTTACACACTGTAAAGCTTTGTGTTGTGAAGAGCTCATTGTTGCAGAAGTTTGTTATCTTCTAAAAAGGACACTATTGTCTAGTTCTCTAACGTGTAAAGCGATGCCACGTTTTTAATTCATTTATTCTGATGCATAATTTAAAAACTAATTTTCTTTGGCTCCATCTGGTGGTGGATGTCAGCAAAGGTGTAGCACAAGTCACAGAGGGAATTTGAAGAATAGGCTATGTCTTACATTAGGACTATTCTGAAGAAAAAAACCTAAAATTTCTGACAGATTTAGTAAAATTTGTCCACTTCATGTCTGTTTTCACAGGAATACCGCAAGAAACACAAGGACGCTCGGAGGAAACTGAAGCCGTCCCTGAAGAGCTGAGGGCTGTGGGACATGAAGTCTGTGTTTCAGTTTGCACACTGATCAGGCCTCTACAACTGGTGGCTGATGGATTATTTCTACCTTTTTGGGACTATTTTGTGCCCCAGACTGATTTTAGGCCGAACGGCAGCTGAAGACACAGACCTACAGTGAAAGTTTGAGATCATCAGAATATCATGTTAGAAAATAAGCAAATGGCTCAATTGATAGGGAAATAATATTTATAAATAACAAAAATAAATATGACAGAGGCTATTGATTTGTCTCAGGATACAGGATGAAATTTATTTTCTTGATGTATAGTCATTTATTTCTCTATGCATTTGACCGCTGTGTTAATTCTTTAATGGGTCAGTTTGGGTCCTACACACACCACCTCATATTTCTAGGCTGGGCGAAGTAAGAAGTCATCATGTTGTTATGAGTAGATGACAACTTGTTGCATTGTGGACTTTGGTGTTTGCTTCATCACATTTGGGCTGATGAGAAGCTTCAGAGTCATTTTGTGCTGTAAAAAGTGATTTTTTTTATGAGTACACCCACCAATACAGTTCAGATTTAATATTTCCTGCCTCTATGTAAGGTATTTATTTTCTTATTTACCGTATTTTGGAGGCTACAGTTCATATTACTGTTGTTCTGCAATGTTTTATAGAATGCAGTGCTATTATATTTAGTCTATGATGCTTAATATTATCTTCATTATTTGTGAAAAATATTTTACTTTATCCAAAACCAATAGGCAAATCATCATTACTCAAATATGAACCAAAAAAGGCAAAAGAAATTCTCATTAGGGATCATATCTGGAGTGTTACATAACAATGAAATGTGGTGTAGTTTTGTTGATGCAAAACAGCGTTGTGTATGGTCAAAACAAAAACACAGGACTTCCCTTCCGTCTATCTTTACTTTGAAATTCATAACCGGAAGCTCCGTGCTGTGTTGACGCTTTGTGCTTTAGGAGTAGTGCTGCTGCTGCTGAGGAGAAGCGCACCAGAGTCTGAACTTCTCCATCAGGACCGGAGACCGTCGGGCTGAGAGACGCACAAGTTTATGGACAGGTTTAATTTCAAGAGTCAGTTTTTTATTGCATTTGCAGCACATGTCTGTGAAAGAGGCAGATAACACGGACCAGTTACATTCAGCTCAACGGTAAAGAAAATGAGAGCGGCATTGTTTCTTCTGCTTCTCTTTCTGTGGACCGCGGAGCTACGGCACGTCCACTCGGACCCGGAGCGGGCGGACGATGCTGAGACGCCGGCAGCGGCAGCACATGAGTCTGTGTCCCATGAGAGGACATCCGCAGACGGGACTCCTGCAAGTTCAGGAGCCGCAGACCTGAAGCGAGTGGCGCGGGGAGCCAAGGACGGGAGCTCCAGGAAAAGAGACCCGCACTCTCCCAGCGGTTACGGCGGGCAGCCCCGGCGTTATGACGACCCGAGCGGGTACTTCACCACGCCGCGGGCTGACCGGCTCACCCCCGCCCCGCCGGGTAACTCCTCCGTGGGTCTCCTCAACCCTCTGTTCCCGGTCACCAACGGAGCTTACTGGGCGTATGCGGTGATGCTGCTGGCGCTCGTGCTGTTCGCCGCGGGTATCGTGGGTAACCTCGCCCTTATGTGCATCGTGTGGCACAACTTCTACCTGAAGAGCGCGTGGAACTGCATCCTGGCGGGACTGGCCTTCTGGGATTTCCTCGTGCTGTTCTTCTGCCTTCCGGTGGTCGTCTTCCACGAGCTCACCTTGAAGAGGTTGCTCGGAGACCTGTCCTGTCGGCTCGTGCCCTACATGGAGGTGAGGATTTGTAGGATTGATGCTACCTTTAATGGGCAGGTCAAAGGTGGAGGGCCTATTACTGAAGGGGCTGAGGACAACAGGTGTCGGGGGTCACTGCGCCAAAATACCGTAGAATCACCAAATGGCCACAAAGAGACTGGCAAACAACATCAAAAATAACTAACATACAAATCAATTTAAATTTATTTGGGATAGGCTACCCCTTTGAGGTGCACCACCTTGTTTTCAAATCAACCACTGACTAACAAGAGACCTGAAATATTCACAGAAACAACTGTAAGGAAACTTAACAACAAGGGAGAGAAAGTGGAGCAACTGAATATTAGACTAAACTAATCGACCCCCATGGGAATTTCGTTTAGAAATTCAAGTGACTCAGACCAACCAAAAATGAATGAAATCGACTCAAGACTAAAGCTCCAAGTGACTACACAAACCAGACTAACACACATAGGCTACTCAATGTGATAAATATTTGTCACATTTTCCCAAATTCCAGAGTGAAATCCTCTGATTTTTATTTTTATGTCAGACCACCTAAAAACCAAAGTTAATAATATGTAGTTGATTTACACTGAAACTAAAGAAAACCAGCAGCCCTCACATCGAAGAAGCTTTAGTGAGAGAATGACGCTGAAGATTGAAGTTGTAAAAATGCAGATTTACCTGCCCTGAGAAATGATTTTAACAGTGTTTATGTAAGTGCTCATTTCTTCAGTGTATAAATAAACCAAGCCATGAGTTAAACAAGTTTATTGGAGGTCTATCTTTGTACCGAAGCTCAGATCATGTCAAACAAGTTAAACTGTTTTGAAACAACTCATTGTGAAGATAATACATTTTAATTAGCCCCGTTAAAAAAAATGTCTGACTTCACACTCAGTGCTGTTTTTACACCCCCATGTTGGACTCATTGCAAATGTTTTCCAATTAAATGAAGAGACTTGTCTGTGATGAATGGCCTGATTGTGTCCTTGTTGCTCTTCAGTTTGAGACTCAGAGAGTTGTCTTTCAACAAAAGTGCTGTTATGGTCTGTTTGGCCTCTTCACTCGTCTGTTTTGAACCATCAGGGGGGGCCGGCGGTGGTGGGGCCCCTCATGAAGCGACTCTTCTTCCCCAGCTCACAGAGCCACACAGTCAACACTGAGCTGTAGAAGCAGCTGTTGAATTTAGAGACATGAGAAGACAAACTGTGTGAAAGGGCCGCCTCATTTTTAATACATAAACATTTGTGGGTTATTTTGACACCCACATTTTATTCTGCCCACCAGTCAAAGGAATCATTTGGTCTTCGCCAAACCAGTTTAAACCCCGCAAACCCCAAATGCTTATCAAATTATCCAAATCCTTAAAAAAATCATTACAGCCTAACTAAAACTAAAGGAAACAGGGGAAGAAGAAGAAGCTTAAAACACTGAGCTCACCACACTGCAACTTCAGAAAACACATATACAAATTCAGAAAGCAACTTCATCAATCACAAACAACAAAAGTGTTTCAGGGGACACAAAAAAAGTAACACACCCAACTAAAGGCTAATGCTAAGCACTTAATAAACCAAACAAACTCTTCCTATTTTCAGACAGGTACAGGTCAGGTCGCTGTCTTCACGACATCTTCAGTTATGAAGCACGGAACATGTGCGCCCCAGCCAGGTCCCACCCTCGTTGTGCTAACTTGACTTTTTCAAGTGTCTGCTTTTATCTGACCAGCAAACAACAGTAAAAAAAAAACAACAACAAACACACACTTTCAACTATTCGATTTATAATCAAAGACAAGCACAAATTCTTGGCCCACATGTGGTGGTTCTTCGGATGCTTAACTCTGGCCTGTGACCTACAACCTGCTCCTCCAGCCTGCAGCGTTATGTTGATAAAAGGCTTTAGCCAATTAACGTTTTAGCTCAGAGAGTTAATTAACCTGGCAGAGAAACAGGGAAGTGCTCTAACAGCCTGTTGATTAGCACTGTCTCGTGTCTCTACATGGACACAGACACTCACTGTGGACGCCTACACAGCTTTAAATCACTGAAGTGGACTTTTACTAATTTGTAATAACAGCTTGTACGAAGCCGGCTCTAACGGGGTCAGGCTGCCGCCCCCGCTCGTTGCTTTAACAATTGTCATGCTAATTAATGAATTAATTTCCTCCTAATTAATTAACATATTTTTAAAATGCTCCTCAGCTCTTTGCATTGAGCAGCATTTAGAGCAGGCCTGGCTGCCAGCTGCCCCTGTGATCTGTTAGTTTAACTATTTTCATGCTAATTAGAGCCCGTTGTTAATTATCTTGTGTTGTGTCTTAACTGTTTGAGGTCATTAAGCACTCACAGAGGCAGGACGAGTGTCTGTAAGGATAGTTGGTATTTTTGGGGCCAAAACCACGGACTTTGATGTGCAAGAGGGACAAATAACTGTCACCAGGCTGTAGACTAAAGAGCTGCTGCAGCTCACTGATCTGTTCCCTCTGACGCTTTTGTTTCCTCGCCCCTGGTTTCTGCAGGTTTAAGAAAAATCCTTTTTTTCTCACAAGGCAGCAAAAGGCTCAGACGTATTTGTAAAGCAACAAAACACCATCCTGTGCTCAGACTTGGATCAGAGCTGCAGCACGAATCAATACAGGACAACCTGCAGACTGAACCAGGAAGCCTCGCTGCAGCACTAAAAAAAATAGTTATGTTGAGCTATTGAAACCTGCATTAGATGCGAGTTTCACGTAAACTCACATTTTTGCAATGATCGGAGTGGCTCAGCACTTGTGACAAATGTGTGTTGGAGGTTCAAAATGTTATTGTTTAACAATGTTTGACCTCTTTTATTCACAATTGCAGACATGCAGCACTGCAGTTAACTAAATGGATTGGATTTGGGCTGTACAGTAACATTTACACAACTTCTAGTATCTGTTTTCAGTCTAACACTCTTCATAAAGTGTCATAATGATGTAACTCATTGCTTTGGTGATTTTGAGGAGCTGAAGTCATACAAAAAACCTTTTGTACGACATAATTAATTTGAGAAACAGTATTCAGTCATGCAATGTGAGAGTATCAGGAAAATATTGATCAGCACATCCTATATCTCTACAGTCAAGGTCTGACACGACTCCATGCTTCACTATATATACACATTAGTGTGTGCATCATCTAAGAGGAGGTCAGGGAGGCTTCAGCTTCATCAGATCTTAATCAGAATCTAAGTGAGCTTGATGGCGTCCTTTACTACATAGCTCATCTGTTTTGAGGCCCTGGGCGTCTCCATGGATACCAGATGACTGAGAGATGCCAATCAGCCTAGCACCACCTACTGTACAGTGTGACTGAAATCTCAAACACATCTCTAATTATGTTGTTATGTCTGGAAAATGCAAGAAAATAATTCCATTATCTCAGCGGAATTGATTGATTGATTAATTGATTAAAGGCCTGTAGTTGCTTTTGCACATGTTTTCAATTTTATTGTTGCTTTTATAATCATGCAAATAAACATAAACATTGCCAGAATAATGAATTAATGGACATTTAGAGCTGCTGTGGATCATCTTCAATAAAAACACTATTCGTGTCAGATGAGACTGGTTCCTATTCTGTGTGTGCGTGTCAGTTAAAGGAACTTGTGTCACTAAGCTTCTGCTGTTTGTCTGTCAGGTGACGTCTCTGGGTGTGGCCACCTTCAGCCTCTGTGCTCTCAGTATTGACCGTTTCCACGCTGCCACTGGCCCCAGGCCTCTCCAGACGCCGAGGGTGGAGTCCTGCCAGTCCATCCTCTCCAAGCTGTCGGTCATCTGGTTGGGCTCCTTGGTGCTGGCCACGCCTGAGCTGCTTCTGTGGCAGCTCCTCCAGGAAACCGCCCGTCTGCCGTCGCTGCCCGTCGAGCTGCAGCAGAGCCACTCGGGGGGCTCGCTGATGGCGGCGCTTACCGCCCGAACGGACACGTTTAAGGTCGACATCTGTGTCCGGGAGCCGTCCATCCAGCTCCCGGAGAGCGTCTACTCTCTGGTGCTGACCTACCACGAGGCCCGCATGTGGTGGTTCTTCGGGTGCTACCTCTGCCTGCCGCTGCTCTTCACTCTGGCCTGTGACCTGGTGACCCGGCAGGTGCTGGCCCAGCGCGCGCTGCAGAAAGCCGAGGGCGACAAGCTGACCGTTCGATGCTCCTCCACCTCTTCGTCTTCCTCCTCGACCAAGAAAAAGCAGCACGTGAGGGAGAACAGGCTGCGCTCCACCGTGATGGCGCTCACCGTCTTGTACATCGCGTGCAACCTGCCGGAGAGCATCTGTAACATCACGCTGGCGTACATCTCTGACCCGGTGTCCGCCGCACTCCCGGCCCTGGCTCTCCCAGCCGTCGGCCTGATCGGACAGTTCTTGTTGTTCGTGCGATGCTCTGCGACGCCAGTGTTGCTGCTGTGCTTATGTCGCTCACTGGGTCAGGCCTTCATGGACTGCTGCTGCTGCTGTTGTGAAGAGTGCCTCCCTGACGGCAACTCTTCCTCATCCTCTTCAGTGTCAGCCGCCGCCACTTCCACCCTGTCCTCTCCCACGCTCTCTTCACCCTCTCCATCCTCCTTGTCTCCATCCAGCAAAGAGGAGACGATGAAGAGTGTGTTGCCAACAGAACCAGCAGCGTTTGACAGGGTGAAAGACTCATCAGCAGCTCTCGGGACGCCCTGCTGAGGCCCAGAACTACTGCACTTGTAACATTCAGATCTATTACAGCTTTGGTCTTGTTTTATAGTTTAGTCCGTCACTTCCATCAGTTACAACTTTGTACTCAGCACAGTAGCAGGTGAGATCTGGGAACACAACCGCATCTTGACAGGACAAAACAATGAGCAGACGACAGTCAGGTTGGAAACAAGACAGGACAAAACAATCTGTTTCTCTTTGTTCCAGTCAGGGAATGTCCTTTTTATTCTCAGCTCTATGTCAGCAGATTTTTATTGATAGAAGAAACAGTTTTCCCCAGTTTGTTATTGACTGGTCTGCACAGAGCCCAGACCTCGATCCCACCATATTAGAGAGGAACTAAACAGCGACTCTGAGCCAGAACCAATCCCCAACATTAGTGTTGGACTTAACTAATGCTGTTGTGGCTGCACAGGAACAAGTCTCTGCAGCCAGGATATAAAATCAGGTGGAGGTCGTCATAGCACATCACACACAATATATGGAGATAATGTTCATGGGTTTTTAGAGTTCACAAACACAAACCGGCCATGTAGTGTAACTAAACCACTTTATTTAGTAAGCAGGTTTATTACTGATGAAACTAAACCATGTGGGTCAAATTTGAAGCAGAAAGTGGGTTTGTGAGTGAACCTGTCTGACTGTCCATCTGCTCGAGTGTCTTGACCTGTCATAACTTATTTTATTGAAATGTTTGTTTTTATTCCTCTTATTTCTCAGGTCTGTTTCCCACTGATCTCATTGATGTTACCTAAATAACTAAAGGTAACATGGATTGTTTTCTCTGATCTCATCCATGAAGTGAATTAGTGCTCGAACAAAGATAATGGACAAAACTAGTAAAATAAAACCTTAGCTGTAATAAACTGGAAGAATCTTTAAATGATTCATTGTATGAACTGATGGTGTAGAGCCACTTTAGGAGCAGAAACCTGTCTGAGTTAGATAAAACATAGAGTCTGTAGAAGGATTTCCTCCTGTTATTGAAGGACTCATAATAGTTTTGCAGTTTTCTATGCTACATTGTACATTTTGTAGTAATTGTCTAATACTTGTTCAGGATATTAGTGTTACCTGCTCTAAGTACTGTACACTGGATATTTTGAGGATTTTAGGATATTTTCATGGTTAAAATGAAGATGAAGACAAACTGAGGTTTTTGTCAGCAGATCGACACACTGCTGTTTGAACTGAACTGAACCTGAACTGAACTGTTTTTTTTTATGTTGCTGTTTCTGCTCATACATGGCTCACATATGCCTGACCTACACAACGTCTTGATGTTATACAGTAGATGTGTTCTTCATTCAGCACTGAGATATCAATCAAAAACTTTGAACCTACATGAAACATTTGAGTGTGAAGTGTGACCTTTTCTACTTGTTTAATTATTTTTGGTTTAGTAAAGTTTAGATTTTCTCCAATGTCTCTTTATTTTATTAACTGATGCAAACATCAGAGCTGTTGATTGATGCGCTAGATGTGTTAGACTTTTATTCCACTAACAGCTGCTGTAGAAATAGGCTGAAATATACCAGATCAGAGGTTTTACTAGTTGTCTATATCAGCATTAGTTAGGCATTATTAAATACTTCATTTTTCCTACATGGATGTAATTAGTGTGAATTTATAAACAGTTATAAATGTTTAACTGTCCACTGATAAACTAATCTATAATTATACAGCATATTAACACTCTCACTAACCACTGTTACATGGCTAAATCATTTGCCTAAATGTTCTTTATGAATGATCCAATGAACCACTGATATCTCCTAAATAACTGGTCTATAATTGATATCCTCGATTTGCTAATACTAAGTATGCAAATTCATTCATTATAAATGATAAAACACAGCTTGTTAATTGAGAGTTAAGTATTTATAACTGTTTTTAAACAACAATGCTTATCTAATGCTTAATAGTGTGTTGCTTTTACAAGCAACATGAAGTTTGATTTATACAGAAACTGGCTCAGGTTTAAATTAAATGTTAAGCTACTAAACATAAACAAAAAGAAAGAGAACAAAGGAAAGGAATTAAGGGGAAAATCAACAGAGAAACAAAGAGGCCAAAGGAAGGAACAGGAAGGAAGGAAGGAAAGTCTCCTGGTGACACAGAGTTGTGTTTGGTCCTAAACAATCATTTTATTCAGTTAGCGTCTGAACACCTTCAGAGGATCCTCATGTGGCTTCATTTTATTGAGAAACAGGCAGAGTTGGCTCATGTGAGCTCTGATCTCTGTGTGGAGGAATGCTACGCAGCAGAGCTCTCAACACCCACTGCAGGAGAAATCCGCTCATGTCTGACTGTGACGCTCCTTTTTGTCATCATTCAATTACTGAAGGTCACAGCTTCACAATAACAGTTGGCCTTTGAGTTTCTGCAGACATAATGAACACAGTCACTCTGTGACCAGTTGCTGGGGAGAGCAGACAAGAATTCCTCACTCACCCAAACATTTTCAGAGCTTTCTCAGCTTGTTTTAATCTCCTTTGATAAAATCTAAAAGCTTATCATGAGTTTCTTTTACCTAAATTATATTGTGACTAATATTCAGTCTTTTACATTCAGAAATGAATGCTCTACTACAAAGGTATGAAATAGAGCAGCACAATAAATGCTTCTATTATCGTCAGTCTACGCTCTGGACTCACAATAGAGACTGGACCAATCAGAACAGCTGGATGACACTGTCTCATTTCCCCGTATATACTTCATATGATAAAGACCACAGAACATATTTCAAATGGATAGATCTCTTAGGATACGATAAGATAAGACTATTTACAAGTAACAGCAGCTCAAGTGAGGAGGTAGAAAAAGAGGCAGGAATGAATCAGAAAAGAAATGACATAACAACAAAACTTACAGAACTAAAGCAAAAATACTATTTTTAAGAAAAACACATTCAAATGCAGTAAAATACACAATGCAACATAAATAAGAAAAATACTAAATGAAAAAGAAGATGGTGCCAGGTAGTTCAGTAAGGATCAGGCTTTTATAATATTATATAGTAGTATAGCATAAGTGTGAAAGTGCATTGATGAGCTGTTGTTACTGTAAAGAGTCTTGTACAGTCTCTCAGACGACAGTGAAGCAGATCACAAATGCCTTCACAGTGTGTTACATGTTCTTATCTTCAAGGTCCAACTTCATTCTCCAACAGGACGACCCCAAACAGAGCCAGAGTCATGAACAAAAAGTCAGTCTGTGGTTACATGAAGAGACAGAGGACCTGGGAACTGTATGCTGGATTGACCTGACAAGTACCTGAAGGGTTGTGCAGGTATAGTGACCAAAGGTAAAAAGAAACATTGAATATCCTCACTTGAACTATAGGTGCTGAACCATTTGCACAGTAATGTAAATGATGCCACTAGATGACTCATAATTCATCCCCCAAAATCTGCATGTGGCCTGTGGATGAAAGGCAATGTAATTTGATGAATGTTGAGTCTTTTTACAAAATTGTAAATAATTTTTGAATTTGTTGAATTTTAACATCAGTTTAGGGACAAAAAAAGGATACGAAGTCAGAGCTGGCCAATGTCGCCAGGGAAAGGGAAGTCTGGGGCTCACTGGTGGATCTGCTGCTCAATCTCAGATAAACGGTTGAAGATCCATTGAGGATACAAACATAAAAGGTCTTGTTTCATTTAATTAAAAAAAAACAACATAAAATCATCCTGTATCTCCACTTAGCACAAGTTCATCAATTAATATAATTCATATTTTAGACTTCTAAAATAACACAACACCACCTAAAGGCACTGGGTCGTATCTGATCATGCATGGTTCAATAACTGAAATAATATGACATGACATGAAGCATCTTCAGTCAACCTGGGCTCAAATGAAGATGGAGACAGGGCAAGATCCACATTGTGGGTGGTGGAGCAGACTTTTAGTTGAGTCTCACTGGGGGTTAAAATGGATATACTATAAGGAGAGGAAGAAGAAGTTTACGTGTGAGAGACATAATGTAAAGAGGCTTGGTGCTGATTGGCTCAAGGAACACAGTCAGACAGATCATTGGTTAAGAGATGATGGCGAAGGGACAGCAGGTAACATCAGACATGATTTTATATGAACAGTTCAAGTTCAGTCTTAGCTCCTAGTTTCCACTACAGAAGAAAACACTGAACAAAAGACAGAGGTGGACTCTCTTTAGAAAAACCTCATGTTTTAAAACCGTCGACCAAATGCTCATATCAGACCCTCAGACATTCAATCAGGTAAAATCTCTCACAGTATCCTTCAGTTAGACTACTGTGTGGGCGCTGTTTGATGAATTCGTCGTCCGTGTCGACACCTGGAGCCCCCTCACAGACGGCGGCGGCCCCTGAGTTACACTTTTGGGGCTGGTGTTGTACGTGGAGTTTCAGTTCCTTTGAGCTGAAATATTTGTCCTCCCACGTCGTTGTGCCTGGGCAAAGGGAGGGAGGAGGGGAAGCTTTAATAAGGCCTGCTTTGTTCCTCCGTCCCTCTCTCTGGCTCAGAGGGAGAGACACTTGAACAAAGCTGCATATCAATTGCCATCCACCAAGGGAGTTGCTAAGCTACACGACACCCACCACCTCCCACCAGCTGCCCCAGTCACTGAGGAGAGAGAAGAAAGAGGGCTGAGATGCAGGGGAGGAGAAGCTGCAGCGATCCTCCCCGTTAAGCCAAAACCCAAACTCCTCTTGTCTTGGTTGCCTTGACAACCAGCTGAGACACAGCAGCATGGTGGCCTCAAGTTAGCAATATGTTCTAAAACCAACAAGGTCCTGGATCTGATGGGGGCCGTGGCTCTGTGCATGGTCCTGCTGCGTTCACATGGACTCCCCCAGGAGCTCCACCAGCAGGCAGGGACGTGAGGTGTTAGGAAACCTGCACTGCCCCAAGTTCACCAGCAGCACTGACACACTCATGTGCACCAACAAAACTAAAATACAACTCGTAACGTTCCGTTATTATCTCATAGTGTGGTGAATGTGCAGGTCACAACTTGTCCATGAGAGCGTTTTAGAGTTGTTGTTGGATCGATTGATTGATTGATTGATTGATTGATTAATTTATTTGTCCTTCACAGGAAAATTGTTTCCACCATTACGCACATGCTGCCTCAAGAAGTGCAAATTACATTCACTCATTTTCATGCATTTCCACATCTCATATACCACAGATATGCATAGGGACATAAAAACATAACACATATAACATATACTGTAGGACCCCACAGTTACGTGTACATTCCCCATGGTTACACATGGTACATTGTGTATTTGACGAGGGGAACCAAGAAATTCCATGAGGTATGAGTAATACATTAATGAAGTACTAATCATACATGTATCTACTGCAAAAAGTATTTTTGGTGTTTTTTTGCCTTTGATTGATAGGACAGTTTAGAGAGACAGGAAATGGGGATGCAGAGAGAGGGAGAATGACATGCAGCAAAGGGCCACCAGGGGAATCAATCTGCGGCGAGGGCTATCACCTCTGCATGGGTCACCTGCGCAAGCCAGTGAGCTATATGGCGCCCCATCTCCATTGGTTTTGATTAATGTGTGTGACAGTTGAAGTTCCTGTCATTATGCCTCCAGTTGATCATGTGCCCTGGCTCCTTGGCCAAGGGGACGTCCCTTTGGCTGACTGGCAAGTGCGCATGACTCTTACCCGGGAGGTGTGGGTTCAATCTCCGCCCGGGCCCTCTTCACCTTGCCACATGTAGGCTACATAATGACAAAACTTGCTAAATAGCCAAGAAAAAAAATCTAATTATAATGTAATTAAGCAATACATCACGTCAGGAATACACACTCATTATACCACAGCTAGGGCATTCTTCGACCCACCGCGAAGCGTTGTCCACTTTTGTGATTACCTGCTGCTGCTCATCCCTGTAACATGTTTTTCACCTGTCACTCATGTTGCCCCTTCCCTCCTCAGCACGTCTCCATGATGATGCATAAATTTCATGCATGGGTGCATGAAATGATCAGATCAGAGCTTATGTTCATTAACATTTAATGAATTATGTTATCAACTATGTTCCTTCACACATTAAATTAAATGAGGCTACATTAGCTGGGTGCTGCAGCCTGTAAACATATTTACTGAGAAGTTGTTCTGCTCTGCTTTCAGAGAGGGGATTATCAAAAGTAATGAAACTCTCTTTTTATCTAATTAGATTTTATCTGATTTAGCGGTCCATACATTAACTAAAACAATCATGAGCTACATACTGAATCACATTAAATCCACTGTAGCTTTATCATTTGTATTACCTGAGCATACAGTACGTTCTATAATCTTACAATGTTTTTATAATCTTGTGACTGTGTGTGACTTTTTTCAGCATTAGCTCAGCATGGAAATATATTCACAATTCAAGACTTAAGTACTGGCACTGTTCTCAACAGCTTTACCAAAATAAGACACAGTTTTTGATGAAACAAGTGCAGTGATATTTCATGTCACAGTTGTGGCCTTCATGTGTTTGAGTTTCACTATACTGACATTTAGGCTGAGCTGTGTTTTGCTGTGACAGTTGTTTTATGATGCTCGTCTCGCTCTGCGTCCAGTCTCAGCGGGCTCAGGAAATACACAGTACAATATCTGAATCCAGTGACCATTACCAAGACGACAGCTCAGTGCAAATCAGAAATGCTAACGGAGTCAAATGAAACGCTGTGTTGACTTGACGCAAAGCCAGCACGAGGCGTCAGATAACTTGACTGGTTGCTAACGACCCCTCAGACACCAGGGGCCTCCAGCTCGTTTATCGTCAATATCACAAAATAATAAGGCACTGATTTTGTTGTGTTTAGTGCTGTCCACAAAATATCTTCTTATTTATGATATTTGGGGATTTGGAGAAACCAGGGCTCAATCTGGTGACTTGTTTAATTCTGGATCTGGTTCTAGGTATATTTGCTTATTAAATGAATCAGATACTGATGTTTCCTGCATGGATCCATGTTAATAACTGCGTTTTACTGATGGTTATGGGGTTATTTTAAATGTTTGACAGAATCAGTTTAGAAAACTAGGCCCTAAACCGCATCGCTCAATTTATACAATTAATACATGACATGACATGACATGACATGACATGACATCAAATCAAAACAAACAATGCTTTTTGAACTGGGATTTGAAGGAGGTGATGGAAGGAACAGATCTAATAGATAAATCATGTTTCATGGTGTGAGAAAACCCAGTCTCTTGTGTATGAGAGACGATGAGGAGACCCATGTCTGATGATGTGAGGATAGAGGTTAAAAGGTCAGAGAGATGTTATAGGACCATTCTGGACCACCTTTAGGCGACTGACTGAGTCTAGAGTAGAGGGAGGTACAGTACATTAATCGAGTCTTTCATCTCACTTTCAACAAGAAATTAAATAATATTCAATGAATTTGATAAATATTTCATAAATTTTGTAACTTACATTTTCATCTAAGAGCTCTATCCCCTGAAGAAATAAATACAAACAGAGTATCAAACCCAGTAGCATGCATTTGAAACACGGGTCAGATTATGGATTTAGAATCATTAAAAATGCTTCTGATCCCTAAACATGACGAGATAAGTATTCCCGCCACCGCCCTCCATCATTCATTTCAATTCATTGGATTAATACGAGTTTTAACATATGTTTGCGAGATGAATAAAATATCAACGTGTTATGGAAAGGAAGTTGTTGCTAAGTTCTCAAAAGGGTTAGTCTTAGTTAAATATGAATGCAGATGATAGCTGGCTACATGTGACTGCCGAAAACATCTGTACATGATGGCACAGTGGAAAGTTGACTAAGCAGCTAATTGAACTGTGCATAATCTCGACCACCGACAATATCAAAATGCTGATTCTCCATAATGAGTTTAACAGTTGAACATCGTAATGGCTACCTTCTGTTCATTCAGTCCACCTGTCCTGGACTACAACCATGTCTTGTATACACTATTTAGTTACTTGTCCACATCTGACTCTGACTGTCTCCAATCAATAGAAGCCAGGTGGTCAGAAGTTACTCACAGCCACTCCTACCTGAACCTGGACTCTGGTGCTGCAAACCTGTGGACTCTCATTCTGACTGGACCTTTGACCTTTGTAAGTGTTTGTCCCATCATTATTGCCATAGATTTGTTATGTGTCTGTCTGGCTGCCTGTATTCGAGAGTGTTTCTTCTTCTTCTTGAACACAACATGTAGCACCTTCCCCCCAAAAGTGAAAACCTTTATGTATTTGTACTTCATGGTATTGGTTGAGTGTGTCCTCCACCAATGGGTTACAAAAGCCCCGGTCCATCCCTCCTCGATGTCAGAGTCCTACAGGGACTGCTGGTCTCTCAGCTTCTCATGAGGACAAGTTTCCGGATGCTTCTATATCCTCTGTCACCAGAACAGAGAAAGAATGGGTCCAGTTTTATTCCCTTGACTGTGGGTCAGCAGGCGGTGGAAGCTGACTGTGGTCCCAGCGGCAGGCTGCGGGGTGGCTTGACCAGACCACTTCCTCATTGAGCTGTTTAAAGAGGACATGGGAAACATCAGCGAGGCCTACAAATAAACTCTGGGGGTCCCTTTCAGTGCTGAGCAAACAGAGCTTTCATTGACTTGGCAACATTCAGCGAGGGAAAGGAGCCAAAAAAACTGAAGGTGGTGAATGATTCAGGAAAACATCAAACAAAGGTTAAACCAAAATTAAATAATCCTTTTTGTTTATTTGTCCAAGTATCAATCAACAACTCACCAATACTGATTATCTCTAAAAGCAGCCAGTGTAGTATGTAAGTATGTGAAAACAATGTGCTGTGGTTTTGTGGTCAGGTGGATGCTTCTTTTGTCAGCTTTTTGGAAATAGCCTACCTTTTAAATGTCCTTATTACATCATGACTATTACCTAAAAACAGTACACAACCGTAAATATTATTCAAAGATGAACAGTCATATGTCCTCAATCTCATCTTACCTGTTGAAGATAACTATATTTGTTCCAAATTGATTCTACTGATACAAGACAAAATATAAAGTACTACAGATACTTATTGAGATGTATGGATGTATTTCTGTATTATATCTGTACTAAAGCTGTCAACATGTAGTATACCTACACGTAGTTACAACTACTTTGTAACAGTAAATCTTTGTTGTGAAAACAATAAAGGTAATGTAACGTATACAAAGAAACTGTTGTGAAATGATGATGAATCTTGACGGATGTGTGTGTGTGTGTGTGTTTTTCTTCTGCCACATGGGGGCAGTGCTGCTCTGTGTCAGATGACCCATCTTGACTTTGGGAGCTGGGGGATACAGTACAGAAGCTGATAGCCTTTATGTTGTGATGAAAAAGAACACAATTATTATTCTGATTTATAATAATAATAATACTACATTTTATTTGTAAGTGCTTTTACAAATGCTCAAAGACACCTTACACTTAAAAAATCACAAGATAGAGCAGAGATAAAGTGAGAAACCCCAGCAGTAAAAGAGTATAAAACACAAGGTGAGTTTTGAGCATGGTCTTGAATGTTGGGAGGTGTGTGCAGATGCGGATGGGTTTGGGGAGTGAGTCCCAGAGGGAGGGGGCAGCGACGGAGAAGGCTCTGTCACCCCAGGTTCGGTGCTTGGTCCGTGCAGGTGCTGAGAGGATGTTTCCTTCAGATGAGCTAAGGTCACAGGAGGAGATGAGGTGGTGGAGCAGGTCTGTGAGGTAGGAGGGGGCCTGGTTGTTGAGTGCTTTGTGTGTGAGGAGGTTTAGACTAGACAATCCTGAAACAGACAGTGTGTAGAAGCAGATTTTACTTTTTTGTGTGTTGTAAGATATTTAAGAGTCAAAACTTATAGAAACAGAAAAGTTTGTAGTGAAATGTATGGCATCAGTTTGTCAGATATATCTACAGCTTAGTAACTTTCTGGCCATTAAGACTAGATTTGTGTTGCTGTTTTGTATTACGGTAAACTGTTTGGCACAGGTGTCACTGTTTTTTTTCTTTTTCATGTGATTGTATCAGTTTTTCATTCTGACTCAGTGAAATATGTTTTATTTCGACTCACTCTGTCATAACAACAAATCTGCAGTTTCCTGCCTGATACTTGTTATGAGGCAAGAATACATTTTACTACGCAATTTTACTGCTAAATTTTCCATCAGGGAGCCCTAAACACTGTGTAGTTTCCTCTCTCCCTGTGTGTGTGTGTGTGCGTGCGTGCTTGTGCGTGCATATTGGGTCTGGATGTTTATACAGGAGGACTACAGCTTCCTAACAAAGACCAGCTCACAACGTCCATATTTAGACTGTTAGCAGGTCCAACAGTTCTGCTTGTTTATGACAGCGAGACCCATGAGCATTTTATACCCGCATATGGCATGTGTGTGTGTGTGGATGGACACAATGAAACTGTGGGAATAAACTGTTTCATGTTTCCGATTAGATTAGATTAGATTAGTTTTAGATTTACCTCCAGTGACTGACTTTAGGCCCATACACTGTCCTCATAAGTGACACAAACAAATGTGTGTTTTCTGTTTACACTGTGAAGACCAGCTGGAGAAAGAGAGGCAGTCGGCGGCTGATCTAAGAGGTGCAAAACACATCAGTGTGGATTGAAAATGTTTACTCTTTGTGTTACTTTGATCTGGTCTAATCAGTACTCTTTACACATTTTGGGGTCTTATGGGGTAATTTCCACATTTTAGGGGGGTTGAACTGGAGCCAGCATCTTGCCTTAGAGTCACCTAGCTATGAACTACAAGATTAACCCTGTTGTTTGGCCTTGATCTATTTACAGTGTGGCAAACTGGCAGAATTACAAGTGTGCTGAATCAGCTTGTAGATATGGTGTCCATAAGAGCTCAACACACTGCAATTTCTGTCTGTCACTTCTGCCTTTTGTGAGATTTGCCAGCACATGTAATGTGTCATCAAATTGTACACTAAATTTACAGCATGTTTGTGTGCAGGTCGTAGTGTCTGTAAACTGCACTGTGTTGAGCTCTTAGGGCCACCATACTTAGCAGTTTCCCTCTGCAATGAAGCCAAGAATGCCCAGACAGCCATCTTATTTGAGGAGGAAGACGATTGATGATGCTCTGACAAGCTCTGCAGTTGAAAGTATATTGCACATGAGACAAGACAAGTGTATGTCACACTGAATCTAAACTATAGTCTCTCTATTTAGATTTGATTCAGGAGGTTGACAGATTTTTGACAAACTGTGGAAATTAGGTGGTAATGGTTTTAGAAGCTGTGTGTCACAGACACTGCTGCTGTTTTTAGAACACCTATCACTTTCACATAATGCATTAAACACACTAACCTGCCCCTGTTGACTTGACAACATCAGGGAGGCACATCTGATAGTTTGAAAACCGCTGGTTAGCTCATGTGCAGCTAGTTTGTTCTCCACCCTGTCCTGACAGGACAACTTATCCTCTGACTTTTGAAAATGCATACAGTTCTCTGCCTTTAATGAGACCCTAATACCATAAATTAATGTTTAAGTTTGTGTCATCAGTCCTCTTATTAATTTATGGTTGATGCCTTTGAAATTATGGTCAAATAATTTATTTGTATGATATCTACCTCTAAGCTAAAATAGCCAATGTTGGCATAGCCACCACAGCCAATCAGATTAATTTACAACAGAACTGTGCAGACAACAAAACAGATGCATTATTTTGATATGTTGGATCAAACATGATCACATTGATTACTTGTGTCTTATAAAACCCAACGTTGAGGACCATTAATGGCTCCAAAAACCCATTTATTGTTTGTCCATGCGTTGTCCTCACTCCAGTGTCACAACTGGAGCTATACAACCAGACAAACTCGTGTTTGCGAGAAATGATGAGGAATATTGTTAGTTCACCCAAAATTCTAGTATGGAAGTATTTGGATGTCTTTTGGTGTGTCTTTTTGGACAAAGAAAGTTGGTATCCATTCACAACCATTATATGGAGGTCAAAGGTCAGACTTTTTTGTGTTATCCCCAGGATGAAGTCAGGAATCTATGGCCCTCACAGCCAAGCTGTTTTTAAATTTGAGAAGAATTTGTTTGACACATTTGTTCAGCTTGGTCTGAAGATCACACGTTAAGTTTCATTAAGATTGGACAGAATATCCCCCTAGAGGTCAAAGGTCACCAGATGTTTTGGGTGTCCCCAGGATGATGTCATGAGTCTATATACCAAGTTTGGATGAGATATGTTAAAGGGTTGCTGGGAAATTGGCTTACTACTTTCTGTTTGGCGCCCGTGTCAAGTTTGATATCAGCAAATTGGAGGAACCCACAAGGGTTTAATGTGTGCTAAATAAAAAAATCACATCAAATCAAGTCTTATTCCAGCAACCATTTTATACCATCTTAAAACCATCAACCAGGCTTTTTCAACCAGCTTAGACCGTCAACCAGCTTAAAACCACCAACCACCCTACAGTATTTACCAGCTAAGACCATCTGAAACCATCATCCAAACTGTTCAACCAGCTAAGACCATCTAAAACCATCTAGAACCATCTAGAACCATCAACCAGCTAAAACCACTCTAAAACCATCAACCAGCCAGTTTTACCAGCTAAAACCATCTAAACCCACCAGAGAGACCATCTAAAACCATCAATCAGCCTGTTAAACCATCTAAAACCATCAACCATCCTAAGCTGGTCTCAGCTGGTTTTTTCAGCAGGGCCCTCCATGAACTGTCCAATTTCGCCTCGTAGCTCAAAGAAACGCTTCAGTACTGTGCCTCTGCTTAACCACCGTACTTCAGTGTGATATGGTAGGCTAGCATGAACGTCATTATCACTGATAAATGTGTCAAACTGACGGTGATTTAGACCATTGACAGTTTTCACAACCACACTCATGACACCTGATGGAGGTCCGGAAGGACCGAAACGTTGTGATTAAATAACCAAGCAAGTGTTTGACAGTGTGCGGGAGCCTTTTTTCAACTTTTACGCACGGCCTGACGGCTCCTTCCTCCTACGCACCTGTTCAGTTCTCATGGGTGTGCAGAAGACTTTCTTCTCTACAACCACACTCATAACATGGTGATGGTCCATTTTTAGAGTTTTGCAATATAACGCTTTCTGGTGCAAAATACAGTGGAATGGTCCTCCATTTACGCTTTGTACCTTCTCACGGAATTTGGAGGCAACACCAGCCTTCCTCCCGACCATTGATGGGGCACCGTCAGTAGCCAGGCTGATGGCACGGGACCAGTCCACTCCCGCCTTGTCCAGCACTCCAAGGAGAGAGCTGAAAATGTCATCCGCTGTTGTGGTGTCGGTCATGGGAACCAAGTCAAGCAACTCCTTGGTGATTTTCAATGTCTCATCAACATCCCTAATAAATATGGCCAGTTGAGCAATATCTGTGACATACGTGCTCTCATCAATTGCCACTGAAAATGTGATAAATGACTTGATTTTGTCTTTCATTTGGCTCTTCAAGTCACTCGGCAACCCTATCTGCGACAGTGTTCCTTGATAGACTAATGTTGGCAAATGCAGGTCGCTTTTCAGGGCACACGACTTCTACAGCCTTCAGCATGCATGTTTTCACCAACTCCCCATCAGAATATGGCTTGGATGCCCGCACCAACTCGTTGGCAATAAGGTAGCTAGCTCTCACAACTCCATCAGCAATATCGCGGCTGCGAGTAAAAGTAGACTGCTGTTTCTTTAGGCCAGCCATCAGCTTGTTTATCTCGTCTTTTCTTAGTTGTCCTTTAAAATGTTCATATTTTTCTTTATGATGAGTCTCGTAGTGGTGCCGAATATTATATTCTTTGAGTAGGCTACTGCAACTTGCTGGTTACATACCAAGCATACTGGTTTCGTATTCTCCTCTGTGAATAAAAAGCTCTCAGTCCATTTTTCCTGGAAGACTCTGCACTCCGTGTCCACTTTTCCTTTTTTTGACAAGGCCATTTTCGGAATTGGGGCATCGGTGTCACATAAAACAACTTCTTTATGGGTACTGGAGTGAGGAGGCAAGATTGCCGCTGGCCAGTTAGCATGTGGCATGTGAACATGTATTTGCTGCCCTCTAGCGGCTGAAGGGAGTATTTGGGCCGGATGTAATCATTCGGCGGGCCGTATGTTTGACATGCCTGATGCAGGTGATTGGAGGCTGTGGATGAGTAGAACCAGAATCAACTCCAACTTCGTATTTTAGGACTGTGAACAAAATGAAAAACTGTGAAACATGAACGTGAACCAGTTCATTTTAATCTGTGAGAGCTGAGCCAAGTGTGAATTTGCACAAGGATGTCTGTCATTACATGTCTGTGTGGCACTACATTTGTCACATGACACTGTACTACTGTGTTTGCAGGAATCAAACTGAGCAGCTCCTGCGTGTGAATCAGTGTCCAAACCTCCACACAGCAGACTATTTCTTTCTTTCTTTCTTTCTTTCTTTCTTTCTTTCTTTCTTTCTTTCTTTCTTTCTTTCTTTCTTTCTTTCTTTCTTTCTTTCTTTCTTTCTCTCTCTCTCTCTCTCTCTCTCTCTCTCTCTCTCTCTCTCTCTCTCTCTGTCTGTCTCCCATTCATCCTGTCTCTCTACCTTTTCTGTTTGAAGCTGAGCTGTATTTAATTCCCAGTTTCCCTCCCCCTCAGAGACGCAACACTTCATCCCATCCTGTCCTTCCCTTTGTTTCTCTCTCTTCCTCCTACACCTTCTCCCCCTCTTTCATTCCATCTCTCATCATCCGCCGCCTTCAGCTAACCAGCCTCCCAGCAGAGAATTATGAATAGAATTCAAATCAGTTGAGCTTTACTGTCTCCCACCCCCTCTCTACCTGCCCCCCCCCCTCCAATGTCTCTCCGTCTCTGCTTTCTAACTTTCTCCAACTGTTTCGTATTGATTATAGCCGTGACCTCACACCCACACAGCTCAGCCTCCTATACGTTAACCCTTTCCCAGTCCGACCTGTCTGCTGGTAGCTTCTCACTGAGCCTTGGCTCTCAGCCAGTGAGTCACTGCTCACTAAAAACACCGGCACCATGACTAATCGTGGTGATTAAGCTGAAGCGCTGGCAAAGTGCTGCCATGACCAGGTGCTTTCTGTATGTCTGAGGAAAAAATCATGAGGAGTCGGATAGGGCATCCCTCTCTATCCACAAGATTGGAAGTAATGGATCAAACTTTATTTTTGGGACCTCCTCACTTTCTTTCTTCCTGGTGCTGGTTTGCTGATGTTAAGACCAGTGATTGGAACTTTTCTAGGCAGCACAGACCACAAGACCTCTAACTCTCTAGGCTGTTTGTTGATATAACGGTTAGAGGACAAGTTACGAATTTGGCCACTATGTTAATTGGTCCACAACCAGTTTCTACTTCGACGTCGAGTGAGAGTGTTCAACAATCTGGAAAACTAAACTTGTGCCTATTTTTCTGTATTCAACCAGTCAGCATACTTCACTGAGACATGGCCGAGTGCACACAACATGCTGGTGAAACTAACCACCCAGAACCATATTTTCAGCTAAAAAGCCTGTGATACAAAGACAGAGATTTGACCAGATGACAGACAAAGTGGCTGTGGGGACAAATGGCTCAAATCCCTGTCGGTCTCTGTCAAAACATCCGTACAAATTTAAAAGTTTTGACAAACTCTGTCAATGTCAGTTCTCCAAGTGGTCCCTGTGGATAAACCCAAACGCTCCAGTTCATCTAGGAACTGGCTTTTCATCTCTCCTATATGTCAGTAACTTGACAGCTGCACAATAAGCGTGTGTTCATTAGTGAGCAGCTACAGTCAGCAGGAAGACGACAGCTAACTTGCTGCTGTGTGTCACTGCTAGCATTCCTGTGGAGCACACTGTCGCTATGCTAGCATAGGCTATAATGAATGTGGCTGGTTTGTCTTTTTTGCTGACTGTCGTGTAAATGATGAAACTTCACTCAGTTGGAGAACAAGTGTGACAGTTGTTTAAAAAACGTTTATCGTCAAACTTTTTTTTTTATCATCTCCATAAATAGAAAACACGAAACAAACCGACTCCTGGAAAACATATTAATTAAGCTGTACATACATTTATGGGGGACAGGGTTGACAGTCAGGCCTGCAATATTATTAGTTGCTTAATCAGCTGATACAAATGCTACTGAATGGCTGCTGTTTCCTGACATCTCTACCTGCTCCTGCTGATTTTACAAGAACAGATTTTACAAGAACAGATTAAACTTCACTTAGGACTCTGTCTCATTTACTGTAGCAGTGACTCCCCCCCACACGTTTGTCAATGATTGTCTTCATGTAATTTATTTTTTGGCTGCAATGACCCATGCAGCTTCTTCACTGTTGATCCATAAGATCAGTATGGACAGGAACTAGTGTCGGGTTTGTGTTTCTGTCGCTTCTGAAGAACCGAGGACTTCAAGGAGAAAAGTTGCTGGGCCAGATGACGTCATGTCATTGTTCTCCCACCATCCTCCTCCACATCATACTTAATGAATTATCTGAGTCAGTTGAGCTCCATTGTCTGTCAACAGAAACAGAAGAATATGCACGAGAGCAGCTGTGAATTCTGCTGCATTAAAACAGAAAGGGAGACTGAGGAGAGCTTTAACATCTTGTCTCTCTGTTTCTCCTTCTCTTCAAGTCACAGTAACTCCAAACACAGCAAAATACATTTTGGATATAGACTGAAACTAGTTAAAGACATTATTAACAATTCATTTTAAGGCATTAAGGGTCTCAGGGTTTCAGAAGGGATGGTAATGGATAAAGTTTGTGGACCTCATACAGAATAGTTTATAGGAGTCAAAGTGTTTCTACCTGCATGTTCAGACTGTCTAGAGTGACTAGTAGCAGAAAAAGCCTGCAAACACAGAGCTGGGCGACACCCACACATCAAATGGAGACAATGGTGCAGAGACTCCTTGAAGACCTCCATGGTGTTACCTCCATGTATTTGCATGACGTGGGTCTGATTGTCTGTACTGTATGTGAAAGGAAAGAGATTGACTGTTGTCTTCATCCTGAGCTGAGAGGACATTTCAGCCAAATTAGCTGTCACAAAATCACAGTGCTCCTTTGAGTAGATGGAATTTTTTTTTCTTTTAATTTCTCCATGTGGAGGCTGATCTGCTAGATTTAGAAGAACATCGACCAATTAATCAGTGTCACAGCTTGAGCACCATGGCGGAGCTGGTTATATAATGTATAACTGTGGGATTCCCAGCCTCCTCCATTCAGCAGTCTGATGAACAGTGGGGGGCGGGGGGGCTGCAGGATGGATGACAGCAGAGGGAGGAGGGTATTGATGTTTGGGATTGTGATCATGAGTGTGAAGGGCTCAGGTTGGCCACCAGCTCCTCCACTCTTCAATAACCCAATAATTACAGGCAGCATCTTGACAGGGGATCCCTGTGTAGCTGCAGCCAGGCTGAATGCAAGTCACATCCATATTGTACCATATTGTACTATTAGTATTTTGAGCCTGTGCAGTGTCAGAAATCTGCATACAACAGATGCAATAGACTGAACAGCAACACGTCTCTCCAGGAAGAGTGTCCCTACTCCTGGAAATCCACAGCACCCGTCGACAGTTTTCATTGGGACTATTTTAAGTGTGACAGTGTGCGAGGTAACTGTCAGGGGCTTCCTCCGCACTCACGTCCTCTGCCATTGTTATAGTTTGATAGTTTGCTGAGTCAGACGTCTGATGCTTGACAACTTCTTCTGTCTTTGTGACAGAGCAGGTACTGTAGTCAACAGGCAGGCGAACACAGAGATTTCAAAATAAGAATTTTATTAAATGGATAAGACTGGAAACCTCCGATACCCGGGTGGTAGGTTATTTTTGATGGAATATTTTATGGGTCCAAGTGTGTGATTAAGGTTTTTAGGATTTGGTCCCTGTTCCTTGATATTATTGGTAGGCTACTAGATCAGCAAATGTTGTGTTGAGGGCTCTGATGGATCAGCAATTTATTAAATCCTGTGTTGGGGAGAATTAAACTACATGTAGTTGAACTACATAGCTTAACTACTATTTGCTGTAACCTGCTGGTAGTTGAACTACATTCACATTTCATACTTTTTGGGTCATTTTTGTAGTTTAACTACTCAATTTACAAACTACATTAACGACGCTGAATAGAAGAATTGGATTTTTTTTTTAAATCTATACTTTGTTCATTTCTTGATATTCTGTAGATACGTATAACCCTCAGTCATCTCCTGTTGTTGTTGTTGTTGTTGTTAATGATGATGTTAGGCCCAATTTGCCTCAACAGTCAGGAGGGGCATGGCCTGATTTGAGGCTTCACAAACAATTATGTGTCCAAGTGTGTTTTGTCAATACAATTATTTTACTGCTCCCAAATGAGTCTGAGCTCAATCTGGAATCCACCCTATTAGATTTTTACGATTCCAGGGAAACATGTGACTGTTCGGTTGATTTGTAACAAAGTGGGAGAACCAGACTGGCAAAAACTAAAATCTCCCATACGGACATAACAATGTAACAATGCACACTACTGTGCTCAAAATATCAAAATATGACCAGTCCTCTGATGTCTTACGTTTGTAACTTCTCTAATGTAAACTAAATGTGTATGTCTTCACAGTGTTTAAACCATCACACCTGCTCACACATGCACCGGAAGGGATGCACATTGTCACTAATAGTTGTACAATGTTTTATCAACCTAACAGGTGGTGAGAAACTCAACCATGCACCAGAAAAAAGCCGGGAAGACACCACTGCTGACAGATGACCACGGACGTGAAGTAAAGATGGTAGGTTTGGAAACCTAAAAATCATGAGTGAATTCTAAGGTGTTTGTTAAAACTCAAGGATACATTTAGTGAGTGTCTGTGAGTAACACTAAGTGTAAACAGAAAGCAATAAATGCACTTTTTAAAACCTGGTGCTACAGTATTTTGTTTTTGTCAACAGTGTGCTGTGAAACGACCCAAACCAGCAAAGTGTTAGTTCCTCTCTCAGTTCCCATTGACCTCCGGCTCCCACTGTGTCTATTGCACACAGGTCTAAGATTAATCCTTGTACTGAAGACATATAAATGCTTCACAAACATCTGGATTCACAAGAAATTTTCTTCAAAGCTTGGCTGCTGTAGTATTTCAGTAAATGTAAAAGAGAAACATTACATTACTACTTTCACCAGTGGATTAATACACATGTATTACACAGCAGCAGGTTGGTGTAGCCTACTGTATGTGGGATAGAATCAAATTAAGCATGTGTAAAGAAGCTGTGGTTGGATCAGTTCATTGTTGGTATCTTCCTAAGATTTGCATGCAGGAGGTAAAATATAGAAAACTTGATGGTACTTGAAGGTTAAAATTAGGTTGAAGTAATCTTTGGGGTTGTAGTTGCGAGGATTGTGCATGTAAGAAACATTCATTCTGCATGTTAAGTGCTGCATGCTCCCACTGCCTCTCAGAAATAGCAGGTCTGGTCAAATATGCATGGCTATAAGAGCAAAACCTTATATGATTTATACATTATTCACACAGTGACATCAGTTTATCACAGAAGCCCAGAGCAGTTTAAAAATGACCCAACTTGCTGCTTCATCCTTGCTTCAACGCTGAACAGCAGCGAGAAGACTCACAACGTCTGACTCTGAAACACTGTCGACTGCAGCTTTTTGTTTTTCTCTCCACAGTCCTATATTTCCCTCCATAATTTAACACACACTCTGACAACAAACCACCAGCTCCAGTGGAAAGCAAAGAACAGAAAAACATCAAAACAGCGCTGTGTTTATTGTACTCTAAGTAGTCGGAGGAAAGAGGAGCATCTACTCAAAAGGAGAACAAAATGTATGAACTTGACAAATGTAAGAAATCTGTTATTATCTTTAGATAAAATCAAATTTATTATAACAATTCTGCTTCTATTATTATTATTACTATTATTATCATCATCACCTTTTAATGGAAAGAGGGGGGAATGACATGCAGGAAAGGGCTGCTCGATGCAGGATTCAAACCGGGGTCACCTGCTCATCTGACAGCAACTGCTGGTTATTTTACAGATAAAGATTTTAATCAAACCATGATACAGTAAAACATTTGCAGGTAGCCAACAGTGTGTTTTCAATAAGCTGTATCTTTCTCTTTCTGACCCTAAACAAAGTGCTGTGAGAGAAAAAAAAAAGAATTATCTAAAAACTAGAACACATATCTCTGCTGTGGTATTTACTCAGAGATGCACAAACAGTACAAACAGCCACTCACACAGGAGGGGCTGTAAGAAACACAATAAGACAGAGGTATCCCCCTTTCTCCAGTTTGACCTCGTTCCTCTCTTTCATCTCCATCTCTCTCTTTCGCCTCCCACTCTCCCACCTCTCTCCCTCTTTCTCAGTCCTCCTGACTGATAAAACAGCTCGGTGTGTTTTACTGGTCCATAGACAGGCCATAAACTCTAGATTTATAGCCTCCTCCTCCCCCTCCTCCCCCTTCGCTGTTTGTCTCATGTGAATGGACGTTAGGGGCCGGTTGAATATTTACAGCGGCCGCAAAAATCAAACTGAGTGAAGCTCGATTCTGAACAACGTCTGTGTCGGGAAGAGGACGACAAGGTCTAATTCTGTCTGTTTGTAGCTTTTGTTTTCATGCTCCTACTGTAGGAGCATTGACAGCTGTCAAGCATCAACACATCTACCCATCCATCTATATATCTATCTATTGTATATTGGTATTTATCTATCCATCCACTTAACAACGCTTCAATCTATCTATCCACCCACTCACCCATTTAAATAGACCTGTTTATCTATGTATCTGCTCATCTGTTCGTTTATTTATCATCCATCAATTTGTCATCCAAACATTGTCAATTCACTTAACCAACCTGAATGTGTCCATTAATTTGTCCTTCTATTGCAGCATCCACCCATCCATGGAGAGATGTATACAGTGTGCACTCATTGATTCATCTATTTGCCATCCAGATATTCATCCATCCATTTTTTTCCATCAGTGGTGTTTCCATTAATTCATCTGCCCATTTAGCACCAATTCAACCCCTCCCCCAACATTTATACATTCATTCATTTACAACATTTTTCACTTTAATACATTGTCCATCCATCCATCCAGTCATCCATCCATCCATCCATCCATCCATCCATCCATCCATCCATCCATCCATCCATCCATCCATCCATCCATCCATCCATCCATCCATCCATCCATCCATCCATCCATCCATCCATTTTAACATATAATACATAACAAAGAGAGTGTGTTGGGACTGAATACACTTTCAGAGACAAAGACATTGTCAGAGAGAGACTCAGTCAGAGCTCGGACACAAACAGAAGCTGATGGACACAACGACTCTGAGTGTTTCTCTCCTGGGAGCTGTTTCCCCTCTACACCATGAATCAATGTGGATTATAGGGGCTCAGCCCTGACACATGCAGCAGCATACAGGGCTGATCGCATGACTGTGTGCTCTAAGTGTGTGTGTGTATGTGTGTGTATGTGTGTGTGTGTGTGTGTACATTTGGGGGAGGGTGGGCTAAAAAGTGGCTGCAGCACTTTGCTGAAGCTAAATGCCGCAATGGACACATAAATAAGTACTGCACCATTCTGTTGGTAGCGGGTGAGTCTGCACACACACACGCACGCACACACACACCTACACACACACAGGCAGGAATCCCCTCTGTGCAACACGTCCACAGTTCAATGAAGTCACGGTTGGATGTGGACCTGCTCCAGTGTGACATGCTGGTGTTTGTGCAGTGATGTAAAGTCTGACTGTTGCTCCACAGGCTGGAGCATTAACCCTGCTCTCTCTACAATAACCGGTCCAACAGCAGCTGCAAAACTGCACAACGACGGCTTCCAGTCTTTGTTAAACAATGAAGTTTGATGATGATGAATTTGAACGCCACCCTCGCAGCCTAAATCCGAAACAATGTAATGGAGTTTATGTTCAGTTCATTTGTGCTGCCTCACTGTGTGACAAACTTATAAGTGGCTTAAGATTTGTTGTCATAGTAACATTACTCTAAGGCCAAATCCTATTTCTCATTCATGCCCCTTAACCTACCCTTAACCCTACCATTTGCCCCTTGCAACAGAGTGGCAAGGGGTAGGGTGGAAGTATTTCACACACCATGAGCTGCATCATGATGCATTAAAAAGCAACAACAATGCAAATTTGAACTAAACGCACTTGAACTTAGTGAATTAAAAAAAAAACTTTCTTATGAAAAATGATGTTGTGATATGTGGACACAAGAATAAATAATTATCATAATTTTAAAATCCACATTAAAGTCATCTGATACTGATGCTTTATAATGCGACATTTGTCTCATTTCGTAGAGGGTTATTTCTACCTCTTGCCTCTGTTGCAAGAGGTGTGGATAGGAGTAGGTGAATGGGGTGTAAATGAGAAATGTAATTTGTCCTAAGACGGCAGTGTTAAAGCATCATGCAGCTCCCTGTGATTTATTTTGTAGCTCATAAGTCAGCATAAAATTATATAATGACGTAGCTGGAAAACAATCAATAAACAGTCAATATTATTACACACATAAAATAAATCCTGAAAACACTCAAAGCAGTTAAGAAAGAAGGATACAAACACATGACGTAGCCTAACTCACTGGTGTTGCCGGTTTTGCAGCTTCCTGGAGCACGACAATGATTAATTTAGCCATTTCATGTATAATTTGGTATATATTAAACCCCTAAATATTGCCACAGAATTGAAGGGTTAGGGACCAAATTGTCACCAACCTGGCAACAATCACATGTGCAGTAGAAGAGTTATTGCTTGGCTGTAGCAGCGCTGATACAGTATGTACCATTCAAACAATAAAAACAGATTTTTCTAATGAAATAAAGTCTCTGTGGACAGCGGCAATGACACAGCAGTGTGGTGAGCAAGGAAAATGAAAGAAAGTCAGAAAATGAAAATGAAGATGCTACAGAGCATGTAGCGGTGATGAGCAGGTGGTCAGAGCAGAAACAAATCACAGACCTACATGTACTGACAGAACAACATGATAAACCAAAGAATAGATTTACTCATAATTGTCACGTTTAAAGGTTCAAAAGTACAGGTTTATTATGAGGAAGGGGAATGTCAGGAGAGAGTATTCAGAGCTGGAGCTGGAGCAGACTGATTCAGTCTTATACAATCTGTGGGTTTTGTTGGACAGTGAAACGATGGATGAGGAGTAAGGAAGGAAAACAGGAAGGGTGGAGGAACTTGAGCCTAAGGCAGTGGAGAAGATTGAATTAAGGGTAAAGTAGAGGGTAAAAACAAGGATATAATAAAACTAAACTGGTCATAGTGTTAGAGGCACAATGTCAAACTGAACAGTCTTAACACTGGAGGGAGGAGCAGGGGAGCCACACCCACGCACACACACACACACACACACACACACACACATACACACACTATGGGAAGAGGAAACGGTGGGAAAACAGGGAATGAGTCATTCCCTGAGGAGAGGTGCGGCCTAACCATGACATCAGGTCGCTGTCAGCTGTTTTTTTTTATCTGTTCAGTACGTCTCACTGGTTCTGTGTTAATGAAGAGAGCGGTGGCCTCGTGTGACAGGACAACAAGACGTCAATAGGTCAGGTCATCACAAAAAATGTCACTAAAAATCTTCCCTCTGCTGGAGTTGAATGGCGCGGCTTATATGCATTTCATTTCATACAGATCGTTATTACATTTAACACGTGGTGACAGTTTTCTTCTGTCGCTCCCAGTTTTTCAAAGGCAGCATTTATTGGGATGAGAAGATCATTATCACTCCGGTAAGCCTATGTTAGCAAAAATGCTGGAGTTCTGGAGTTCGAGGGAAACCTTTGAGCCAGCTCTGTTTTGAAGTGAGAACTGCTTCAACCTGTTTGTGCGCATTATCTAGAGCCATCAGTGTGCACATCTTTTTCTCATCTTTTTGGGAGTTGGAAGTGAAGAAGCAGAGAGAGCAGATGTGCTTCCCCTCAGTAAAATAATCCCATGTTCACATGCACTTTACTCATTTAATTCAGTGCATGACAGAAAATGAATATAAATAAGTGTAATATAAATAAATAAGTGTAATATAATAATATATCATAAGTGACGAAGAAGAAGAGAGAGGGAGGAAGAGCAGAGAAAATGACACGCTGGTCCTTTGGAGAGACTCACTCACCAGATTTCATTTTAAAAACATTTAAATTTTTCATGTGGAACAGATGGAAATGAATTCGCAAAAATGTTTTTCCTATCACTGGGGGATACAGAAGATACAGAATACAGAGGAATCTGGCATATGGCTACACACACAGAAACGCACACACAATCGCACGCACAGTGAAAGCCCTGGGAAAGCCCTGCCCTGATCCGGCACAGTCAGCAGGTTTGAGCTCCTGCTCTTTGCTCTGACTTGAAAGCTGAAGGGCTTCACTCTCAAAAACTGAAGAGTCGTTTAGACAAAGGAAAGAGGTAGAAACAAAGGTGTGAAGTGTGTGAATGAATCACACACTTCACTGTAAGCACAGTTACAGTAGCTACAGGTAGCTTAGTAGGATTTAATGTTGGATGGGTAAGGCGCTGAAATGAGGCTGAGTCCAAAGGAGCACAACTGCTGCACATGGTGTCAAGATGCAACAACTGTCTTTGAAAAGCATTTTGGTGATATAGTCTCATAAAGCACATGTGTTTGCACTTTTAGTCTTTGGAGGATACCAGAGAAAAACATGTTGTGTAATCTTTATCTTAACTAACTAGTCTAAGCAGTGGTTACTGGGTTATTTTCTTGATTAATTAATAAATGGCTCACTGGCTAATCTCACCATCATTTCCTACAGCCCTAGGTGTCGACTGTCCTGTTGGGTAAATTGCCTTGAGTGGTCATTTAAAGGAATAGTTCACCCCAGAATGAAATTTCACTCATTATTTACTCACCCTCATGTCGACTAAGGGCTGGGAGAAGTTTCAGAGTCCTCGATGGTTTCTCTGAGTTACTGGGGTTCTCGGCGTAGCAGTGCATGTCCATGTAACGGTTGCAAATGGACGCTTGTGGAGGTACTTGGATGTTTTTTGGTGTGTTTTTTTTGTGACGAAGACCACCGGTGTCCATTTGCAACCGTTATATGGACATTCACTGCTACGCCGAGAACCCCAGTAACTCAGAGAAGCCTCGGATAACTCTGAAACTTCTCCCAGCCCTTTAGTTGACATGAGGGTGAGTAAATAATGAGTGAAATATCATTTTGAAGTGAACTATTCTTTTAAGACTAAAAAAAAAATACAGTCCCATTCACCTGCAGAATCAATTTGATCCCTAAGAATCAAAAATTCACAATTAAAATTCAGTAAATTTGTGCCACTTTTATAGGAAACTGATTTATCAGTATTAATTTATTTTCCAATTAGGCCAAAGGGACATCCCCTTGGCCAAGTAGCCAGGGCCCATGATCAACTGGAGGCACAGTGACAGGACCACCACTGTCACACTGGGTTTTGAGAAGTTGTCCAATATAAATGCAGGAAAAGGAAAGGTTAGGAGTTGAATAGTCAAGATATTGTAAACACTAATGTCTAGCAACCGGGTTGTCACATGGCGACAAAGTGGGTGGGTGTGTGAAAAGTGTCTCTTACTATTTCTTGAGAAGAAAACACTGACAATACTTTATCCTGTGAGTCTGTTTCCTTGGCTCATTCAGATTGGTACAAATACCTTGCGCTCCATTTAAGCTCCTATTAATGGAAACTATATTTCATGTTTGTTGAAACATTTGACTTCCAGCAGGATTAAGTCACCTGCTATCCTCCCAACAAGTCTGGGGCTGTGGCGGTCTAGCATTTAGAAATGTCCCAACTGATCACTTTGTATTCAATGTATGATTAATGCCAAATGAAATGGATCTTTCCAGGACACTGCCAAGTGAAGCTATATGAAGTCTCTAGAAAACAACTGAGTCTGGATTTGAATATATGATTGTTTTTGCCTTTTATTTTATTTATTTATTTTTTTGTCTTTTTACCTCCAAAGGGAATGGGTTCGAGATAAAGCAGGATGTTAAATCCACAGCCAATGAAGCAATCACTAGCTGGAGTGGGATGGTGGGATGTTTCCTCTCATGTACATGTGAATTTGTCTTAAGAGGCAGATAGAGGAGAGAGGGAGTGGGAGAAGAGAGAAAAATGGGACCAGAGAGAGGTGACACGAGGGGGCAGCCGCGAATGAAATGTGTTGCTGCTGCAGAGTTATGGCTGCCAGTCAGCATTTCATCGCAGGCTAGAGTCAATGAGGGAAAAAACACATCAACACACACACACACACACATTTCCGAGACATAGGCTACATATTAAATATTCCTCTTGGAGCTGAATGCCTCTCTCAAGCTGTGTATGGAGAAGATCCTCCTCATTTTTGTAGAAAACACAATCATTTTGACACGTTATTTTGTGGTAATGTTTCTTCATAATTATGCTTTGCTTGCATTATCATTGCTCCCCCGTGGTCTCTGACAGCACCAACATCACATCTACCCAAGCATCACCAGTTTAGGCGATGACCTTGTATCTGTTCAGTGCTCCTCCCCCGGCGGCTGTAAAGAAGACGCTCGGCTCATTCGTCTCACTGGGGACAATTTGTTCACGAAGGTAATGACTTCCTCTGTTTGTGTCCTCCCATATGACACTTCTTTATTTCATAATGTTTGTTGTTTTCATTTGAAAATCGTACAAAACCTACCCAGCTGATTTAGGCTTCTTCTACACTGTGTAAATTAAACAATTCCTCATATATATAAATGTTTTTGTTTACCTAAAACTAGTTTACATTTAAATTGTATTTGGCTTGATTTTTTAACCCTCCAAAAAACCTGGCATCCACAGGTGTGAGGCTGCAATCTGACCCTCATCCACTTGGTGCTCAGATGTTTGTGATGGACGAATATGAAACACGATGAGTGGACGCCATTGTTGAGTGCCCGTATTTCTCTTTTTCTTTGATTCTCAACTAACAGTGAGTAACGTGAGACCACTTTGTCATGTGTGATATAATGTGTTGTTTTGCTCAATAAAGTAGCAACAGTTTTGAAGTCCCAAGTCCAATTATTTGTCTCAAAGGGCTTTACATGGCATCATTAACAACATCTTCTGCCCTTAGACCCTCACATTGACTGAGGAAAAACTCCCATGAAAAATTTGGAGAAACCTCAAGAATGAGCAACAGAGGAGGAGTCCCTCACCCAGGGTGGGCAGATGTGCAATAGATACAGACAAGAAATGGTGGAGAGGCACAGAATCCAAATTGCTTGAAGTCCAGATGATTTGAGGTGCAACATCATCTGCTGGTGTCATAGTCAGTGACATACTCTGCCATCCCATCAATGTCAACGCATGTGTTGTTCGGTTCCTGTGAGTGCAGCAGAACGTTCCAGTCTGTAGACTCAAAGCAGTCCCTCAGAGCCTCGCTAGCCTCTGGAGACCACCACACAGGGTATAGGATGGTTTAAGGTAAATCAAAGCAGGGGGAAGGCAGATATACTATAGGCCTCCTTGGCATTGAAATAGCACAGATCTAGAGGCTTAATTGTTGTGTCTTGTGGGAAAATCAACATACTGTGTGAACCCTGTACAAGTGGGGCCAATGTCACCATGATTGAAGTCCCCAGATATGACCATGAGAGTATCTGGGCGAAGGGTCTGTAGTCTTGTGACGATCTCGTCTATGACGTCACACGCGTTGCTAGGCCTCGCCGAAGAGAGATATAAACAATGTTGACTATTATGTGTGAAAACTCCTGAGGTACATAATATGATCTCAGGCTAACCACCAGGACTTCCACATCGCAACAGCATCTCTTTTCCTTCACAGTTACGTGTGCAGGGCTGCACTATTTGATGTTCACAAGCAAAGCAAGTCCCCCTCCTTGAGTCTTTCCACTTGCTTCAATGTCCCCGTGACTGTCCACACGTACCAGAGTGAAGCCAGGTACTAGGTCGAGGCAGGAGTCAGCGCAAATCAGTTGTTATTACCATAAAATTGACTGTTATCACTTGTATCTACAGTAGGTTTAGGAAAGGGAAATCCAAAATCTTAGAATGGATGGTTAAAGAAATTTTATTCATTATTTATTTATTTTTTAAAATCTCAGATGTACCCCCAAAACATAAAGAGCAACAAATTGTTATATCAATTCAAAGATTACGTTTTGATCTTGAGATTACTAAAGTATCAGTCACAAACACTTCTGTATTTTTCATGAGTGATTAGTTTCAACCACTTTGAAGGTTGTAAGATCCCTTCAGCTCCTGCGCTCTGCTCTTCCGTCTGCTCTTCTCTTTCTCTTGGTATTTTGTCTCTGTCACTGGAAAACATGCATTGCTGGTTATCTATTATTTAACAGCCTCTGCATTTAATTATAAATGACTGTGTCCCTTTGAGAGTGCTAATGAATCCCCTCTCACACAGCATATTCCCACTGGCTAACATCGTTGTCCTGCCAGTCAAACTGTGTTCCCCGCCCATCTAGATTTGAAAATAGAGCCTGGCATTTTTATTGTCATCATTACTTGTATCTATTTTTCATAGTTTAATAGGAGCCTACATAAAAAGTTAAGTGGCCTTAAAAGGGTGTTCATGTGATGAGTTCAGGGTGGATTTCAAGTGTTACAAAACTTAACATCCCGAGTTTAATGATGGGAGCAAGGCAGAGAGTAGAACACCTACTCATTCTTGTTAATAGCTTTCCATCCGTTCTCATCATCCTTTTCCTTTTAAACTATGGTGTAAGATCAGTGTCCAAAAAGAGGATGGGACAACTCAACAAAGTGAGAGATGTTTAAGATGCTTCCGTGTTTCTGTCTCAACCTTGCAGACGGACAAGAACCATACCATCTATACTTTGATTGGAGTCAGAGAGGGCTTGTTCCTTTCATTGTAGCTTCAGCACACTGATGTTTTAAGAAAGGGAAAGATTGTGTCTGTTTGGCATGTTTTAAAAATAAATATCTACAGGAAGTACACAAATTTAATCATCAGCATCCTATCCATCATTGTGTCTCAGTTAAGGGATCACATCCTCCAGATGCTGAATCTGAAGACTGTGTCACATATGGCCAACAATTGCTGCCTCATTTTCAAGGTTAGGAAAGTAAAACAAGGCCCCTGGCCTAAACTATCGAAAGATTCATTGCAGGTAATGAAAGTTTAACAGTAACTGTGCAAGTGATGAAACGAAGAACCCTAAAACCTTACGTTTTTGTCAAAAGGATAAATGTTGTCAGGTTTGCTGGAGCTTGTGAACATCTTCCTGGTTTACAACAGGCTTCTTCTTCGTTGACTGTGTCCTATGATTTGAACAAACAAACAAAAATATCAATGGAGGCAGTATTATCATGAGAATGTTGTGGAGATGTTTGTCAAAATAAATGGTCACATGAATAGGTATTACGACAGAGAAAAAGTCAAAATTTCAGACCACGATGTAATCCAAGTTTCATTAGCGGCCATGGAAGTCTTCCCTCTGATGCAACCTTATGATCCAGGGCAGTGTGAAGTCAAGGCTGAGGAGTTTTACATAAAAAATTAAACTTTAATATATCTGCAGCCATGAGAGAAATGATGGCATACTGAATAAGTACATCTAGAAGGGTCTTTTCTTGTACATTTCTTTATGGTGTTTTACTGCTCTTTCCTTCCTTCCACGCTCCTCCCTCCTTCCTCCTTCCTCACCCCCTCAGCTCCCTTGATCTCGCTTTAGTCTCTCTTTTTCTTCATCCAGGGAGAATCATTACAGCCCAGATTTGATAGTTGGGATGCATCAGAGGGAAGCTGTACCCCCACGTTCGGCTGCTTCACCTCTTCTTTTCAACTCTTCCTCTGCCTTTTCTGATCTCATTAACATTTGACATCTACATCGCCTCTTCCTCCTCCACCAGTGAGCAGCTCTGCACCGTCCCGTCAAGTGGAGGTTCATGAATCAAACAGAAACCTTGAAAGAAACCCAGAAAACTTCTATCCAGAAACTGCACTGACTTTACTGATGTTCTAATAGAGAATTAAACATAGAAGTGCAGAAAGAATTGTTTTGTTATTTTCTTATTCTACGCTACAGGTATTAGTCTGAGATCAGATTCCATCCATCCATCCATCCATCCATCCGTCCATCCATCCATCCATCCATCCATCCATCCATCCATCCATCCATCCATCCATCCATCCATCCATCCATCCGTCCGTCTGTCCATCCATCCATCCATCAACTTGTGATCTACACCTGGCTTCTCTGTACTTCCACAGTGCTTTTAGCACCACATGACTTTAGGTCAAATGTCACCCACTGTTTATCTTGACGCCTCCATGGAGTAAAACTATATTATTATCATGCATTAATATTCATGATGTCTTAGCTGGTTTTCTGGACATTTAGTTGGACTTCGTGTCACATTTGAATGGACGCCTGACAGAGAGGGAGAGTGATGGTGCAGGTTCAGAATCAGTGGTCTCCCCATTGACCCCGTCCTCTCCTCTCCCCTCTGCTCGTTGTTCACATCTCCTCCCAGCTTCAGTCTTCACAGCTCTTCCTCTTCTCCCTCATTCTCATTCTGCTTCCTGCTCTGTCCCATCAAAGCTCTGGCTCTCTCTGTCATTGTCTATCTTTGTCTCTCACATGGGTCTGGGTCTCTTGTCCACCCCACCCCACCCCTCTCTCTGACAGCTAATCAATAAGCAGGCAGCTGTGGAGAAGAGGCTTCGGCTGCATGGATTTCAAATGGGACTGTCGATCCAGTCACCCGCGCATGCAGCAGACTACAAAATGTACCACTCTGTGTGTGTACATGGACTCTCTCTCTCTTTCTCGCACACACAGTTGTGTGTGACAGTAATAGTTAATAATCAATCCACAGTGTGATGAATAATGTTATCTATTGTACGTTTACTAATATTAGAGCTGATTTAAACTAGAAACCTGTTGTTGAGAATCATTTGAATTATAAATAGTAATTCTCTAAAAAGCCCAACACAGGAGTTTATCAAGTGACTTATTATAACTGATTTGATGTGTTCAGTGTATTAACCACCAGAAAGCTCAGGTAGCCACACAGGTGCTTTGGTAGTAAATGACGCAAGTGGAAGAAAGAGACAGTGTGGACCCGGTGGAAATCCGGGGTAGGTATTAAGTGTTTATTATTCTGCGATTAACTTTGCACATGTTGTGCTTTCAAATCCTCATCACTATTTCTAAGAACGGTCAATATAGCCTATACAACACCTTTGTGAACATGTGCATTTTGTACATCAAAGTGATTCCTCTTATGAGCTTTTTACACCTGAAAACAAATCAGGGGCTGATTTCTGTTATTTTTTTGACAGAAATAACAACAAAGTGACGACCTTCCTCTCAGAGCATGATTCCATGATTTGAATATTGATAAAAGGCGTTTATTGAGGCCCCGTTTATATTTGTACGCGGTTACTTTTAAAAACAGAGACATTAACCATCGTTAGATTCTTTGTGTTTCACCTGCTGGACATTAAAACAGACAGAGCTGCAGCAGCTGCAGTCAATTAAAACTAATTAGCAGTCTGAGTGACGGCAGTGATGCTGCTCCTGCGGCTTCTGCTCTTTTCTTTATTGTTTTACTCAGTCTGAATGTTCAAAGAGCTTTTAGCCAACAGTGAGTGATGATGTTCAGTGGCAGAATAATCAGGATTTGTCATTTTAGTTTTTTAATGAGCCTGTATCACTGATTAGCATCATGTGACACTGACCTGAGATGGTGGTTTGGGTTTTATCTGCTGGATGTTTGGATCCAATTAATCTGAAACTGAACTTTATTTCAGTGTAGTACACAGCATGCAGCATGTCAGTGTTTGAATATGCCCACATGTGACAAGAAGTTGGTGCATGGAGTTGTGGAGAGAGAGACTCTGAATTAAGACAGTTTAAAGGGTTGTTTGGTGTTTTTAGATGCCCTAACATAAGTTGTTAATGCTAACTCAGTTGTCTTAAGTGAAAAAATCCCTTCCAACATCGGCTGAGCGTTTAGATGTTAGCTGTTAGCATCCCTGACTCAGGGACATGCAGTAAAAACAGGAAATAAATGAAACTAGGAGGCTATTGCACAAAAACAACAGAGTGAGACTTACCCTATCCTCATTGGTGTATCCTCGCATTGTCTGTTGCACATTTGCTAAGACAGGATGGCAGAGAGGTGGTATTTTAATGCATGCTAATAAAAATCCATCAGAATGAATATAACATCACGATGAGTTAAGCCTGGTCGAAAATATCGGCTTAATCTGCCATCTAGGTTTTGTGCCACAGCCCCCTGGCTTACTGAAGTAAATCTTGTTTACTTAAGGGATTTAAAATTCTTTGAAGTTGTAACCTAAATGATCTTCAAGTGGATCCCCCCACATAGACCTGGTCCACATCAGGTTAATGTTGAGGATTAACAACATGCAGGTTCAGTGTCAGGCCTACATGATAAGTTCTCACTGCTCCGAGAGGATGTGAAGTGAGGCTTAGAGGCAGGTGTGATTACATGTAAAGCGACTAGAAAGACAAATGGACACCAAAAGGCTAATCCCTGAGCGGTGTGAATTTACACAAAAAAGTGTAAAAAAAAAAAAAAAAAGTGCATGAGTTTAAATGCAATGCAATGCAAAAATTTTGCAAATCCAAACCCTTCATGAATTACAGGGACTGCATTTAGCATTTTTATTTAGTGCATACTGTAACGAACAGGCTTGGGGACAAGTGCAGAGATCAAACACACACTTTATTACAGGACGAGCAGAGGTCATATACTGAACACAGAAAGGCAGAGTCAAAAACAGTCCAAAAAGTCCAAAAATCACAGGCAAAAGTAACAAACAGGGCAAGGCAAGAGCAGGGTCAAAAAACACAGACAAGAGGTCACACTAGAAGAACGTGCGACAGCTTGGAACCGAGGAACCTTGACAATCTGGCAAGGTAGGTATCCATGAGTTTCAGATGTAGTCCTACACCTGCCATGTTGGGGACCCACAGGTGTTTCAAACTAATTAATTAGTTCTACACTGATCAGAAACACAACTCAAATTGAAACACCTGTGTTGGTCCCCAATGGCAGGTGTAGGACTACATTTGAAACTCATGAGCCTACTGGCTGGATGATTAGTGATGGCAACCAGGTGTGGCTCAGAACTGACCGGAAATTAAACAGGAAGTGGAAGTGAAACAAGGATGAAACAAAGGATAACTAAATAAAACAGTACGTGAATAGAGTCCAGAACACGTCTAAACTCAGTGAGCATGACACATACAACCTGGCTTGTTTACATCATGTACTTTTAAATTCATTAATATGCTTTGTCCATATCAACTAAACAAACAAACATTAATATGCTTTGTCCATATCAAATAAACAAACAAAATGATTTTATTAAAATCAACGAGATAACAGAAAAATTTCTCGATATTTGCCAAATTTGTTAAAATTATCAAAATAATTGTTTCTTCTTCTCCTGTAAAATGACTTAAACCTCGTGAACTTGAGCGTGTTTTGTCATTTTGCATACAATTGAAATTGCTTCTTGAACTTTCACATCCCTCCCCATAGATCCTGCCAATCATTGTCACAATGTCTGTGCTTTGCGAGTCTTGTCCGATGCTGTGCCTGTGCAGGCTCATGAGCCTGCTATCAGCTGTAAACAAATGTTCTCAGTCCAAAGACATGGTTACAGTTTTCATCCCCCTCCTCGGTTTCATCCTCCCCTGACTCATCAACGAGGTCGATCAGCAGGTGTAGGTGAAGGTGTAGGGAAAAGTCTTCACAGACTACAATGACAGTGAAATGGATAGTGTTTGACGTACATTACACGCTATTGGCTTCTGTAGATGGCAATCAATATCCATGACAAGTGCCTCCACAGCTTTGTGTTTTTATTGGAAACAGGAAATCAGATCAAATACTGGGGAGGAAAGGCTCGTAAAAGTGTTCTCGAGTAACCTGTTGGTGACGTTAATGAGGCTACGTCCATCTTTATTTCCTGTGGTTTCTTACACACACACTTGTTACTATTTCACAGCTAACAGTTACAGTTAGAGACCATAAACTGGGTTGTTAATATCATTGTAGTGCCTTCTGTGGCAGGGATCCAATTGTGTAAATGTAGGGAGTCTATGGGAAAAACTATAAGGATTTAACATTTTACATTTGGTGATGTCAAACTAATCTGAAGCCTGAGTGGAGTCAGTGTGTTTGGTGCCGAGGCGGATGAGGCACAGAGCAGGAACACACAGTCCTGTGTTGAGGGCAGTGACGACATGATAATGATTTGTTGTGGCACAGAGATTTAACAGGCGTGTTACCAGGCAGATGTGGATTAGCTGCCTCAGAGAGACCTGAGCGGGAGGAGGAGGTAGGCTGGAGGTCATCCTTCACTGCACGGAAGTCATCCGCATGATGTGTCGCTGCTGCTGAACGTAGGAAGATGCTGAGTCGGCCCCTGTTAGTATTTCATTGTGCTCCTCAGGCCTGCAGAGCCTGATGGAGGTCGAAGGCTGTCTGATGTTCAACATGTCAACACCTTTGTCATATTTCTGTACGTGTGATGAAGCAGCTCACAGCTCTGTCTCATAGCTGACGGTGCTCTTCAAAATATCCACAAGTCGAAAGTCAAAGACAAACAGGAATTGTTGTTGTAAAAGCAGCAAAATGTGGTTGAGAAAATAGTTCCTGCAGTTTGTTGGTGCTGATTAACACAGTGGCTCTCATTTATCAAACTTGCGTAGGATCTGGTCTCGATCAGCATGTGCCAAGTGTCACATGTGAGTCACGAAAAATGTGTACGCTGCTGATTTTGCTGTAGAACTGGCGTGGTGTTGATGAATCTAATTTACTGTAAATGTCAAGCCCCGATACATTCCTGCTTTAGAGGCCTCGCCCTGCTCACTTTACGACATGGAGACACGGAAGACGACCAAGAAGAAGGACTTTATTCACATTACCACGTTCAACAGGGAGAGGGTGGCACCATTAAATATCGATGCCTGATCGCCCGCTGACAGGTCCAGGTGACAAACAAACAATGTGCTGTGGAGATGACCTGCACCTGGACAGGTGTCACACTAGAGCTGTCCGTCTCCCTCCTCAATCGGGGCTTCGGTGTCTGGCAGAGAAAGAGACTGAGCAGCCGTTCATCTTCCTGTTGCAGGAGATCTTGGAAGTTTCTGTCTGTGATCTAACAATAACAGGTCTGTCATTGACTATTTCTGTTTACACAGCTGATTCATGAGCATCATGGTTTTTAATTCACCTCAGTTGCTCAAAATAAAAGTTTAGTTAAAGCTATGATCTACGATTTGAAAGATTGATCATTATTATTAACGCCATTTAGACGGTGGTTATCGCCCTATTGTAGTACCTAAGCCCCATGTTAAAACAGCCGACTTTACAGCTTAAAAAAACATATTTACAGCCTGGGTTAGGGTCATGTCCTTAGTAGTTTGGATGATGGATGGTTGTGGTACTGTGTGTAATTTTTAATCTGAATGGAGAGAACTGGTTTGCTTGTGTATTCATCAGTGTGCACTTCAGAGGCAGAGTTACCGGAAACTAGCGATGAAGACGTGGTCAGGAAAAAAATCATCTGTGGTGAAAGAGTCTGTGCACTCAACCTATTGCTCTCACTCATCGCTTCCTCAAAACTTCTGTTCGTATCAGCCTTGTTTTCCTTTAATGGATTTTTGTGGTCACATTTTTGTTAACACTTTAGACCAGTCACCACGACAGTATCGAATCATTTGCATAAGAAGACAATTTTGGAGAAAACAGAATTTTAAAACAAAATGATCTTTCAAACGTTAGCCATATTTAAAAGCTGTTTTCATCGTTTTGTTCGGCTGAGATCGCAAGATAAACCAGTGTTTTACATTGTTGCCAACTTTTTGTACATCTGTTTGCTTCCTCAGTGTGACTGCTGAATAAGAGGCTTCATCCATTGTATCAAAATGGATAGCTGGAAGAATTTGAAGGAATGAGCGAGAGATCATGACTCAACAACTCTAAAACACTGCTGTCATCATGTACTTAACAAGAAATATCATATTTAAAGTGATAGTTCACCCTAGATTGAAGTTTCGCTCATTATCTACTCACCCTCATGTCGACTAAGGGCTGGAAGAAGTTTCAGAGTCCTCCGTCCCTTCTCTGAGTTACAGGGGGTCTTAGTGTAGCAGTGCATTTCAATGTAACAGTTGCAAGCGGACACCAGAGGTCTTCGTAAAAAAAACACACACCAAAAAACATCCAAATACCTCCACACGGCTCGTATGTAATGTCCGTTTTGTACTGGAGCCCGGCGATGCGGAATTGTCCAGAAAAAAATAAATAAATCCACATTTTAAGCCTGTTTGTAGCATTAGCTCCCAGCGTGTTGTGCAGCTCTTCCGCTGCCAGTGCGGATTTGTCGCATCGAGTTTTGCTTGCCTGGCAGCGGAGGAGCTGCACAACAGACACTGGGAGCTGAATAAGAAATACGGACTTTTTTTTTTTCTTCCCCGGGACAATTCCGCATCTCCGGGATTACATACGAGCCGAATGGAGGTATTTGGATGTTTTTTGCTGTGTGTTTTTTTACGAAGACCTCTGGTGTCCGCTTGCAACCATTACCTTGAAATGCACTGCTACACCGAGACCCCCTGTAACTCAGAGAAGGGACGGAGGACTCTGAAACTTCTTCCAGCCCTTAGTCGACATGAGGGTGAGTAGATAATGAGCGAAACTTCATTCTAGGGTGAACTATCCCTTTAATAATTAATTGTCGAACAAAGACCAACAGAGAATTAGGTGTGAACCTGCAAAAGGTGGCAGTTCTTGTTTAGAGGGGTTTTTATTTTTATGCCAGCACACGACAGGTGAACTGACATTTCCCTCCGATGCACCAAGGTCATTTCCTCCACCGGGTACTCGGAGCAGGGTGACAGCTTTGCATGCAAAAACAAAACAAAAAACTGTGGTTTTTATTTGGAGGGATGGTGTTACTGGAAAATCACTTTTTTGGTACTGAACAAGGGTGTGGGTGTTACAGAGTAAGTAAACACAGTGAACTCAGTGCTTATGTTTACATCAAACATGTTTGAGATGATTAATAATTCAACACAGTTCTACTGCAGTAAATCAGAAAATGTGTTGGAGACTCAAAGACTCAGAACAGTTCACATAAACCCTGCAAAAATCGTTGGTAATTTAAACATTTTCTTTCCGTTCATAAGCGAGTCCTTTCATGGTGCCATAGTGTTGCCACAGAGGAACAGTGGATCATAAGGTAGAGGATTTCTTTCTTTTTTTTTTAAAGGGTATTTTTAAAGGTGTACAGAAAAGAAAACTGAATTTGAGCCCACTCTGGGTCATAAACTTAATGTAAAAACTCATCTAACAGACGATGTAGGCCAAACTTTGTGCAAAATTCTATTTTTGAGTAAATCCGGGATGAAAGTGTTGTATTTTTTTTTCGCATTGGACATTGCAGGCGCACGGATTGTACGTCAGCCTGCTCACGATTCAAAAGCCACTGATATTGGATCTGTCATCCGTCATTCAAACATCTAAACACGCACACACACGGAGCTCGGACTCGCCCCAATCTTTGAATATCCCGCCCGCTCGGTAACGACCAATCAAATCCGTCAAATTTACTCGGGTAAAGTCGTGTTGCAGCTCGGCACAACTCGGCGCGACAAACGGAACAAACGGCCATTTCTGTACACCTTTAAAGTCACACAGAATGATGCAAAAACACAGTTTACATATACATTCCGATTCGTTTCATGTGACAAAAAAGTAGTTGAGACAACAGACAACAGGTTTTTGTTTTTGTTTTTGTTTTTAACACAATGACATCCAAGCTAGGATCAGGTCAAGAACACGGGGCTACATTAAGTGAATAACATGAGCAATAACATAGCTCAAGATAAAGGCAGATACTTAGATTTTTTTGTAATAAAATAGAATAAACGGTCTGATATGTTGCACTACTACACACCAAGTCACATCTACAGCTAAGGCAAGTCTATGATAAAATACATACTCTGTACTAATTATACGGAATAAGTTTGGTATGTGTTACAATATGTAAAGTAAAAGTGGACCCAGTATTGACACCTGTGGAACACCATTACTGACAACTCTTTTAATCACAACAATTATAGTTTCCCTCTACAATATAAAGTAGCCTACTTTTTTAGCACCCACTACCAATCATCAGCATTTTGTTGGTTCTGTCCAACACCAACATTGTAATTGGTCTGTGATGAACAGTGCTGCCTCTAGGGGCCACTGGTATAACTACAGACTGGTGGTGCTGTTGCTTCATCTGACTCACAATCTGGAGGAAATGTTTGTGTGAATGAGACCCTATAAAGTGGAAAATAGATGCTATTCACTCCACAAACACACACACACACCAACACTTCATAAACTTCCTTGTTTCCCCTGGAAAGTGCAGATATGCTTTCTCTGAGCATCACTCTGCTGTCAGTTCCTCGGGCTCGAGATGGGTCTGGTGGGCGTTATCGATTGGAGCAGCATCATTACCCACACTCAGCTACATGTTCACCAAAGGTCAACAAAGGTCACAGATTCAGCTGTGAACCTTGAATACTTTCTCTTCTTATTGACTTTGACTGTTTTCCTGCACTGTTTCCACCTGGACAATTCACATTCAGGTTGTAATCTTCCAACATCATTCTTGCAACCTGGCACATAGTATTAATAGATTAATGATCAAAGGTCAATTAGCCAGAACAACATACAAACTATTTTGACTTTGTAGCAGAGCTGTACTTGCTACAGATTAATCTCACGAGATGTATTCCTATTATCTGGGACATAACTTACTTGATTTTTGTTTGGACATCACTCATCTTTTATTGGTTTTGGCTTGGACTTGTTTGTGTCTCATAGTTTTTTTTTTTAGATTTCACGCTTGAGGTCATTTTATTCTTTGAATGTTTTCACTTCAGTTTTTGTCCTGAGTCTTAATGACTTGGATGTTCTCTGGTCTATAGCCTCCTTATCTCTGCTTAACCACAAAAACAAAACATTTATTTCAGGAGTTTAAACGTCAGATTCAGAGACCATACAAAATTAAAGATTATTAAAAAATTTTTTATACCAACCATATGAAATTCATCCCAACACCCTGGACAGATCAATCATTTGAAATGATGAATAGAATTGTAAACTATGTGTTTTGACTTGAAGAGCTGATGAGTTTTGAATTGAGCACTACTGTATAAAAACGACTGTCTAACAGTTTCCTCCTCGCTGCTGTTAAATAGAATAAAATGAGGGGAAAAAAACACATGTATTAGGATTGGCAGACAGGCTTATTCATATGCACACACTATAGAGCTGGAGCTAAATCCCAGTGGCAAAACAATGAATGTATTTTCTATTTATTTTTATTTTTGAGCTTTGATAAATTCTTCTTCTTCAGCAGCAGTGAACTCTGTTGGAGAACAGCTTCAGGGCGTGAAGAAGCGGCATCCGGATGCCTGTGTACTCCCAAGACGGAGAAGAAGCAAGTGGCTGCAGAGACCGCCGGGCAAAATGTTGTTCGTAAACAAGCAAACCAGGCCAGCTCCCAGGGTCTGTAAACAGCAAAAGTGTTGGGGTGTTTGCAAAGTGTAAAATAATTATTCATGAACACTTCCCTTGAAGCAGGTGAGTGTATTTGAATGCATTCTCTAAAAAACAGGATTCACATACAGAAGTAGATCTCTGACATTTGGTAAAATGATTTAAAAAAAAAAAATCTCTTAACTGCCCGAGGAATTCTATAAGACAAAAATTAAAACATTTACTAGCTTTATTAGTGTAAATGTGAATGAGCAACCTTTTAAACATCTGTGTTTGGAAATACTATTTGAAGACAAATAACATGATAAGTTTTAACTCATCTCTGTCCTCCTGATATTCAATCTCTTAGGTTTTTGGTCTGAGACCCTTTTAGACCTTATTTGTTCCTTCAGCTGCTAAATTCTCTATTTGGTGCAGGGGTTGTAAATGAGACCTTGAGATTTTACCTGTATAAATAAAGGTTAATATATATTTTTTTAAAGGGTTTGATTATGGCTGTTTTTGCTGAATATGGCACTGTAAGAGCAGAGAGAGTGAACACACAATGGGAAAGCTGTGGGCTGAAAATACTGTATGTGGATTTGTCTCCAATATTATATCAGAGAAGACTCATTTGTGTTGATGAATTAAACAAATGGACATGTAAACAAATAAACAAAATGTGTAATCTGTACATGAAAAACACCCTCTACAAACAGGACAAACATTTGCAAACTCCCAAAAATATCTTGCACATGATTTTATTTGAAGGTATTTTATATTACCAAAGAAGGATAAAAGGAAATATGAACTATTTCTAGACAGAAACCCTGTGTGCTGTCACTTGTCAACAACTTCATACAAAGACTGCATGCTCTTTCAAAGCAGAAATCAATTTGTCAGCATGCGACCATGTACTTCCCGAGAATAGTCGAGTGATGCAAGTGGGTTGTCGATTTACAAATAGAAAATTGGCTCACAAATGTCTGAATGTTGTAAATGTTAGGAAGATCCATTTTATTTATGCGTAAAATAATTGAAAGGATTTCCCTTTTTTTGTTGAACTTGTTTGTGTATTTGAAAATTCATTTTGTGAGTCTGAAAAGTTTTCTTTGGTATCTGTAGAAGGTGTTTAATATTTAACACATTTATGCTCTGACTGTTGATCTGTTCACTCAAATAATAGGAAAACAATGAGACATTGAGCCGAATCTTGTTAGAAAGCTCAATAAAGCCAAGGACAGCAGTAGGTTCATCAGTCACCACTTTCACTGTCAAAAAGTTATTGTAGAAATATTGATTGCAGTTGCTGTGCGAGTGCGTCTGTCCTTGACTCCTCCTGAAGAATGAGGTGGACACTGTGGACATTTAATAGATGAAGTGATCAATTGAAGGAGACGCTCTGAGTGAAAATCAGGACGTGTGCTGCTTTGGGTCAAAGCCCAGAAACTGTACAACACATCGTGTCATGCTGGGTCAGATTTCTGGCTGTTTCCTAACATTTAATTAAATTTTCAGCAGTGATTAAGTCGACCCACTGTTTATGTGTACGGCTCGTTACACTGAAGGGGCACATTTAATCTGTGTGAACGAGAGGCCGACCAACGGTCCTGTTCTAAAGATAGAGGTGATTTGGGACATTGAGGGATGTTTGGACCGAAAACAAAAAAACTGTGTTGAAGCAACAGGAAGAAACACTCGGCCGTGATTTAATTTTCTAAATTTTTCATGTTTATATGTTACATATTTCTACTAAAAAAACATATATGGGTGTGACAGCCCATGTCGCACTGTTTGACCAGTTGTGTGGAGGTGAGGAAGGAGCCAGGGTTTCATCAACACCAAGTCCCAGCCAGGTGCATCACTTTTAGTGTCCCATTGAAACATTTCTGTTGGACTGAATTTGTAGCATGTGTCATCAAATTAATGAAACTTGCAGCACTTCTGAATTTGCAGCATCATTTGCAGAATGAGTGAACAGAGTCATACAGTAAAATGCTTTGTGATGATGTACACCTATCAGGAATAACATTGTGACCACTGACAGGTGAGGTAAATAACACTGAATAACACTTCATCATGGCACCTGGTAGTGCGTGGGATATATTAGGCAGCAAGTGAACATTTTTTGTCATCTCGTAAACTGCAGTTCTTGTTGGGTGTTCCCGGCCTGCAGTGGTGGTCCAAGGAAGGAACAGTGATGAACCGGCTACAGGGTCAGTGATACACGTGGGGAGAGAGGGCTGACCCGTTTGGTCCGATCCAACAGACGAGCTGCTGATGCTCAGACTGTTGAAGAAGTTCATGCTGGTTCTGACAGAAAGGTGTCAGAAGAACACACGGTGCATCTCAGTCATGATGTTATACCTGATCAGTGTATGATACATGTGTCATGGAGAGAAGGGTGAATGTAGGCTACAGTACATCACCAACATCTGAATCTTGTTCAGCTGCTTCTTGCAACACTATAGACGGACACTTCAAAATCTGGTTGCTTTGTGTCCGGGCTGCAAGAAGAAGCTGAACACAGTCTGAGTTCAGAGGAGTGGAGATCAGACCGGGGCAGCAGCTCCTCAGGTGAGTCTTCGTCTGCTTTCGATCAGTTTATCTTTTAACTCTCTAACTCTGAACGTCTTTATGTAACCACACAGCTTTGTGTTGTTGCCATGGCGTCAATATCTGACACTCTGCTGCAGCGCCTACATGATTTAGGTGGCACAGTCACATCTGACACACACACACACGCAAACACACACACAATTGTAACTGAAGTGTGTGTGTCACAGTGAGGGAGGAAAGACAGAAAACAGTTTCTGCTGCTTTTGTGAGCTGACTGCATGATAAATGGTTTACATGCGTATAGAAAACACACACATACAAATATACAAGTGCAAACAGTGAATTTGTTAATAAACTAAAACATGGGTGTGCTAGTTGTGTTTCTCGTGAGCAAACAAAGGCACACCGAGTCTTAGCTAAATGCTAATAGCCCTGTTGGAGCTCCACTGTAATGACGTTTAACATATAACATAACATAACATTTTTCATTTATTTTTGTCTTTCATCAAAATGAAATTTCTGATTGGATAGAGCATTTCAAAACCTTTCCAATGATATATAAATGTCATTTTACCCCAAAATGTAACTTACGCCCCTTGTGCTCTAAGGGGTATGTATCACGCAGGCATTACCACAACAAAGGTGATGATGAAGTGGTCTGCGGTCATTGTTTGTTCTGTGGGACTCCATCCACACTACAGTACATACTGTAGCCTCTAGAACAATCAATACAACCATTGATAGCAACACTATATGGACTCATCTTATTGGACCAATCCATGTGCCACAGCTTGTTTGGCTTGTCCCTCTAAATGGATGCACTTCTTGGCACAATCTCCTCTGCTAATGCTGACAACGATTCTGCGTTTAGAAGCTAAAAGAAAAATAGTTTTATGTAGCTAAGTAAAGTAAAGTAACAGGTTCATGTATACAGGTGTGGCAAGGTGAAGAGGGACCTGGGCGGGCTTCGAACCCCAGACTCCCGGGTCGGAGTCATGCGCGCTAACAAGTCGGCCAAAGGGACATCCCCTTGGCCAAGTAGCCAGGGCACATGATCAACTGGAGCCATAGTGACAGGACCACCACTGTCACACAGGGTAGGCTAGTCATATGCACTGTTTTATATTGTCTCAAAAGGTTGACTTTAATTTCAAAAAGTGAAGTTTATTCTCAACATTGTGATTTATTTCTTGGAGGCAAAATTAAGATCCAAATATATTTTTCTCTTCTGTGTGGAGTTTGCATGTTCTCCCCGTGCATGCGTGGGTTCTCTCCGGGTACTCCGGCTTCCTCCCACAGTCCAAAGACATGCAGGTTAGGTTAATTGGTGACTCTAAATTGCCCATAGGTGTGAATGAGAGTGTGAATGGTTGTCTGTCTATATATGTTAGCCCTGCGATAGACTGGCGACTTGTCCAGGGTGTACCCCGCCTCTCGCCCGAAGTCAGCTGAGATAGGCTCCAGCTCACCCGTGACCCGTAAGGATAAAACGGTATAGATAATGGATGGAGATAATGGATATATTTTTCTCATCTTTCATAGCAATTCTTCATGTACAGATGAGGTCTTTTCTTTTCACCCTATTATTATTTGGAGCAGCAGGAGTTGAACTATTTGCTCTTCTATTTTCCACACATTTGCCGGGTGGGTGCGTCTCCATTTATTTTCCTATTGACAGTGTCTATCATTGAGCTTACCAGTCTGTCACATGCACACTAATGCACAACGGATGAGAGAAAGTAATAGTTCAACCTGCGGCGTTCAGGATTCAGTGACGGTGATGTGTTCTGCTCACAGTTGAAACAATGTTTTGAATTTGCACCTCTGGCTTCTTCACCGTAGCAACAGCTCATGAGTAATGTTGTGTTTAAAACCGTTATGATTTGACTTCCGGTCTGTGCGGAGCCATGTGAAGACGTGTTTGAGTCGAGCTCCTCGGTAAACTTTAAAAATTCCAAGAACGCTCTAATTTCAGTGCACATTTGACCTGGACTGAGGCAATTCCTGTTTCTGAGAGCAAGTAGGTTAGCTGTTTCAGCAAACTACTTTCAAGAATGCCTAGACATAATAAGAATGTCAATGTCGAAGCTCAAGAAGCTAACGAGAATGCTAACGAGAGTGCTAACGAGAATGCTAACGTCAATGCTAGCGCGCAACAAGCAATACTGGCAGCCATCAGCAACCTCCGAGCGGAAGTTATGGGAAAAATTTCAAGCACTGCATCTGCCCACTCGGACCAACTTCGCGGGCTACGGGACACCGTGGAAAAGATGAGAACCACGGTGGAGGCTACAACGATCCGGGTAACAGAGTTAGAATCCGCGGCGAGTGGCCATTCCGATGCTATTAGCACCCTGGAGGCAGAGATGTTAGCAGTAAAAACAGAGATGTCTACTCTAAAGGAGCGGTGCGAGGACCTGGAGGCGAGGTCTCGCCGCTGCAATGTCCGAATTATGGGAGTGAAAGAGGGACGGGAAGACGGCGAAAGAATGTCCACCTTTGTGGCACGTCTGCTGAAAGAGGCGCTGGCCCTTGACAAGCCACCGCTCTTGGACCGAGCACACCGGAGTCTCCGCAGCAAGCCCACGGTTGAGAACGCACCGCCTCGGGCGATAATCGTGCGATGCCACTACTTTGAGGAAAAAGAAGTTATTCTTCGCAAGGCAACGGAGCGCCGTCCGATTACAACAGCGGCGGGTGACAAGATCTCGGTCCTCCCGGACTACACGCAGGCGGTGAGCAGGCAGCGGGCGGCTTTTGCTGAAGTAAGGGCGCTGCTGCGAAACTACGACCGAGTCCGGTATGGTCTCCTGTTCCCGGCCACACTGAGGATCACCACCCCGAATGGGAAAGAAGTTCGCTTCAAGGACCCGGGACAGGCGAAAGACTTCATTGTGAAAAACCTGACACCAAAAGCGGACTAGACATATAAAAGATGGTGAGAGGCACTCTCTTTTCTCCTTCCCCCAGTCTCAGTTTTGGGTCAAATCGTGAACAATCAAACCGCATTTCATATGTTTACATAAATGTATTATGCCCCCGTTCGAGCTAGGCTATCATGGTAAGCTCATTCACTTTACATTTAAAGGCAACTGAGCCGGATTTGAACTTGGACTAGGATTAGTCTTGGTCACTTTTTTCTTTTCTTTTTTTTCTTTTTCCCTCGGTTTGGGTATGTATCTCAGGCCACTGTTCATGGCATATGAGGTTTTGAATATGTTATTTGATGTTAGTGTTAGAAGATTGTCTTGCACACCTTTTTATGTGGATTTGCCTTTTTTTTTTTGTTTTGCTTCTACTTTCTTCACTGGGTCAGGTATATTGTGCTGGGTTATGTATTTCTCTCAAGTGTATGTTACAGGAGGTTGGCTGTACGGGTCTCTGGGGCAGGCAAATCAAAAAGACATGCAGGAAGGAAGAAGTTTGGGCTCGCTGGCATCATCGATTAGACCGTTCTTATTATGACTACAAGCAGCAGTAAGGTATCTGGGGTTGGGATCAGAGTTGTGAGCTGGAATGTGCGAGGGCTCAACCATCCAATTAAACGCAATAAGGTGTTCCTTCATTTGAATAAATTAAAGGGTGACATAGTGTACTTTCAGGAAACACACTTATTGAAAAAAGATCAGAACAGACTTAAAAGAGCAGGTTTTACACAAATTTATCATTCGTCTTTTAACTGTAAAGCTAGAGGTGTGGCAATAATGTTACACAGATCGATTTTAAAGAACTTAATACAATTCAAGACAAAGACGGACGTTATGTAATTGTACAAGGAACTCTAGGTAACACACCTGTAATATTAGCAAATATTTATGCCCCTAATTGGGATAACAGACAATTCTTTCAAAATATTTTCTCACTCCTTCCTGACCTTGACAGGTACAATTTAATACTTGGGGGGGATTTCAATTGTGTCCTGCATCCAACACTAGACCGCTCTCATCCAAGTCACACTGGCAGTTCATTAAACAACTCTGCTCAGTGTATTAATACATTTCTGCAGACCTATGGGATGGTGGATCCTTGGAGGTTTAAACACCCAGCATCAAAACAGTTTTCTTTTTTTTCCCCACCACATCAATCGTATTCCAGAATTGATTACTTTTTATTGGACCGCAGACTTCTCCCTTTCTTAATTTCGACAGATTATGAAACAATAGTAATATCAGACCACAGTCCTGTAATCTTAAATCTCAGATTCCCAGACGTAGTACCTCCCAAGCCACTATGGCGGCTCAATACAAGACTTCTGGCAGATGAGGATTTTGTGCAGTTCGTCAACACACAAATTGATTTTTTTCTTGAGACAAACAGTTCACCAGATATTAGTTACTCCCTCTTATGGGAGTCATGTAAGGCCTTCATAAGGGGACAAATAATTTCCTATAGTGCTAGTCGCTCAAAAAGAAATTTGAAACGCTTGTCAGATATTAGTGATAGACTCAAATCAATTGATCAATGTCTTTCAGTCTCATCATCTGCAGATCTTTTGAGGGAAAGATCATTACTCCAATCTGAATACGACCTCTTGATGAACGAAAGGGCCATAGACATGCATTTGAAATCACGCCAGCAATATTTTGAACATGGAGAAAGAGCCAGTAAGATGTTAAGTCATCAGCTGAAACAAATGGCTGCAACAAATTACATATCTGCAGTTAAGGATAAGGACGGTAACACTGTCACAGATCAATTGGGAATTAACAACCAATTTAAGACATTTTATGAGGAGTTATACACCTCTGAACAGTGTGAAGAGGGGCTAGTGGAAGATTTCTTTAAGAAGATCAAGGTTCCTGTGTTAGAAGACGCAGATAGAAACAGTATAGAGGGTGGAATACAGCTAATGGAAATAGAACAAGCAGTTAGGAAAATGAAGTCCGGGAAATCCCCAGGCCCGGATGGATTTCCAATAGAATTCTATCGAACTTTTTCGTTGAAACTCCTCCCTCTCTTATGTAAAGTCTATGATGAAGCTCTCAGGGTCCAATCACTTCCTCCAACAATGACACAGGCAACCATCTCAGTTCTTCTCAAGAGGGATAAAGACCCGTTGCAATGTGAATCTTATCGTCCAGTGAGCTTGCTCTGTTGTGACTATAAAATATTAACAAGAGTATTAGCAGACAGATTAGAGCGAGTGCTAGACAAAATCATTCACTGTGACCAAACAGGGTTCGTAAGGGGGAGACAGCTATACAGTAATCTTCGCCGAATATACAATGTGATGTATCTTCCAGGGAATGATAATATTCCAGAGGTTATTATTGCATTAGATGCTCATAAAGCATTCGACAGAATCGAGCATAGATATTTACTTTCGGCCCTCAAAAACTTTGGATTCGGACCTTCTTTTTGCTCGTGGGTAAATTTGCTGTACACCTGTCCGCAGGCTGCAGTCAGAACTAACAACAATATGTCAAAATATTTCCCCTTATTCAGAGGAACCAGACAGGGGTGCCCCCTATCTCCTCTACTCTTTGATATTGCCATTGAGCCCCTGGCTGTTTCACTGAGATGCGACAACACTTTGACAGGAATAAGCAGAGGAGGACACACACACAAACTTTCGTTATATGCCGATGATCTCCTTCTTTTTTTGTCTGACCCCATGAACGCCATCCCAAGGGCTCTGAAAACCATCACTGATTTTGGATTAATTTCAGGATACAAAATAAATATGGCAAAGAGTCTAATCTTCCCAGTCAATGATAAAGCTAGCCAAATACAATTGGAGACGTATCCATTTAAGATAAGTAAAGATAAATTTACCTATTTGGGAGTGTCGGTGACCAAACATTATAGGGACTTGTTCAAACATAATTTCAAACCAGCGCTAATGCAGGCAAAAAAAGACATGGAACGATGGTCAACACTTCCTCTGTCAATGGCAGGACGCATAAATTCAGTAAAGATGGTAATAATGCCAAAATTCTTATTTCTTTTCCAAACTATTCCATTATTCATAGAAAAATCATTTTTTAAAGAACTGGACAGGGCTACTTCATTATATATATGGAATAAGAAGATACCACGTATCAGAAAGGAGTGCCTGGAAAGGCGGAAGGAGGAAGGCGGGTTGGCTTTGCCAAATTACATGCATTACTACTGGGCAGCTAACACCTCTAAGTTGAACATTTTGATGCGGCCTCCTGAAAGTGAACAAATGCCCCTCTGGGCTCTTATGGAACAGCGCTCCTACAGCCCAATAGCACTGAGCTCCTTAATCTGTGCTCCACTGCCAATGAGTAAAAGACTGCTTGGGCACAACCCAGTGACACAAGGATCACTTAAGATATGGAAACAGTTAAGAATTCATTTTGGGTGTAAACAGGGCCTCACTTTAGCTCCCATCTCGGCGAACGCCCTCTTCTCACCATCTCTGATTGATGCAACTTTTCAGCTCTGGACAAGGAAGGGTGTAAGCTTGGTCAAGGATTTCTTCAAGGAAGGCAATTTCATGTCATTTCAGCAGTTAAAAACAAAACTTAATATTCCACAATCACATTTTTTCAGATATCTGCAGGCCCGGAGCTTTATCAAAAAACACTTTTGTCCTTCTCTTCAAAATCTACAGAGCAGTTGGTTGGAAGAATGTTTGAAAGCTGATCCTTGGCAAAGAGGATGTGTGTCAGTTATATATGAGCTTTTTCAGAGGGCAGCAACCCCCTCTTTGGATCATATTAAACAGCAGTGGGAGACAGAACTAGGCTTTGGTCTTTCCGTAACAGAATGGAAGAGGGCAGTTGGCTGGGTGCATAACTCATCTATTTGCATCAGGCATGGACTCCTCCAATTTAAAGTCCTGCACAGACTTCACCTATCAAATAGCAGGCTTGCCAAAATGTTTCCAGGAACCAGTGAAAATTGTCCAAGGTGTAAATGTGACCCGGGTACCCTTAGCCATATGTTTTGGAGCTGTCCAAGGCTAAAAGACTTCTGGGAGGGGGTTTTCGACACAATCACTGCAGTGTGGGGAATAACAATTCAACCGAACCCTGTCACAGCTTTATTTGGTGTGGTGCCACTGGACTGCAGGATTTCAGCTACCCATGCCACAGCAGTGGCTTTTGCCACGCTTCTGGCACGGCGGACTATCCTGCTTAAATGGAAAAAATCGGTACCCCCTTCTCACAGACGATGGGTGATGGACATGGTGGGTCATCTCAGAGTGGAACAACTGAGATATATAACCCAGGGCTCAGAAAGAAAGTTCAAAAAACTTTGGCAACCATTCCTACTATATGTTGAGAGGCTCTCTGATGAATAATTGCAAAGACCCTGTGAATTTATGTATTATTGTATAATTTTTATATTTTATATTTGGTTTATTTTAATTATTTATTTTTGTTTTGTCTTTCACATTTTAACCATTCATTTTTGCTCCTCTTTGTCGGTATGTCTGTTTATTTTGTTGTCATCAACGCTAATATCTTTGCCATTTTAACTGTTTTTATTTTCATTATTAACTTTCTTATTGATTTGTGGTGTGCGTATGTGAAGCATTGATGTTTCTAGATGTTCCCAACTTTCTAGATGTTCTTGTATTGGGTGTGTCTGTGTAAAGTAAAATCCAATAAAAACATTGAAATATAAAACCGTTATGATTTGGACAGACAAAACAGGATTTCTCAGAAATTAAACTGACATAATTTGAACTGATGGCTGTAACATGGACTTGTATGAGCAGCATGTTTACATGAGAAAACAGAGCAGAAATAAAACAGCTGGAACGAGGCAGCCCTCCCTCTCTCCACAGCCTCCGCTCACCTCTGGAAGAGTTTTTCCAAACTACACAACACCAGGTGATGTTCAGTTCATGTTGACTCAGGTGGATGATGTTCTGTCCACGATCGAGTTGCTCGGACTGTTCAGGGTTTCAAATCTTTCAGCCTTCTCACTCCCACATCTTCTATGGAGCCCTAAAAGCAGGACAGGTCAGGACAGAGCTGACCCTTTTCGTCACTTCCTGTCTGCTGTCAAGATGCTAATGCCCCACTAAAGTGTAGAGTCGAGTGTTTCACAAGTGCCCAACAGACTCCAAAGCACCAGTTGGCACTGTTTAGCTCAGTTGGTAGAGCACCCACCCCATGTGTTGAGGCTATTAGTCCTCACTGCAGGCGGCCCTGGTTCGAATCCCGCATCGAGCGGCTCCATCCTGCGTGTCACCCCCCCCCCCCTCCTGTCTCTCTCAACTGTCCTATCAAATAAAGGCATGAAAAGCCAAAAAAATATACTTAAAAAAAAAAAAAGGTGAGAAAGAACAACGTAACAAACCATTAATAGTACATTGAAACTGCTACTGAAAGTAACAAAAGCTATTCATGGCTACTTGTGTGCTTTGGTGAGAACTGCAACACACACTTCACTGGTTTTGTTTCCACTGCACAAACTCCTGAGGAGCGACACTACACTACACTACACTACACTACACTACACTACACTACACTACACTACACTACACTACACTACACTACACTACACTGCTTAGTATACAGGTCATGTGGTCTGCTTTCTGCCTTCTGCCATATAAACTGGGGATTGTTGCTGGGCATTGGCGAGTACAAAAGCGATTTAACCTCTTCTCCCAGAGACATATAGACAAGTAGCATAGTCAGGTGAGAAACAGGATGTTCCATCACTATGTTTTATGATCTCTTGAAGAAAACTGGTGAGAAATTACTTCTCTGTGTCCTGTAGTTTCATAAGTCATTTGCTGGTCTTCTGATCAGGAGAAATCAATCAACGTTCTGCTTTTTTGACAGTTTGGAGTGCAGAGAGAACAGTACAACACTACAGTATCTACAGTTTACGTACTGATCAATCATAACATTAAAACAGGTGACTGGTTCTAATGTTGTGACTGGACTGTGTATTTAATTTACAGTATTTATCTGTTTATTTGACTGAGTTGAGCCATTAAGCTGTGTGATAATAAAATGTAATCCACAAATTTAATTTCAAATGACTGATGTCTCAGATGTGAACTCTGAAAACAGGCCATATAAACACCAATCAGACACAACAATAAAAACTGTTTCATTTTATGGCTGATCAGTTCATACAGTATCCAACATGTTCTGGACTTAATAAGATAGAACCAAAAGCATTAGAGGGTCTTTAAAAACTCAGACCATGAGAATCCAAAGATTTCAGGTTGTTCAGTAAAGATCCAGATGAGATATATTAATGCTGACCGTGATATTTTTGAAAGTCAGCCCTTTTTCTGTGTATTTGAAAAGACTCATTTATGTCTGTTAAGTCCTGTAATATGCAATATACAGGCAAAATATCCAACAGCAGAAGAGGGCCTTGACTACATGTCAGTTAAGTGTCAAATGCAAAGTGGAGCACACAGGGTCATCTATCAGTGCTATGTGGACTTACAGTAATAGGATTTGGACGAGTGTCATACTGGAAACAGCTATAATATTTAGACCATTTATTGACGAGCTTTTACCTGCAAGTTATGACCCTTATTGACAAGGTTTCTGGTCCAGAATTGATATTGAGGTAATTGTGAGTAACAGATAAATTTGTGCTTGTTTCATCACACTCGATTGACATGTTCTGTTCACAGCCCACAGGCTGGATAAGTGTGTGGTTTGAGACGAGGCTGTCTCCTGGAAACAGGAGCTTGTGTACTGTACCAGTGATGACCTGGAATATGCCAAGATTTATTTGCTCATTTTTGTTTCAGTCCCCATAGCCCATGGGTGCAGTTACAGTTTTGAGGAGGTGCGGGTCAGCTCTGGTGGGGCTCTGCTGCGACAGTGTGGCTGCATAATGCACAAGTTAAAACCCAGCACCACACTCAGACTGATGATGTTTAGATTTGTTCTTTAGGAAGAAAAGTAAAGAAACAAGAAAGCACTCAGAAGAGCTGAACTGCATCTGCTGAGGGACAGACTGCAGGTTGTGTGTTCAGGTGTGTGTGTGTGCAATGCTCATTCTGTGTGGGTTGATAACTGTATGTGTGTGTCACTTACTGCGTGGGCAGAATGTCAAATGAATACATCTCATTGACATGTACAAAGTGCTATTTCTTCTACTGTTGCAATATATGAACTGTACTACATGGTCATAGTGTGACGCGGTGTGTGTGTCTGTGTATGTGTGTGTGTGTGTGTGTGGGAGCTGAGGTTGTGCTGCTGTTTGAAGTGAGCGATGGGGTGCAGTGCTGCAGCTGCTGTTTGCATGCTAATGTTGCGGCAGAGCTGGAGGACGTGGGAGAGGAGGGGAAAAGGCCAGAGCCCGCCCACACACACACACACACACACGCACACACACACACACAGACACACACACACATGCTCACAATCACAACCTGCCATTTCACACTTCTCCTGGTGGAGAATCAGAGAACAGGCTGGATGTGTTGATGTGTTGCTGCCTCACTGCAGAGCATCAAGAGGATCGAACCACAAACACAGCAACACTGAAGACAAATGAACCAAAACCTGCACCAGGCATCACTGGACCAGAGCGTCTGCTGCACAACAAGAAGTGCAGGTTTTGACTTCCCTCTGCCTCTTTTTTTAGACATTTAGCTACAGACTTTCCTCTTGGAGACCTCAGGTGGGCTGAGTGATGAGAACAGCATAGTAATGGTTTAATAACAATTTGAAGAAGATGTAGATCACCTAACAAAAACAGTTGATTCGCTTTTCCAAGTAGTCATTCATCAAATTCCTTCCATCACGAAAAAGAAAACATGATGTCTAAGAAAGCTCAGGGTTACTATTGAACTGTAGTAAAAACATCATGGCCGACAAGAGCAGCAGAAAACCTGGTGATACACAGGAAGTACCACGGGAGGATGAAAGAGGCAGACGTGAACCAACTGGAATGAAGGCAGAGACAGAGGGCCTGATCATCACTGTACAAGACCAGCATCTCACTACCTGATCTCATCATTGCATTGTCAAGGATGAAACACATCTGGAATGCAGGAAAGTATGAAGAAACTATCGACCACATTGTCTCTGAGTTCACAGAGCAAGCATCCGTAAACCTGGCCTTTTTCAAGACCTATCCTCAAAAACGATACATCATAATGTGCTATGAATGCATTAGGGAATACAGAAATTAGATTAAAGGAAAAAGTAAAAACAAAATTTAGCCTGTTGATGAATGTGACTGGAATTTCAAGAGGAGACTAAGTGGCTGAAGTCAGAGTCTAATTTTATCCTCAACCATCAGCTGATTGAATTATACGTGTCCATTTGTGAAAGTGTTCAAAGTGAAACTGATGAGAAGGATTAGTGTGCATAAATTTCACACAAGAACCAAATACACACTAAGCCAAAGATGAAACATCTCTTCTTGTTCACGCACGCACACACACCTGATAGTATACCTGAGTCATCGTTCCCTACATGGGGCTCAGAAGGTAGAGCAGGACATCAATCCCAGGCTCCTCTAGTCCACATGTGAAGGGTCCTTGAGCAAGATACTGAATCCTAAATGGCCCCTGATGTACCATAAGTGTGTGTTTGTATGTGTGATAGCAAAGTGCTATATAAATGTGTGAAGGGTGACTGCGGCTTGTTGTGTTAAGTGTTTTGAGTGGTTGATAAGACTAGACATGAGCTATCGTACAGTCCATTTACCATTCAGATAAGATGTGGCCTGAAAGATCAGAGCGCTGCAACTTATAGAAAAGACATGCAAATACAATTCAAAAAGCACCACATATTATACATATTTGGCTTTTAGAAGTCTTTACATACAAAGATATAGAATAAAAACTCCTTTTATACATTTGAATAAACATGATATACTTTACTTATGGTAATTATACAAACCCATGAGATGCAGTGTTTGGTACTGTTGCCTCACAGCAAGAAGGTTCTGGGTTAAATCCCTGAGCCTTTCTGTGTGCAAATCTCTAGACAGTATATGTTTGCCCTTCGTTTACACTTCTATTGTGTTGCAGGACTGTATTTGTAGCACAGTTGCGCATTCACATGTGTTTACATGAAGTTGTAGTATGTATGTATGTATACCATTCAACGCCACTGTATATAGATGAGAGATGATGACAATCTTCAGTTCACTGGCAGCTGAAACATATGAACACCTATATGTCACTGTGACTGGACAAGAGGCTCAAACGCCCTAGGTCAGCAAAAGAAACAAGGCCTCCTCCATATGTACAGTCAGTTGGCAGTTTATACATATGCCGGTATACATATATGTTTTATGTATTATTGCAGGGCTGTTGCATAAATTTCCATCAGGTATACCCAGTAAACTGGGGTCTGAGTGTATGCAGATATAAGGCTGGTATTATGAGGTATGTGTTTGCAGTCACCATATATCCAGTAATGTCGGTCTGTTGTGTAATGGGCACCTTTTGTAGGAGCTGTGTATCGCTGCCAGTTCATTAGAGAAATGCCTGAAGTGTTCTGCTCAGCTCTCATAAAGAGCAAGGAGGACACTTTTAACAAATTACTGCTCTATATAGATGTGCTGACACCGTGACTCTATTGGAAGTGTATATATTTCATTATACAGTGTTAAACTGATAAAAAGTGTTTACTCTGCAAACAAACTAGTGATCCTTACTGATGAACAAGGTCTGACCGTACAGCACATGTATTATGTTCCTATCCAGACACATTTTGTCTGTGTTATGCTGTTTCTGCTGCTGTGACATTTTGTTAGTTGTCTAAAATAATACTCCAAAACTTTAAAGGAAACACAAATGGTTAACGACAACAGTCATGTGGTAGCTGACCAACAGGGTCCAACAACACAGAGGCACATTAGCTCAACAAATGCAAATGTGCATTTATCAAAGGAAACTAATGATATTTACAAATCTTGAGGTCTCTAGAGTGAAACCATAATTATTTTGTGAGTGCCCATGAATATTGCGAGTCTGTATTTAATATTTCATTTTACAGAGCTAGTTCACTCAAGTAAACTAGTGACCCATGCATTAAAATTAGTATCTGACTGACTAGTGCATTATGTTCTGTTCCCATCCTCACAGTAAACAGCAGTGACCATTTGATGTTAATTAACATTACAGTAACATGGAAATATGGACACCACCCAATGATTCAACAGGTCTCCTAACTGGTTCCTCACAGTGACATTTGACCGATCTGAGGTACAGCAGGTACAGCAGGTAAAAAGACGTGATGTATGTATGTAATAGACTTGTACATAACTGCTGTGGATTACATTTGAATTTCATCGGTTTGCACCAAATGAGTGTCCAAGACATTCAAATGATCCTGTAGAGACTGGAGTGTATTTATACATTTTCTGAAGCTGTGCAGGTATATGTGAGCATATGATGGGCTGTTGAAGGGGAAGCATCTCCTCTGTGCTTACAGACCAATCTATTGATGAAAAGTTAATGGTAGCAGCAAGCAGCCCCTCCCCCGGGCAGCGGAAATGACAAGGTTTGACCCCATGTCAGGGACCACCGGCAGAGCTGGAGGGAAGCCTGACTACCCCGGGCGGGGGACTCCTCTGCATGGGTATCCATCAGCTGGCTGCAGGAGCTGTGGCACTCAGCGTGATGGGGGATTCACTAAGCAGGTGACAGGGATCGATGTTCGATCAGAAATGACCCTGCCTTATATGGATTCTCTCCTGACCTTTCACCTCAGCTGTCGAAGGCTGTATTTCTTCTTTGTCAACTGTGGAAAAGGCTGAGACTGTGATCAAGGTGCATAAAATTGAATTTGCGGTCACAATAAAATATTATGTTGGTTCAGAGCAAGTTCACAGCAGTGATCCTCAGAAATGTGTAGTAAGAGATACTGTCCTTTAAAAAGCAGCAAATTATGCTTACCATGACCTGCAGTGATGCTTCATTGCTAGGTGACTTTATTGTACATGTGCTCAGATTCCCTGAACAGTGATTCCCTAGTTCATTACCCAGTATATCTGGTCTGTCTCTACTATGCTCTCTAATAAAGGCATAAAATTAAATAAAACACAGGACACGATACTGTACCTGCCAGTGTACTCCTACAGGCTTTGTCTGAGCACAGCGAAAAATGAACTTTAAACCTAATGAATCTCCTGTGACCTTGTTCTGCTTTTAAATTTAAAACTCTGCTTATTATTTTCTTTAGCCACTATTATTTGTATTAATTCTTTCATGTTTTTTGATATCTTGTGCTTTTGTGCATGAAATTGTAATATTAATATTATTATAAGGTGGAGGCTTCAAATAAGCCCATGGTTTGTTTGTTTTTTGCCTCTCCAGGCACTGTTTCAGTATTACCTAACATGTTTTATGTATTCTTTTAAGTTGTGCAAAATAAAGAACTGAACTGAGTGTGTTTTTAAATTTTTGCATCATCCAATCGTCCATCATCAGGTTAAAACCTGATCACACGGTGAGATCAGTAAAGGAAGCCTGAGCAGTTGAGAGATGAGCAGGTATTCTGATGATCAGACAGGTGGAAACAAACCAGCAGGTTTTCCAGTTTTATGTTAAACACTTTATTCAAAATAAAAGTGAGGACAGAAGCAGCAGGTCAAGGCGGATGTAGAAAGTGGGCCTGTTTTTGGTGGGGAAAAGTAAATTAATAATGATATGTTGGCATTTGCATTTTTACATTAGCATAAACGAGCCTCTAGGATAAGTGTAGGTTCTCATATATGCCAATGTGATATACATACCAAATTTCCATATTAGAAATATATGTACATGTACTGTATATATAGTAAAAAATCATACATGAAACCTATTTGACACTGGAACAATGTTATATATTGACATATGTCAACCCACACAAATAGCTATAAATATACAGTATGCCTTTATTGTAGACATAAATATACTGAGCTGCCAGTATACTTTATGGATGAAAAGTCTGACGAACTTTTCCAGAAAGATTGATATATTTCATTTGGATGTAAAATTGATTAATGGCTATAGTACACATGCAACAGCTGTGTGGCTAGATACAGCTCCAGAAAACAGTGTTAACAAAAGTTATGTTACATGGAAGTCTTCTGCAGGTCTGTCCTCATCACTTCCTCACACTGATATCAAACAAATGAAAACCATCATCATAGATTTCAGTCATCAGTGTAATGGACTCTGCTGCTGCTGCTGCTGCTGATAAAAGCCTCTCTCTGTGGTGCTGAGCCTGCTCGGTTTAGGTTCCTTCACATATAGAACTGAATCTGTGTATATCACTATCATGTTAGCAGGAGGCTCAGGAGAAAAAACAGAAAAGCCTTTGTGATAAAAATAATACAGATTACGTGAGGAGGTAGCCATGGATACAACATCCAGTCACCCTTGTCAGTGCATATATGGAGAGATTTATGTGTTTCCACCTCAAGTAGTTGTCTAAATGCTGTGTGTGTTGTCAGATAGCTGCAGTGTAGGTGGATCCTGACCCCGGGAAGTCACAGCGTTACATAAGCCTGATGGATTTGAATCACAGCCTCCATTTCATAATTAACATTAACACGGAAAAAGTTTCTCTGGAAAACTGCACCACATTCCAGCAGGACTGCTGTTCAGGGATTTCACGATCGAATCAATGATTTCGCCTTCACAGTAACCTCCCACTTACGAGACACATGAGTAAAAGCCTCCTGTTGAAGTGGAAACATGATATTTTAGTTGGACACATTGCTGAGCAGCACTGAAGGACAATTTTGAGTTTTATTTTTTTTTTGTTTGTTTAAAAAAAACAACAACCTTTTCACAGTTTTGGTTTCATCCTTCTTATCCTCTGCTATGAATCATCACCATTGACAGAAAGTGCGCCCCATAGATACTACTTTTGTTCCATTGATGGAGTCTTTGATGACACTGTAGTGAGAATTAGGACACTCTAATAAAATACAGCAAGCAGGGGGTGATGTGGGATACAGTCTTATTGACACATACGTGTACAAACAGTTTATCCCTTGAACTTTAAGGCCTCTTTAAACTGTCCTCATATCAGTCAAAATTCATATAGAAAAAATGACAAATTTTATACAGCACTGTACAAAACACCTGCCAGTCGGAAAACAAACAAAAACAACAAAAATATATTACATTATGTGATACTGAGCTCTTCTCTCAATCAGAGACGTGTAATAAATGTGGCGAAATTGGTTCTAGTCATTTAAAGTGAGAACGGGCACTGGTGTTAATTTAGAAATGGGGAAAACAAGCCACAACAATACACTACGGGAAAAATATGGTCACAAAAGATAAAACAGTATAACACTGTCTCAATAACTGGGACTGACTGTGCCCTGTTTGATTGCTGCATCTTTGCACCTATTTGTGAATAATCGTTATTATGTCGAAACGGTTGTGGGGATGATAATCTTTGTATAATTTCATGACCTGGTGTTTTGTGTCCATTTCCATCATGAATTTGTTGTTTCATCCACCCGCATAGTCACCACAATGTTTTATACAGGGTTAATGTTTAAATGTCATGTGTGCTGCACCTATCTGAATAAAAATCTAATTATATCACACAGAGTTCAAGAATTGGACAACGTGCAGGACTCTGGTTTTATGCATGTCTGTCCAATACTACTCAGCATCTATAAACTACAAAATGACCAGCATTCACAACACTGTGATGTTTTTATTCAGCTAATCTGACTGTCCTCAGGTCAGTGCAGCACTCAGCCTGTAAAGACTTGTTTATGAGGTTAATACAACTGCAGAAATATCATCATGATTGTTTCTGTGGAGTTTATGGTCTGGAAATACATCATAGAGAATCAAGGCAGAGCTGACGGTGATAGTTCAGACAGTAAAGTTTTAAGATTCTGGGTTAAAGATTGTTTCATATACGAGTCCAACAGGGCAGAAACACTACAACTGAGCCTATTGAAAACATCTAAATCAGCTAGGACCAGGGAAACAGAAAGAGAGCGCATCCAGATGTAACTGTTCATCTGTAATCACACACCTGATGCAGTATTTACAGTGTGTTGAATCTCAAAAGGATGAGCAGCATTGGGTGAAGTAGGCATGCATGCACTGTTATTGACATAATACTTTATCTATAAATGAATGAAGCTATAATTTATTAAATATGATAATACAATCATTAAACACATTATAATTGAGGTTATTAATCGAGAGTTTAATATTTTCTTTATTTTCTTGCTTAATATTGTTCATTTATATACAGTATAAAGTGTTATTAGTATGACATCAGAATAAGTTGACTCTTGTGTAGCTAAATGGTCAGCGAAGAAGAGTGAGTGAACCAACGGCATAAGTGATTGGTCACATATTGGTGCGCACATTCACAAACTGATTCATGTTTCTGTTTGCCTGCTGATTGGCCGAATGATGATACTTGGTGCCGCTCTCCCACTCACTGAACACAGCCAGTCCAGGGTGAGTGCACATTCACTGAGGAATATTGGCAACAGTGGCCGACCAGAGGGGCTCTGCATTAGTCACAAGGCTTTTACAGAAAAGGCTGAAGGAATGTCAAAAGTTGCCAACATTACACATGATGGCACACACCTGTTTTCATTGGACATTGATTTTACTACCATTTTTGGTATATCGTATCACACAAGGCAGTACATTTAAGACTAAATATCAGGCCTGCAGGGAGACACAATAATTAATCATGTGCCAAAAAATTCAGGTGGCATCAGAGATGGTCATCCTAAATACTGCAGCACTGTGGGTCAAAGAACCAATATTTTGAACTATTATTCACTGGATTTAGACTCTTTGGCTACTGCAGGAAAAGAGTGATCAGTGAAAAAGTGAAACATTATTCAAAAACTGATCCACGTGATTCTTATCTCTCTACAACTCTTGTTTTATCAAAGTGTTCAAATCTACATGGTTAAAACTAAAACAGAAAGAATTATCTCATGTTACCATGAAACACAGCTGCTCGATGCTGCGGTAACTCTGAGCTGCAGGTGGAATCAGTCTTTCGTATCTGTGAAACTGCAGGGCAGAATCACCAATAACGCATCACAAGGTGATGTATGACGCTATTACACCGCAGACAACAAGATCAGTCAACAGCGTGCTTTAGTCTGTGCTGCTCCAAGCATTTAACAAATACTGCTTACAATCATTTTTACCATTAACGCCTATCTCTGTAGGAAATTGTTAATGCGTAACGACAGTTTCATTTCCAATGAGAGAAGGAAGTGAAAGATGTAAAGGCAGAAAAAAAAATCTAGATTTCGTTGGGTAAACAGACTTTTATGAGACTGGTAGGACTGGTCACATGCTACTGGCCAAACCAGTAAACGCTGGATGACAAGTGGCTGCGGAAAATGGTCTGCACACTGTCTGCATTGTCATTACAGTCAGTTGCAAAACATCCATCTCAGAAAATGGATATGGGGCTCAGAGATGTTGTGACTACAGTACACTGGCTGCCAAAAAGGCATTTTGGGAGAAGTTCAAGTCACCAGACACCAGACTTCTCTCTCTCTCTCTTCCCTTCTATCTATCTATCTATCTATCTATCTATCTATCTATCTATCTATCTATCTATCTATCTATCTATCTATCTATCTATCTATCTATCTATCTATCTATCTATCTATCTATCTATCTATCTATCTATCTATCTATCTATCTATCTATCTATCTGTCTCTCTGTCTGTCTGTCTGTCTGTCTGTCTGTCTGTCTGTCTGTCTGTCTGTCTGTCTGTGTGTTATGTATGTGTGAGAGCAAGAGGGAGGGAGGGAGGGAGGGAGAGAGATAGAGAGAGAGAGAGAGGGCGATCATCATGCCTTTGCAGCCATGAACAGATGGAAAGGTGGCTCTCTTGCCCTGAACTTAGTCTCACAGAACAGTCTCCCACCAAGACTCTGGAAGTCCTCCAGCAGCTAAATAAGTGCTTCAGATGGTTTAGCTTGTGGATTAGTGGCCACATTCACTAAAGTTTCCTCAGGACTCGGCCAGGTGAGACCCAGGTGTTTTACAACCTGGATTTTATTACCACTCTCTTAAAAATGTTGGGTTATTTTTTCAACCCAACAGCTGGGTTGAGACCGTTGGGTGGTTTAATTGGGTTGTTTTCATTAAGTTGGGTAATCTAAGAACCCAATTTGCTGGGTTATTGTCGTTGGGGGTTGAGTTATTAGCTGTTGGGTTGTATTTTCCATTATACTGTGTTGGGTTATTTCGGACTCATGTTGGGTTGACGTTGGGTGGGAGGAAATTCCCAGCATGCTTTGGGACAGTGTTTTGTGATTCAAATTTAGGTTATTTCTGTTAAATATCACCATCAGCTACACAATCTTTAGTGATACTGTTCTACACACTAATTTACTAATTCAATGTTCTACTCAGTTTACAATTACTGTTTTCGAAAAAATCACTTTGACACCATAAGTGAAGGTATGTTTTTGGGTTGTGGTATCCCCTCCTTTGTGCAGTTCGCGTGCATGTTTTGAGGATAACAAACAGCATTCTCCCTCTAAGTGGTGTGTAAGGGGCAGGAGCTGTTACAAGATCTAATGTTATTCTCTATTTAAGTTAATGTTAAATAAAACCCTAATCTGCCACAATATAAGCAGTGTAGCCAATGTGAACCCTTAATCGGGTTATATACCCAACTGTTGGGTTAAGGAAATCAACCCAACTTGTTGGGTCAAAATAACCCCCATGTGTTCTGTCCCATAGTTACCCAGTGTTGGGTTAAAAAATAACCCATATTGGGTTGTTTTTAACTCAACATTTTTAAATGTGCATTATTGTCATTGTTCCGACTATGTCACATGGACTCACCATCTTAGAAAAAACAATGAGGAAGAAATTAACACGTTTCAGGGGAATATACTGCAGGTTAGCTCACTGATGACCTTCCCAGTTCATCTACACACATCAGTTTGTTGACATGTGTGGCTAAGGATTGATCAGGGTGAGGATGTGCTCATGCTATAGAAGAAACAGCAGCAAACAGGAATATTTTTTAAAGAATATTACAGTAAATTTCATTTCAAATGAAATCAAATCAAACTTTATTTATAGAGCACTTTTCCTACATAGCCATGTAACACAAAGTGCTTTACACAGAAAAAAAGAGAAAGAAGAAAAATAAAAAAATAAATAGAAACAGAAAAAACTATTACAGATAAGACCCTCCCTCCCACCCTCCATACTACACACGTGCACACGCTATTGCTATTGCACACGCATGCACAAGATTGAGGAAGCACCATCTTTGGAGCCATCCACACCGGTAGGAGTCGCCGGCTGTGCCACAGGGGGCACCAGCACCCAGGCTCCCCAACCCCAACAGACCACAGCCAGCTGGGCCGAAGGGACCCAGGGCCAGCGCCCTCAGCAGTAGCCCAGACACAGCTCCCAGTGAGGAAACACTGGTGTTAAAGCTAAAAACTAAGAACATAAGATAGGATAAAAACCCTGAAAAAATAAGTAAACAGAGTGAACAGCTTAAAAGGATAAAATAATACCAATGATAAGTAAAGGGTTAGGGTTAGGGGTTAGTATAAGGGGGGTCAGGGTTAGGGTTAAAATTATTTAAGATTAATATCATTTTAAGATTAATATCGTCTTGAAAAACAAGATAGAAGCAAAAACATAAAATAAGACTAGTAAAACTAGTAAAAGAACCTTATATTATCAAATATTACTGTAATACCAATGTTTCATATAGGGGTCTAAGGACAGCCTTCCAGCTGTGCGACCCTACACGGATAGGTGATATAGCCAGTGATGGATGGATGGACGGATGGATGGATGTTTTCTGGTTAAATTTAGATTTGGTTCATGGTTTGCAAAATACTCAGTTTCTCCATTTCTGAAATTTTTTCTTCTCTTCTTGGTCTTCACGCAAAACGTTGAGGTAACATTAGCAGCTAACCCCTCTGTTTCCAGGTTTATGTGGCTCTGTTTTCATGGTTGCTAAATGTCCTTGTGTATAAACAAGTTTGAGAATAAACTAACATTGTCTTAAAAATTCTCCACGGTCATTTTACTGTTACATCCGTCTGTACACAACATCTATTACATCTGTTCATCACAGACACACTATTGCTCTTCCTGAGTTAAGGCCACTTGTTTTTCTTATCTAAATTACGGCTATAAAAATGGGGGAAGCATATTCAGTAGCATATTTGCTAGTTTGAATTTATTTCGTTTCAAATGGTCTTTAGAGGTTTTATCTGTGCTTAGCCAAAGTTTAAGCTATTTAAAACTTTTATTTGTTGCTGATGTTAAAAGGTAAATCTAATGAGCTATTGAACAGCAACCTGACTTCATTGTCTGTGAAACGTTACAAGTCCAGGGGACACCTGAGTGATTAGGAGCCACTCACAGCAAATGAGTCTGCCGCTGCTAACGTGCTTCATTCTGTTTTAGGAAAGTGATAAAGGACTGTTGGAAAGGTTCCGGTTTTATTTGGATAATGGAGTTAGTACGTGTGCAGTCACTTGATCAGCAAATCCAGCAACAGCAGGAATGAACGTTTGTTTAATTCTACGCTACTGTGACTCTGCAAAATGCTGCAGCTCTGCAGTACAGGGGAAGCTGAGGAGTATAATGATGAATAATAATAAACCTGATCTCATGCTACAGCAGGCAAGTGAGTATTATTTTTGAACTTTGGTGGATGTCCCTTTTTCTCTGTGTTTTCCTCGTCCTCACAGATGTCATGCAGGCTTTGTAGACAGTATCTGTTCCGATGAAATGTCCGGTTCTTCACCAGCCGGTCCTGCAGAATCTATTGACATTAGATACACAAGAGTGTTGTGACAACAGTGTGAACAGCAGGGGAGGTGGACGACAGCAGCCAATCGGGCAGATGAGTCCTGACATAGCACATTCCTCTGATTTGATCTGAATCACAGGAGGGTGGTGGTGGTGTTTTGTGGCTTCCTTCTTTTCAGTTTGAATAAAACATCCTTGACAATATAACTGGCTATTCAAATAAGAGATGATCTGACACTTAATGAAAATGTTCATGAACTCCTCTAGTTGATTTCAATTGCTACTGTTCACTCACATCAATTGGCTTGAGTGCTGTATTGACTGGTTTTGTCCTGTGTTTTGCATCTCGAGCAGCACTGGTGGTGGCTCAACAGAGCAGTGTTACTTTAACATCCACCTAAAAAAGACCCTCGAATTTAACATCAGGCAGGTGTGCAAGGGAAAGAAGACTGTGCAACCAATTGCAAAGACGCAACATAAGGCAAAGGAGACATATTATGCCCCCTTTCCACAAATTAAAATAGTTCCCAGATGTCTTACAGACATATCTGTGACATGCTTTGGTCAAAATACCCCAAGGATCAAACATCACAGCTCTCTTTTCATATCTCAAAACAGCCCTGCTCAGAACGCTTTTCAGTGCCTGTCCCTTTAAATGCAAATGAACCACTATATCTCCATTGCCTATTTACAGTGTAATGATGTGATATTCACATAACTCCACCCCTTCTACCGGTCCCAGGTAGGGGTGGGATTATGCCTATTCTAATCCAAGTTACATCACTGGAAGACAACTAAGGGAACAGCTCATAAAACCACATGGATTTCAACCTAGGGAGCCTGCACATTTTTGTCAATTCTCACATTTTGGGGGCCAGAAGGCAAGACAAACATCCAAATGTTAAAGAGCCTTCAAAAAATGATATTTCCATAATATGTCCCCTTAAAGTGTGTGTAGTCAATACTAATGGAGCACATGACCACTTACACGTGAAAAGGGGTCACCGCCATGATCTGCAACTCTGTTAAACCTTTTAGCCCCTTTTAGTTCACAGGGTAGGGGTTAAATCATGAAGGGTAACGTAAAAGCTGATGATTTATTTGACTGATTTACACTGTACTATGATCATTAGCCACGACCTGAGTGCTCACATCTTACACCACCACCCTGGCTATTGACAGCTGTCAATAAAAATCAGTTTGAAACCTTCAAGGCAGATTTGTTTAGCGATAGTGCTAACAAGGCAGAAGAGGCATGCAGTCATCTGTGGCGCCACCTTTTTCTCTCGTTCAGTCATGATGTGAAGAAGAGGAAACACTAAAGAGGCAGCTGCTGTTGCCACAACTTGACCATATTTTCCACCGGCATTGTGTGGCCATGGCATTTTCAGACATTTTTTTGCCACTTTGCACAGATGCAGTCAGAAAAAAAAGGCACTGACACGCCAGATGAAGCTGAAATTCAGCCCAAATAAGTTGTGTGACTCAAAACTCAGGCCAAAATAGGTTAAAAACATTTAGAGACTGGTGAAGACAGGGAAACATCTGGCAGCTGAACAACCAAAGAGGAGTTGGTGGAGACCCAACCAGAGCTAAACCCCTAATTAAATGCTGTGTGTCTGCTGGATTTTACCAATAGGCGACTGTTTGCTAACAGGTTCCATGTGGTCATGCCCATTCATGTTTTCATGGTCTTCAATTTATTGTTGTTTCACTGCAAACTGCAATGTATTTTTAAATATATTTTTGACCAGCTATAGGTTTATATGAGAATTCCACCTGTATTTGCCTTTTAAAACCTCAGTGTTTCCCTCTCATCTCTGAAGGCAACTCATAAACATAATTTCTAGCAGAGAGTTGAACAAGAAAATTGATGTGTCATTCAACTGCAGGATATAGGCCCTACAAGATTACTGGATACTGCGTACAATTTGTACTGTATGTAGTTGGGGAGGGATGACAAATGACTGGTGGTGATTTCAGGAACAGATATGAGAATCTGTTGCTCTCCTTCATCTGCAGTCAGTGTATTATTGCAAGTGGAGCAGTGTGCTGTGCTGTTAAATGGCAGCTTTAACCACCTCTCTGCCTCTCTGTCATTAGCATAGCGTAGGAGGCAGAGCTGATTGAGTGGCCAGTTGGCAGTTTAAGGGAAATTTCTTTTCAGATTCTTTGTTCATGTTCTTGTGTTTGCACCAGAAAAAATCACCGTTCATGAGAACAGTGCACAAATTATAGGCCTAACAATGATGTGATATACATAACTCCAGATCAAACGGACATGCCAGATAGTCAGAGGCTTTAATTACATCATAGGAGAGGTTTTTACAGATTTCTTACCTAAACATTCCCATCATTCCCCATAAAAGACGAGCATCTGTTCGTCCTTGAAGGTTGTATCCGGAAACATGATCATGATACGGAAACAGCTCATTGCACTACTGTTCAGCACGGATTCTTTGCTGTGTGATTCACCTAATTTAGATTTAGTTGAATCACCCACTGACCGTCTCTGCCCCATGGATCACAAAACAACATGCACCGATAATTAAAGGTAATGAACCTACTCCTATGAGTATTATAGGGATTATGGCAATAGGCGGATTTGCCCAAATGTTAAACATCCCTTTAACAGTGAAAATTCTGACTTTTATCTCAATGTGTATATATATATATTTATTAAACAAAACAAAACATTTTATTTTCTTTATTTTCAAATTTTTTCATAAATTTCGCCCGCATCAAACGAGCGCTCTTCTAGAATGAGATGTTAGGCAAACATATGCCATGTTGAATCGTTTTTAGGCAAAACCACAAACTCGATTTAAAAAACAAACAAAACAAAACATTTTAACATCTTAACTTTACTTTCTGGACATTTTACATTTCTACTTGATTTTTTCTTTCTGAAATAATACAACCTTTTCATGAAGATATTCTTTCTCAAAATATTACAACTCCATTTTCAATGTTTCTTTTTTTTAAAATATATAATTCCTGTATAAATATTTATAAATGTTGCAACATCCTCTGGACATATGACATTTTCCCTCTGTGACTTTATTTTTGACATTTGACATTAGCCTATCTTTCAATCCTGATAAAAAATATAATTAAAACAGGCTACAATGCAATGAGAGTAGCCTAGGCATCATGATCAATTGATTTCTTTCCTTTAGCAGAAACGAGCCTCCATAGGCTATTGCCCCAGAGCAGATCCAGATGTGGAATTTGATGAACCTTCCCCTTTAGTTTCCAGGGCTTCACAGACTGGATCCTGTTCCTGGACCCGATGTTCGGGCTCGGTTTCAGCTTGATTACCTCATTAATTCACAGATCCACCTTAAAAACAGGATAATCCCGGGCTGGTCCCTCCCTCCCTCCTGCCTCCTTCCTTCCCTCCCTCTCTCGCGGTCTCCGGCACCAGTTCACCACCCCCTGCCTCTCTCTCTCCCTCAGTTCCCCGGCTCACCAGGAAAAGACGCTGGTCCGGACATTGGGTCTTTTCTCTGGTCCTGTTTGAATGTGTTGGACCCCCCCCTCACCCACCCCTTCACCCCCACAGTCCCACCCACCGCTCTGCAACACACACTACACACTACACACACTCACAAACACCAGCAGTGCTCATTTACTGGATCTGCTCTTTGTTATCAGAGCTATCCCTCCTCTGCTTTTTATTCCAGGACAGAGGGGGGAGTTGATTTTTTTCCTTTGACTTGGACGGATTGATTTCTGACTAAACCTGGATCTGGTTTGTTTTCCTTTCTCTGCTGGGAAACCCGGAGCCCGACGCTTCGGCGAATGTAAATTAGTGTCAAATAAACTGGTCTAAACGTCGGAACAAAAGGCTCGGTGAAGATTTTTTTTTTTGTATCTCCACCTCCAACCCGATGTGTCAGATATTTGTCCCCCCTGCAGCTGACAACTTGGAAACCCGGCGGGAAATGGAGAAACCCCTGTAAAGTGAAGACGCCGCTCGCCTCACGAACACACACACTATACACGCACAAGCACACACACTCACAACCACTGGACGTGATTTGGACGAGGATCCCCGGAGTGAAGGTAACGTCGATTCTCTCCTATCTTTTCAACTTTTCTTTACTTCGCCTCACTTTTACTGAACTTGTGGCAACGAAACGCGAGAAACACGGCATCGTTTTGTGCTAAAGTGGGTTTTTTTCAACGTGTTTTCAGGAGTGTGTGTCGCGTCCCCAGTGTTGTCTGCACTGCTGCTGTTGCTGCTCAGCATCCGGGTCTCGTTCACAGCTGCTGTTTCTTTACCTTGACACACACACTTATTAGCAACTACAGTCGATTTTAGGGATTTTCCACAGGTGTTAAGGCGCTACTATCCTTTAGGTGTCCACCATAACCTCCATCTCCTTATGTCAGCGAGCTTGGTCGTCTCACACCCTCCCTCCCCCCGGAGGCACGTTTTTCCCCTTCCCCTGTACCCGCTTCTTCTCGCCGACATCCCGGCTATTAGCTCGGTCACAACCGCCTGTACGAGCCGCTCCTCGGTCTGCAGGCAGCGCTGTCAAGCCTCCATTCACAAATGTGGACGGTATGAACGCCAGTCGACACAAGCTAAAATAAAAACACATGAATAGGTTATATCGACACACTGTTGCATTTTACGACAGCCTGGCACCAAACGCGTCTACGTTTATCCAAAAATCACTTTTTTCTGATTAGCACAACAACTTTTTTTGACTTGTTAGGCTGCAGCCCTCGCTCGGCTCTAACGCCCACCACCAGCAGGCGCATTGTGTCAGTGGATAAAGTTATATTTTTTCAGTAGAAATAAGATGTTTTACGTGGAGTGGGGATGTGCCGAATCGAAGAGGGGGCCCTGTGGACTATGAATTTGTCTTTTTTGATGTTTTAAAACGTTCACCTTCGGTGCCTAGACAGGAGGTTTGGTTGAATCAGTGGGAGTCTGCATGGCGCTGTGGTGACGGGTCTGCCGGGCGGCGGAGCGGCACGTAGCGGCCGTAGCAGCGGCCGCGAGGCGGGGGACAGACCGGGTGCGGATGTCTGCGAGTGTCTGGTAACAGTTTGCTAATAGTCTCTGCCTGCATTGTTTTGTTTTCCGAGTGATATTTCTCCTTGGTAACAGAGAGGGAGTCCCACGGTCTCCTGGCTGTAACTTCATTATAAAACCTGTAGATTATTATTTTGTTTTATTTTTTCCAGGGGACACTGGTTGCTGCGGTCGCTGCTGTAGTTGTCGTATTAAAACGTGTTTGTGGTGTTACTGGTGCTGTCATGAATGCGGCGCCTTCAGGGTGAGCCTGTTCAGCTTGTTTGAGTGGTTTCCCCACATTAACTCTCACGTTGTCCATAGCTAACACTTCTGCTTTTGAGGCTGTCATGATGACGGGCGGTAAGAAAAGCAGGGTGGGGATTTTGTTGTTGTGTGTTTGTTTGTTACCGAGCTCGTTTTGTTTTAATTAACGGGCGTTCAGCTCGCGAAGAACCGTCCTTACGTCATTTGCCGAGATGGGCGGATGAGCAGGAGTAGCTCTACTTCTTTTTTCCTCCTCTCCTCTCATTTCATCCATCTCCACCTCCTCCTCTTCCTCCTCCTCCCTCCGCCTCCTCCTCTCCTCTATCTGGGTGTGTCCTGCCTTATTGCGTTAGGAAGGAGGGGGGATCCCGCATCTTGGCTCATGGTGACTCCTCAGCTTGTGACCTCTAAACGAGGGCATTGCTTATTGTGTATATTTCTGTGCTGCCATGTCTCCACACAGACACGGCTTTTGCAGAGGAAATCATTGGCAAGATAACTTTGATGCCCGTTCAGAGAGGCAGGTTAAATAGCCTATTAGGTGATTCTTCCTGAGCAAAGTGATATGGCGCAGTGACTCTGTTGTTTCCTTGGTCCTCAAGGGGGGTGGGTGGGTGGGGGGCAATCGTCACTTTGGATTAAACATGCTTGTTTTTCCACACACGAATTCTCAACATTTCACCAGCTGTCATATCAGAGGTGGATAATTTGTTATTAAATCTTGCTAAATTGCCATGGGAGAAAGGAAAAATGCTCAGAGATGCATTGATCTGGTTTATAGGATCTGTGAGTGCTGCATAATAGCACAATTTCATAAAGCCTGATGAGTAATTATAATTAGGCTACTGGAGTTTTTGCACACAATGGAGTTTAGCATTTACTCAAAATCCATATTTTCAGTTTTCATCTCTCCATTCTTCATCATGAAAAATTCACAGATGGATTTTAAGAAACTCAGACAGTACAGATGATCGTCAATGTTATTCACTGGACCCTGTATTAGGAGTCTAGCAGTGTGATGATGACTGTTCAGGATTCCCCCTTTGCACTGGTTCAGCCGAGCTGGCCTGCCACTCAGATCCTGATGCATCTTGTCTTGTGATATAATTAGTTAATAGATGACAGCTCCAACAGCAGCTAATGGCATTTGCTGTGTGAAATGGCACCTCTGCTCTTGTTCCCTGAAGGTTAACGGTTTAATTTTAATGAAAGCATATTTATTTTTCATGAAGTTAGCAGAGGTGGTCCTCACTTGAGGCGACGTTAGTCTATGGCTGATTTAACTAAAGCTGAGAAGATAAGTTGATTAATCATTAGGTGATCTACAGGGAAAAAGTATTTGCCAACAATTTTGATAATGAGTTCATTGTTGACAGTAATTTTTTAAGCAAAACTCTGAACATTTACCACCTCCATTCTCGACAGAGGGACTACTGGCTGCTTTTCTCAGCTTTAGATAATTGTTAACAATATCACCGGGAGCTCTGCAAACTTTGACATTTGTGATTACACAGTCACATCAGGAAATAATAAGGATAATTGATTGAGGAAAACAGGTGTCTTGCTGTTAAAGAATAACGCTTCTGTTGAGTTTTTCCAACACAGCAATGCTGTTGACCTGCATGGCAAGCAAATGGACTGCTTGATGTTTTTATTTGTACTTTTTTTTTTAAAAGCAAAGTACATCCACAAGTGATATTCTTGCAAAGGAATAGACAGATCTTTTTTTTGAGTTACAGACAATAAAAGGCAGTGTGCAAACCACAGGATATTTCAAGTTAGAGGGGGAAACACCTCAAGCCTGTTGGAGAGCCTCAGGCATCCTGTGCACAGACTGAGTGATGTTATCTTATGTAGGCTAATGTAGCAGCAGCTCATAACGTGAGAGGGCTGTTCACTGCATTAGTAGGCCATCATCATTATCATTCATTCTGTCTCAGTGTAAACTGCTGCTTGGACACTTACTATATTATGGGTGTTGGGCGTGTATGTGTGTGTGTGTCTATGTGAGCACACTGTGTAGCAGCCTCTTGTTTTCTGTTCTTTGAGAATGAAGGAATTTCATCGTTGTTTGTGACTATTTCCAGTATCGTTAATCAGAGCAGCAATGTATGAGAAAAGCAGCGTGGAAATGAAAACAGCAGTAGTGAAAGTGACAGATACTGTGAGAGTACAAAGTGTTATTAAGGTGTATATCTCATACTGAATGTGAGCCAAAGTTGGCTACAGGTGATTCCACCTCTGATTGTTTCTTTACCAAGCCCATATTTACTTGTGCCAGCCACACCCTAGCTGCAATGTGAGACTCTGCCATTATTGGAATACTGGGTTTTCTATGAAAAGTGTAGCCTACATGTACTAAAGCCTGTTCTGTGTTAGACTGTGTGATTGGATGAAAAACCCTGTGCACGATGAATTATCGGGCAGCTTTAAGACTTTCTCAGTAAGTCTTAAGAATAGAAAAGATAGCTAATTCAAGGGAATATTTTACATGTAGACCTATATTAAAATCTGTTTGTAACCTCTGTAAAAGAGGCAGCAGGGCTTTATTTCTGTCACTCAAGCTGCAGCCTCACCTTCAACCACAGTTTGGATTGCAAAGGCAGAGTGGAGTACGGGCAGACGAAGGGACAACAGTAAGAGGGCACACCAAAGAAGGAGAATTTTTTTTTAACTGCAATGAGAATTTGTTGTTGTTATTTGCAGAATTACAGTTATGCTTTCTAAAAATGCTGAAAAATGGTTAATGCAGTTATGAGTTGCAACTCAACAAGCTTAAGGTAAAAAAACACAACAGTGACTGAACAATAGTATTTCATGTGCTATGAAATGTGAAGATCTTTTGTATAATGTGAACAAACTAATTTCCACATAAAAGTGACAAATAGGCCACATGGCTTTATTTTTTTTGTCGGGATGATATCCAACTTTAGTTAGATTTGAAAGTGTGATGTATCGTGAACTTCCTAAATCAATGACAGCTGAAGCTTTCAAATTCTAGTTCCGGTGCATTCTTGGTAACATTCATTTGACAGCTGGACTTATTAGGCGCTTCATGTTACAGTATAGACAGTTCGCCCAAGAGGCCTCAATTCTAGGTTGTCTTTTTCTCTTGACGGTACAATAAGAAGATCTTGACTTTCACTCAGGTCAAGCTCATTGCTCTGTGGCTGGAAAAAAAAAGAGCTGTTGACCGCCCGGCCGCTGTTCTACAGGATAATGGATAATAAACGGATGGACGGTGCCAGCTGTAGTTTGCTGTCGAAAATCATGCACGTCAAACCTCGGCCAGACACAGAGGACACGGTCGGGTTTACCTGCAGACAGACGAGTGCCCTGTTTGTGTCTGAAGCTGCTGCTGACGTTCTGACAGCCACAGAGGGAGACGGGCGCTGACTCAACGTGTCTGTCCTCTTCGCATCCTGCGGGAGATTCAGGCTCCATCAGCGACAAACAAAACAGTTTGATACTTCATCGTAATTTCTTCACAAAGGCCAGTCGATTGATTTTTACTGAAGACGCTCTTTTGTTAGTCAGCCTCCAAGTGTGCCAACCTAACCCGGCAGCACACTGCCAGTTGTGATAATTTCAGTGCTTATGTGGGTTTCAGTGGAAGTGGGTTTGAAATGTTGACACCTCAGACCAACTGCTAACAGGCGTGTTACTCTGCGATATCAGTGGTTCCGACTTTCAGACCTCAAATGGAGACCAAACCCTCTGTGGCTTGATTTACAGATCAAAATGATTTGTTTCTCATCTAGCTCATGATGTGAAATTATTTTAGTGATGTGAATTTTGAAACTGAAACTAGATTGTTGTTGTTTACATGTAGCTATCACGGACCACGTGCAAAAGCCCCAAAATATAATAGTAACTCATCTGCTGTTATTTTGACTCTTTTAGATGCACTTGAGCAAATTCTGATCTTTTATTGCACTCAGGTTTTATGCCTTCGCTTTGATGCTTTTATGTTTTGTCCGGCAGTTTTATGCACTCGTCCTGACAAAGCAATCTTTCATATTTTTACAGCTGAAACTGCACTGTATTGAGGAAATGGTACCTGAGCTATTACTTAGCAACTAACTGCAGAAGCACTTGGAGGCTAAAGCACATAAAGTATGTCCAAAAGTCTGTACACACATCATTTAATACAGCACGATGCAGCAGTAATTGGACTCGAGGATTGGGTGATTGTGACTGTGACATTTCAAATATTTTCTCAAATCATTATTGGATTGATTACGAAAAAAGACCAGGGTCGTAACAGTTTATAGATCCGCTAACTTCATTAAATCAATGCAATAATCCACTTGACTGTTACAATTTGGGACAATTCACAAATGGTCTCATTGTATCATCATAATGTCCAACCCTTGTCTGTTGAATACCATCAACGTGGCAGCACCATCCCCGTCCCACACCTACATTGCATCATACTCCCGTAGCAGTCGGAGTACGGTATCATTCACAACTGGGACCCAAGAAAACCGAGCGAACACACACCGTCTGGTACATGGTCTTTAAAATTCAGCGAAATGTGGAAACCCCTGTGCAGACGGAATCCCTGCCTGTGAACCAGATCCAGCAGCGCACACTTTGTCTCTTATGTAAGTCCACATTAATTATTAATGGATGCAGTGCAGCTGCGAGAGGCTCAGTCCTATATTTAAGATATGGATGGTCTCTGCTCAGCGGAGCCTCTGTGCTCATGGTTATAATGGAGCTGTTGCCCTTTATAATTATTTTATAATTCTGCTGGCAGGAAAGAGTTCACCCCTCTGTAATGGAGAGCCACTGAAATGCAGCGGTGTATAATGCCTTTAATGTTTAAATTAATCCAGTACGGTGTCAGTCTTTTTCAAGTCGCTTAGCCATTAAGACCTGTAAACAAACACGAAGACAAATAACAACTCAATATGCCACAAGTAAACAGAGATAATATGAATATTGACTGTGAACATTCCGATATGTCATGTGAGTTGATGCTTATCATAGCTGTAACTGATCAGTCGATCAGTTCAGTGATTAATCCTTAATCCTCAAAGTGTGAGTGGTAAACGATAAGTAATGCAGTGTTTTTATTTGAAACAGGCCAATGTTAAGACAAAGGAAAGAAACAGCTTGTTTTACAAATAATAACCTGGGCATGAGGCCGCTCTGTTTCCGATCCCTCCCCGTCTTTATTTCTTATTAATGCAGTCTTAACAATTCACTTGTTGTACCGCAACGACAGGTCCCTGGGTGTTTCCCACCTGCAGACTGGATACCCCCTCAAGCTCACTTATAATGAAGAGTTTGCTTTGGTTCTGCAGCCATGCCGAAAAGACACTGCCTTCTCTATCGCCTGGAGAAACCTGCTTCAATTTTTCCATTGTTTTCTCCCCTGCTCCAGACGTTAGTGTGAGTCTGGTACTTCAAGGACTGCACCACAAATCATGCACACTCAGATGCTTTTATTTTGCACCGGTTATTTCTGTAGTTTTCACCTAATGTGGCCACAAACCAGGAGACTCTGGCTAACAGCCTGTCAGTCTGTATTATTATTGTGGATCTGTGATGTTTAACCGACCTAATCATGCTAGTAAGACGCAGCGTACTAAAGATATTTATGCCCAAGTGTTGGACAGCACACCTCATTAGTTCAGATAAGTTATCATCACTTATCTATGAGCGCTAAAGCAAAATTAATTCGGAATCACTGGCCTCATAAATCAGCTGGACGTTGAAGCGAGACTCCTCAACTTGACTGGTCTAGTTGTCTGTGTACCCCCGCCATTTAATAACATTGCTTTAGACTGTGAGAATATAATATTATATAGTAACACTCCACCTTCCTCAGATGTTGCGTGTCAGGTCTTAGTTTAATAAAAGCAATGAGCAATATACATTTTTGGGTGAAAACAACGTTAACATTAAAGGGACAGTATGGGACTTTACTGGCTTTTTATTGACAAAAATCAAATATGTCTTTCATAAATACGTATTTCAATGAAGTGGAATCGCAGTAAAACGAGCTCCACCTGTTACAAGTCGTTACTACAGGATGTTGCCATGTTGAATCGCCATGTTTTACGTTCAGTGTCACCGTTTAACCACAAACTCGGGCCGCCGGATTTAGAAAGTTTTCTAGACGGCGCCTGTTAAAACTGTCACCACCGTGTCGGCTAGTGTGAGGAAGGACGGAGGCACTGGTGTTGCCTTCAGGTGCAGTCAGACACCTGAATGCCGCCGTGAGTGACGCCGTCGGCAAACCGACTGGATGTTATTTTAAACGAGAGAAAGACGGTAAAACGTGGGTCAGGTAAACAAACCATGACAACATATTGTCACGCCGGTATTGTTTTGCCTGGTGCTGGCGGACCGCAAAGGCTTGTTTATCCTGTTACATGCAGCGTTTTGTTTTTCTGACTTCTGCCCGAGTTTACGAAAAACAAAGAATTTGCAACCGCTAGATGGGGGTAAATCTCACATACTGGGGCTTTAAATAGAGAAGCTGTTGTTGCCTTCAAGGGCTTTTTAATATTTCTAATTTGTAAATCTAGTTGATGTTATGACCACAGAATTTGTTGGAATATGAATTTTGCAGCTCAACTGAAAATTGAATGGTTCGACAAATTAATGTTTCTCTTTGTTTCCCTCCATCTCACATGTATGTTTAACATGCAGATTTCAGATGTGTTCGCTAACATATTGTATGTTATAGTGCAGGTAACCATAGCAACAGCACTGATGCTTCAGGCTCTGTTAGCCGTTAACTGACTGGGTGTTAACTAACCGACCCGTGGATGAAAACTGATGACCTGCACACTTTAAAGCGTGGTGAGGACAGAGACACAGCTGACCCTCAGTCCTCTGGCCAGTGGAAATGATGGAGGAGACAGTAATGGACTCCAAGATGTCCACATAGAGACGATAATGGACTCCCATCGTGGCGTTGCCTGCCTCCTGATTGGACATGATTGTCATGAGGACACTCCACTGCTGTGGGTCCACTCTGCACCTGCCTTTTTAGAAATATCCACACAGACGTCGTGGAGGCGTCGGCAGGATTGATGATTTTGACTAGACCATCTGACAGTGTCCTCCTGACACATGGTTACATAACACCTCTGTGAGGGTGTGTGTGTGTGTGTGTCTGTGTGTTGGCAGGTGTTTTGTAGGTAGGAATGTGGGGGTTTGTGTGTGACAGACAGGAAGGACTGAGCTGCGTTCAACGACAGCATCTTCCTCAACAACACTTTTAAAAAAGGATGATGGCAGGTTATCTCTCTCTCTCTGATCAAATTTATCGAGGTTCACTTTTCATGTACAAGCAACTTAAATTATTAATCATAAAAACATTTGGCTTTGATCCGTCATCACCTTTTGTTGGCTGAGAATCCATTCATGTTACAGTTTTTATCAGCGGCCTAATTAATGGTGACAGACAGAGGAGATTAGCAACGCTATGAAATGTTGATTGAACGTGTCTCGATCCGAATCTAGGCCTTCATTTAGGCCCTGTTTCTAGTAATAGTGACATTGTAAATGAAAACGGATATGTTTAAAAGCTCGACTGAGAGATTCTCCTGGAAATGATGGGATAAAAGAGCAAAAACAAACAAAACAGCAGTGAGGGTAATAGAGTGGTGTTACGGTGTGGTTTCTTTTGGAGTGCAGACACGAGCTGTAGAGAGGCTGTTAACTGCCAGTTTAACTTGGTCCCAGATTTACTTTTCATTAATTGTTGAGTGCTGATAAAATGTGCTTCAAGTGGCAGTGAGAGTCATGGTCACCACTGGCTAGACAGAATAAACTGCTGCCCTTTTGTGTATTGCTATTTGCCGATAATAAAATAGTGAGTAAAGGTAGAAGGTTTCATGATGTAGTGTCTCAACAAATAGTTTGGATCATTTTGGCAGCTGGAAACTGGCTAACAGAAGTAATCCCATCACTCAGTACGGCTGCGTTATTGTTAATAAAGTCATTGTTATGGAACATAGTGCTTGTGTCGTTGGCTGAATGTGTCAGTCTGCAGTCATCACAGCCTGAGCAGTGAAAGATCCTGGACTGTGGTTCAACTGGTTAGATGTCATTGATATTTGGACACAGTCTTGGTGTAATTATGGAGCATTTAGCCTCTCTATTGAAAATGATTTAGGACAGAAAGTAATTTTATCATCCGGTCTTCCCCTCTGGTAGGATTCAGTAATGCTAATTTATAAATGGATTTGTTTTAGTCTGTGCTTAGCTACTGTAATAATGGGACTTTATTTCTCTTTCTCTTCATAATTCACTCTCACATTGTGTTAAGCAGAACCGTTCAGGAAAGGCCACAATCAAGAAATGTCTGTTCTGCTCTGAACAACCTGTTAGAGATGCAAATGTCTAATTAAAGCTTCAAGACATTCAAGCTCTGCATTGTGATAGCTGCAAGCCCACCTTTAACGGCTATGATTGGTTTGTTCTTCCAACCAAGGAAATGCTCTTCAGTGAACACATGCAGACCACATTAAAGGAAATCAGATAGCAGGACGACACCCAGCCCACCTGTGAATGTGGACGTACTGAAGCAGCATGTAGCATGTTTTGTGAAGCTCAACGGTATTTGACAGGAGCTGGTCAAGTTCTGGAGCGGGAGCCTTAAGCATTAAGCTCCTAATTTAAAGAAGGAATAGTGTTTTCTTTCCAATTCTATATTCAAAATGTAGAAAGACATGTTTTTATCATTAGATATTGATCTAAAATCCAACACAATTTCAAGTTTGTGTTCATTTTGGCTCCTTTTTCCTGTGTTAGTGCTCCAACTTTAACTTTTCTCACTTCCTAAAGGTGAAGGTGCTGCTATGACACAATCGTGTGTGTGTGTGTGTGTTAATCCTGATGAAGCCGTTGGTGCAGAGAGGTGTTGAAGCTTGTTGTGAACGTGATGAGCTGTAGTGAGCTGAGCTGTGTGAGAGAGCGCATGTTAAAGGATAATTTCCGTTTTTTACAACCTGGACCTTATTTTTAGCATAAAATATGATCATTTTCCTCACCCAAACAACTTTGGTGTCATTTGGAGTCGTTTTGACGAAATTAGCCCCAGTGGAGCGGCGCGTATATCTGTATAATGCAAGAACACGGGGCACGCAATGCAGCCTCTAAATAACACATTATCCGCCGCAAAACTCGTTCATTTCGTCAATATTTTGTGATGATACACTAGCGTTATTCCCCTCCTGCGCCTGTAGGTTGACCTACTGACCTCTGATCTGGATGATGTCATCTCCGGCCACTGCCCGGCGTGGCTAGCTTGCTGTCACTAATGCTATGGTCCGTTTCTGCATGTTTCTGACTTGTCAGAACAAAATGAGCAGCTGGATGAAGTTAAGCTTCCACAGGCTTCCTCTCCTCAACCTGGACTCACTGAAGCTCTGGCTAGTTGAGCTAAAAAGGACCTGAATGCCGAAGCGGAATGATTATTATCAGAATGAGCCGGGCAGCGCTCGGAAGTGGTCGGAAATGTAAAAATTCACAGCTGTCCTCAACATCTAAATGATTAATTAGCTGATACCATTATGTCAATATATATTACTGTATGACAAACGCATTTTCTTAATATTCAGTTGCAGACAATATATCAGTGATTTTTCTTGATGTGTATTTTAGGGCAGTGCACTCACATTTGAGAAGCAAAAGAGTCAGTGCTCCAATGTCAGCAAATGGGCTTTCATACACCACGCCGTTAAAATAGATTTATACTTCTGCAGCACACGGTGTAGGTCTGGAGCCCACTTAAGTATCAGCTGGAGCCAAAATTCTAACTAGAAATTGGGACCACAGAGATTGCATTTATGGACCAATAGAAATGTGATTGACTGTGTTGTCTCCTTTATGGTGTCTGGCCAGCCCAGGATTGGTCCAGAAATTGTTTGTAAAATACAACAAGAGGAGAGTACTGCTAACTGTATGTCAACCACTCTCCGTCACACTGAAGGTAAGACTATAAATAACGTAGGGAATAGAAGTCAGTGCACTGATCGTACCTGTTGAGTACAGTCGGTGACATCAGTGGGTCAAGTTCATGTATAAATCCAGCTGAACGTTGCCACCTCACTACCTTCTGTACATTTATTAGGTGGCAGGAGAGTAAAACTCTGCGTCACCGTTTTATATCCTGCAAATGACCTCTGCCATATGCTGCAGACCGTTATTATCCCCCTGCAGTAATGTTATCACATAGCCAAGCGAGAGGGCGGATACCTCGCTGGCACAGCTGCTGTTGTGATCATGAAAAGTGAAAAGTACAACTTTATGCAACTCATTCAGCTCCAGGACCGAGTGGTGTTCATGCCGACTCTATAGCCCACTGTGTGTGTGTGTGTGTTAAATGTTGGCAGCTCATTTGGCATCCCTCTGCAGCATGTTAACAACTGATAAAGATAAGAGAGTAAAGAGCTGGATGCTGCAGGAGAGAGTGAGAGTATCAGAGCAGAAAGCTTTTTTAACAATCTGCCAGAGCTGAAGCACACACAACGGAGCTGCGAGTGAACTCACTCAGTTAGTGGGTCACTGACACACTGCTCACGGTCTCCACTTACATTTCTTCAAGTATCCATTGTTGTTTTGCATTCAGATTCTCTCTGTGTTTCTCTTGTTCAGTTTTCTGTGCTCCCTCCTGAGCAGCAAAGGTGGGTCATATTTGTTGTAAGTTTATCCAGGATCAGGCAATTTTATATCATTATATGTTGTGATTTATATACATGCTCTGGAAAATCAGTAGTGTTTGTTTTTTATAGATAGAATGAAAAATAATCAAGAAAATTCAAAAGCCCTCGTGTCAAAGGACGCTAAATAAAATCCAATATCGCAATCAATGAGCCATGATTGATTATTTATAGTGGTGTGTGTACAATGACCTGGAGACATATTACGCAACTGTATGACATCCTGGAAAATGTGACAAATTGCTGAGTATCTGTTTTGTGTTATTTGAGTCAGAGAAGACGAGAAACACGAGGTGAACTCACTTCAAACGCTCACTAATATAAACCGGCAGAACCAAGCTTTACTAACTCCTGCATGCAGTGATAACCTTTACAGTCTATCAGCCTTAGGTGTACTCATAGCTATGTGAGTGTATGTGTGTGTGTGCTTGAGTGCGTCAGTGAGCGTGTCCTCCAGTGACGGTCAGAATAAGGCGTCGGTCAGAGGAGGAAGTGAGCAGATGGAAGGCGGATAGAGAGCCAACAGGAAGTGGAGGCTTGATGGTTTCCTCATGTTGTGTTGGCAGCAGTTGGGATTTCACTTCCCTGTGCTCACAGCCAACAGGTGCTGTGTGTGTGTGTGTCATATTTCAGTCCATCTCTACCTCTCTAGATTATATTTCATCCTCCCTCACCTCAAAAGAACTTTAAAGAGATGAGAGCGTTTACAAAGCACAGTTCTGAGTATGATTTCTGACAAACTATTAGGCCTGTGTGTAGAAATAAAAAAATATGGTTTGAATATCTAGAATAGTTTTTGTACAGAATCCAAGCAGAGCAGATGATCTATATCATGGTATTACTGTGGTTGCGTCATTGATCTGAAATGACAACCCCCCTGACACATCAACAGAATTTAACTGTTTATACCCAGTCTATGGTTTTAACCAGAAGGTGACACAGCCATCGATTCTCACTCCCATCCTGCTCCCACTGAAAATGTCCTGACCCATCCCATTCCCATGGCAACATAAAACAAACAAATCCTGTCTCATCCCATCTCCTAGAGAATGACAGAACCCCCAGAATCATGATGATGATGATATGTATGATTCATGATTACAGATCTAATACAAATGTGTGAAATGAGTGTTGTAAAGTCAGTCCACATTAGCAGCAAATGCTGCTTCCAACTGGCCCCAGCTGTAACTAAGGTCATAAACTGAATACAGATGGATGGTCCTGAGCATTAAGTATTTTAGAAAAAACATCCTTCTCCTTAGAGACTGGTTAAAAAGCTACCCAGTGCATCACTGCCCATGTTTAGTGTTGTTGGTGCACGAGATAAAAAGCATCTGGGGCATTTCTCCTTCAGTAGCCTACCTAAAATACAAAGATGAAGGGAACATCGTTTTTTTTCACTGGAGTTACTCAGAATTATAATAGTTTGATTTAGCACCAAGAAAAAAATTACTCCAAGCTTAAGCTTGATTAAAATAAATAACAGTCTATATTGTCACTTTAGCTTTGTATTGTCTTTGTATCACAACCATGTATTTACTCTAGATGTGTATCGAGCAGAAGAGGACAGACACACCCCTAATGCTGACTCATGTCTTGTACATTTCTGTAATGTTTTGTATTGTTCAGGGAACCTCCCCATCCCACAAGTACATTTCACATGAGAGAGACTGTCTAACTCCCAATTTTCAACATAGTGTCTCCGCTCCGTTCTGACTCTGGTGTGGTTTAGCTCCGTTTGACGGAGCAAACCCTCACCCGCTGCGTCAGAGCCGCTGGAGACCCCAGATAACAGGAGAACCACAAACTGTTGTGATAACAGCCAGGTATGAAGTGAGATTAATAAACAACAGATCACTTTGCCTTTCTGGGGTTGATTTGCTGTTCAGCATTACTCCGAGATATTCTTTTACTTTGATTTGTGTTCAGAACGGAAATATTGTGTTTTTCGACCTCCATGATTATTGTTTTTTTCATCCTTGATGTCCCGTGAGCTTTAGGTCGTTCTGACTGACTGATGACTTGTTGCTTGTGCCAGCGGGTGAAACTAATGTTGACAAAGTGATGATGGACGATTTGTCCGTTGTGTTTTATTTTGAAATTTACCGGATGCTCTGTGCGTTAAAACAAACAAACAAAAGACCTGCGTATTTCTTAGCAGAGACAGAGTACATGATAATTGGGGGGCATGAAATAATACCCATATAAGCCATGTATTTATTTAATAAGTTTGACGATTGTTTATGTTATGCCGCCATGGTTCCATTTTCCAGCAGGTTTTCAAAACATTGCCAAAAGTGGTCACGAGACGAGGTGAGTCAGGATGGAGGCAGTTCTGTGGGGAAACCCTGCTGACGTTCAGTCCCGGTTCCTGTTCAGACTGCAGACGCTGCAAACAGCTCCTGCTGCGGTATGTTTGACGACAGGGAAATCTACGGCAGAGACATTATCTCCGTCTCCGTTTTACCAACTCTCGGCGCGACTCAGATCTTGTTCCTGGTCCTGGTCTGTGGTCTGTGCGAGGAGAGCAGGGTCGCTGGAATGCAGTGTTTATGTTGTAGATGCTGGGCGTGGCCCCGCTTGGCCGTGATGTCTGAACAGTCAGCACGCAGCCATTCATCACGGCATGTACACACGGAAACACACGGCTCAGATCTGAAACGCACGCTCGGCTGTCACAGCCAAGACGGACCCCAAACTGAGACGAGATGAAATCTGTTAAAAGATAAAAAATAAAACCCATCAGAGAGGTACAGGGGCACTGCTTGCTCCTCTGCTGCTGGAAAAATCTCAAAAACCTTCACACAAAAATGAAGTTCTTCACCATCCAAACTCTAAATATGATTATAACTCAGTGACCTCTGACCTGAGCCAGATGTGGAGGTTATTTTTTTTACTGAGCTGTCATTCTGTTTCAATCAGTCTCAGGCAGCACAGTCCCTGAGCCTTTGGCCTCGGCACCGAGATCATGTGCTCAATGAAACTGAAGAGTGGCTTTTCATTTCAAAGTTCACCGGGAAAAAAAATGAGCAGGAGAGGCTGGAAGAAAGGTACATGAGAGCTATCTGTTTGTGTGTGTTTGTGTGTTTGTGTGTGTGTGTCCATGCAGCACAGTTCCACACACCACATGTTTTCATGTGACTCTGAATATGTCGCCCTTGTGTTCTGCTTTTTGTCCTGACAAGGCTGGCCGCTGTAATCGGTGAATCAGGTACGCTTCATGGTTTGGTTTCGTCCTCAGTTCCAGAGCGACCCTGTCATCTAGAAAGTCCATTCATATACTGCCTGTTGTTTTAATGGCAGCAGAGTCGACAGGCGGTTGTTGGGAGGAGCGGTGCTACAAGGACAACATGAATGACTGTCTTTTTTGGAGTCTGGCCTTTGGTTTCTAAAAGTTGGTCATAAGTTGCCGTCACTCTTTGTTTCATTGGTTTCACGTCGTCTGTTGTACACACCACAGTCCGTTCCATTGTCATGGACGCGATATCTCAGTAATGCCTCAATATCTTCGTATTTGAAGGAGATGTTCACCTGGAGTCAAGGTCAAACTGATAAGATTTTGGGTGTCAAGGTCAAGGTCATTGTGACCTCACAAAACACTTTTTCTTAGGCTAAGTTTTAAGGCGACGTCCAAACACTAAATGGAGAAAATGAAATGAAACTGTCCTAATTTCTTTTCCTCTTTCTATGTTTCCCCATGTGTCTCAGTTGAATATTTTTTAAATCACTTGTTTTTCACAATTTCTTTCCTGTATAATACCAGACATGCGCTGCCTTCATATTGAATGTGCTGTAGATCCACAAACCGAGTCTCAAACTGATGACTGACTGCTTCCTGTCACTTCCTCACATCACATTCCTCCCGTGACTACGCGTCTGCCACACAGTTAGCTGCGCCCTGATTGGACTGTGAGATATACTCCTCCCTGCCTTTAACATGAATGCCAGCTTGTGTTTTCTGCATTCATGCATTCTCTCGGTTATTTTTTTTTTTTTTGAGATTTTTTTCGTGAAACACAGGAATGTTTGGTGTCACATTGTCCAACTGGTTTCCAGCCCAACAAACAACAGACTGTGAAGCTTTTTTTCCACTCTGCTCTCAGTCACAAGATGCTCCACCAGCAGTCATCTGAGGCTGAATAATGCGCTCTCTCACTGCTGAGCGAGCGCTGGAACAAGCTGATGGCTGTTGGGGTTATTTCTCTGTGCAATTGCGAAAAAATGTCCAAATGTTGTGCACCACGGAGACGATTAGGACTCCATAATGTTGTATTTGCCTGATAGTCAGATCAGGGTTTTTGGTATTTGTTATGTCATAAAAAAACAACATTTATTCTATAAACTGATCATGGTCGTTTTCTTCTAGAGAGACTGAACCTGTGGCCGCTACTGCCCGACTCTGCCATGTGCTTTTAAAAACCTAGAGTGCGAGGATCCCCCTTTCATCGTACTACTGCATTTCACCAGCTGGGACATCATTAAAAATGCAGCAGTGGTACAGAGAGTTGTCCCGATACAACAGGGCGTTGTGACTGAAGCTGACTGAATGTATGCAGAAAGAGGGCGTTGGCTGACCCAGCGCTGACCACAAGCACTGACCATAGCATCCCTTATATGACCTGTGACCTTTGTCATATGTTACACCTCTTCTCGATCGATTGCAAAGGCACAAAATGTCTCAAAATACCTGTTCTTCTCGCTCTAACAAGGCAAAACACTTCTCTGATTAACGTCCATGAAGTGAAGGAACAATGTGATCGATCAATCAATCACCTGCTGAGCTGAATCATCATTTCATGATCGATTTAGTCACAAGGTGACATTGTTTACCCTTGCCTCATTAAGTGCGAGGCCTTTCTGCCAGCTTGCCGGCTGTCTCCTGATATTAGACTGATGCCGAGGAACACAAACAGCAGGAACAGATGAAATGCTGTGCTGCGTCTTCTGCTCTATCTGTGCAGAACCCGATTATTAAACTGGATCTCCGTGCTCTACTTCAGTGAAGCCTGTGGTACAACAGACACACTGTAATCTGTATTTTTTATGAATATGCATCACAATGACAGCCTTGCATGTAGCGCAGGTCTGTTATGATTGCCTCTCAACTGTGAACACGGGGAGTGTGCTCCCTGGTGACACTAACAATGCCCTCGACATGGATTAAACTATCACCTTTAGAGCAGTTGCATGACCTTGTCCTCCAAGCAGGTGGAGATAAGAGAGCGAAGGGCCGAGGGAGGTTCTTCTGGTAAAGTTCCTCCAGAGAGTTAGAGGGTGTTTTTGCTGCCTGAGTCTCAGTTTGACTTGTGGAGTGTACAGACATTAAACTAAAAGATGTTTCTCTCTGCAGCGAGAGGCTGTAGCAGGATCGATCAATCAGATGGATTCTCCGTCTTCCTCCAGGACTCTCCTGAGATGGAGCTGGATGGAGGAATGATAGTTGTCATAATGACCCCATACTTTTCTATGTGACACTTTTATCTATTCTTTTTGGCTGACGGGAAAATATGACTTTAAATACTTTTTTTTCCTTTTTTTTTTACAGCTTGTACTATGTCTAGCCTTTCCTCTAACTCTTCAATAGTATTGTTGCCGCCTGTGTTTATTCCACTCCTGTAGAAAACAACCTGTCTGACAGCTAGTTAATGGCAAAACTGATTGGACAATGGAGAGTTCCACGATGAGGAGGACAGTAGGGTTGGTTTCACAGTGCAATCTTATAGTTTCAAAGCACAGTGAAAAGAAATTTACTGAGCAAAATATAGTTTTATAGTTGGCTTCACTTTAAAAAATGATTTATTTTTCTGCTGACAGCCGCTCTTTACATCTCGATATCCCTCGATCCATCACCGTAGCTGATCAATGAACAACATATAGGCAGCAGGGGATCTGTGAGATTACAATAAACCAAACATAACACCAACTTATGTTATATGACTTATTAAGACTCTTTCTGCCAACTTCAGTGTAACATTGTCCTCCCTGTGACCTCTTCTGCTGTTCTGTGACACTTTAGTGGTAGATTGATGTGATTGTTAACACCACAGGTCTTGCTTGGGTTTTGACCTTTGGAGAGCATCTCTCTTCTCCATGTGGAGAAGTATAGAAACTTACTTTCTTTTTCATCTCCTGATCCACTTGGAGGTCACGGCTGCTACTTTTCATCCCCAAAAAATACGCCAGAAAGTACGTTTCTTTATAGATTTATATAGATGCCTGTTATGGCACTTCTAATGAAACACGACTCACTTTTATTAGTGTTTCCTGCAGGAAATGGGTCAGCAAAGGTGAAGAACGTTTTCCTTCGGCAGCTTCCTCGGCTGTTCTCAACTTATAAACTCAAAAAGTTGTCTTTCCTGTCAACATTGCAACACTATCACTCACTCATTTGTAACACCAGCTGCCTCCAGCATTTCAGTTTTTCCTTCATCTTTTCCCTTGTTGGGAGTTACTGCTATCTGTATGGAGGAGTTTATTTCACATTAATGTTGGAAACCCTGTATTGGTCTCATTTACTGTAATCGACTCCTCAGCTGTTGGTGCTGTAGAGGAGACATTACAAAATCCATGATGACATCAGCTCGGTCTGAGACTCACAAACGCTCACATGCAATAACGACTCCTTAGCAGTGAAGGGGGAGACATTTGTGTCAATAAAGTTTAGTGAAGGAGGATTATTATCACATCTGTTGACTTTTCCTGCAGTAACATTCGTACTAAGGTTCCTGTGCATGTGTGTGTTTATGCTCAGCTGTGTAGTAAATAATAAATGACCAAGGCATGACTGGAAGCAGGAGTGAAGTGTAGGGCTGAACAATGAATCAAATGTTATTGAATTCCCAATATGGTCAAATGCAATATGCAAATTATTCCAAACAGCTGCATATGTAAAAAGGTATATCACAAGGCATGCGTTGTGGTTCTACAGGGAGCCCCCAGTCTGCAAATGGTATTGTCCAGATGGAAGAGAAGATGTTTTTTTGTGTGTATATTTTGTCAATGAGAGCAAACTTAAAAAATCACCAACTAAAATCGTGACTCAAATTGCAATCGCTATATCTGCCAAAATAATTGCAAAGTGATTTTTCGGCATTTTTTCTCAACCCTGGTGAAGTGTTTAATGTGCAACATAAAACAAAGGCGGAAGGAAAGAAACTGATTGCCTTCCTAACAGCCCAACACTTCCCTCTTGATAAGCAGCAAAAACACAGAGGCTGTAAATCTGAGCTGCTGCAGCAGAACAGGAACCAACTGATTGCTCCCACTGCTCCAGAACAGTGGGTCTGGGGGCTTCTGGTCTATGAATATATATTGGAGGAGTGCTCAGACTAAAAATGGGTCTTAAGTTTCCCATTTAAGATTTCAGCTATTGAGATAAGCTGCTTCCATTGGCTGGTTATGAACTGTCCTGCCATGTTAATATGTAAAGCAGCTCACTGACTCAGACAGGAGGTCGCTCTCATATTCATTCATATGCGCTACGTCCTTGTGAGCTGCTTCTATTTTGTGCAGACCCCAACTGTGTTCAAACCTGCGGACCCGAATTATAAGTTGTTTGTCTTTTTTTCTTTTATTTTTCAGAGCTCAAGGGTGCAGAGACACAGCATTTACATCATATAAAAATAAAACACTCAATTCCATATTTATAATTTATTTATAGTATTAGGGCAATAGACACCAATGATATATGATTCACTGTAAATCACACACAAAAGTATATAGACGTGATTTAATAATAATGTGACAATAATAACATGAATAACAAAGAGAAACTAAATTTAATTTCTTATTATTAGGATATTTTTCCTGAGCCTAATTAGACTGAAGCATCATGGTAATGGAGAAAATGCTAATTGGGTTTTCTTTTTTCATTCTAGGCATGTAACACATTGATTGCTAATTGACTAGGCAATCAACAGTAGTTAGTAGTTATATATTATTGAAGCAAAATGTCACATTGGACACAGGGAAACCTTGCTGAATGGATTTACCCATTAATCAAGAAAATTATAATTTGATTGATCAGTAATGAAAGTAGTCTTTATTTGCAGGTCTGTTCCTTTCCCATGTTTTCACAGGTCGACTGATGGGAGTCAACCAGGAACCATCAGGTCCAAAATAACCAGTCGATAAACAAATAATGCTTCTGGTGTCATCTGATAGCCTATTGTATTACAATGTTACACACTGGTTTGTTGGGTTAGTTGTCCCTTTGTGTCGTCTCGTCAGGATGTTTGCAGCAATCTGCTGTCGTATTTTTTAGCTTCTTCTTTATTTAACTCGTGAGGAAAATTCTGGCATGTCCCACTTGGAGTGTCCTGCTTATCTTCAAACCGCAGACGACCGCTGTTATCCAACATGTTGGAGACACACTCCATGTCTCGTTGGCATGCCTTGGCTTTTTATCACACTCTTCTCCAAAGCTGCTTTGTGTTGCCCTTATAGGAGAAACTCTTTGTTTCTCTGCGCCTGAAATGATTTTACATTACAACCAAAGTCTCATAGCAGGCCTTTTCCCAGTTAGACCAGTTTGAAATCCACACACAAGAATGGTCCAAATACCCAGAAGCGTTAGTGCTCCACCCATTTTAATGTAACCTTAAATGGTGCAGATTCAAAAATGTTGACGGTTAAAAACTATTTACTAAGCGCCCAACCAATAGTATATGACAAAGAAGATGTTTTTTTTGTTTTTTTAATGAAATGAAAACATTTAAAATGCTCTGCAACAGGCCAAGCCTCAGCTACCTACTGAAGCTCAAGCAGCAGAGGCAACATGAAAGGATAAAAACTTAACTATCAATAATGCTATGAAAGCTGTGTCCAAATTAATTTGAAAGAATCACATTAATTAGAATTTATTTTTTAAAGTGTTCAAATAACAGAAGTGAAATGGGCCGGTACGTTTCTCATATTGATGGACGGCACTGTGTTACTATAATATGACTGGCTGAGCCGTTGGCAACAGTTATGGCTCACTCTGAGTGCTCAGGCTTCTCAGTAAGAATTAGTGATCAGTCTAAACTCCTTTGATTGAAGCCATATAGTTTCTTCTTTTTTTTTTTTTTTTTTTTTTAACTTTTTAGTTCAGGACTCCACCTGTTAGTATCCAGCCCAGAGGAGGTCAGCCGGCTCCAACCGCAGCTGTAGGTACTGTCACCTGGGCCATATCAAAGGCAGGACGGCCCACCCTCACAGCCCTGTGGAGCTCGTTAGCTGTCTGAGCTAATTGGGAGGGTCTTTGCACAGATGCTGACGCACTTCAAAAGAGTTCCCCTTCAAAGAGCATGCAGGTCAGAGTGGGAATAGGAGGAGAAGCATGAATATATGTATGATTACATGTTAAATAGTTTGACTCTGAGGTATTCCTGTATAGGACTGAGTGACAGGCCGACGAACCGGAGAAGCAGCCGATTGACAATTTAACAAACTCTGAAGAGGAGTGATGTATTATATAATACAGCGTGCATGTACATGTGTATACTAGAGCTAGCATATATCGATAAACATATAGAGAGTGAGCAAACTAACTCCCTACTCACACTGATCCATCAGATGTGGCCGAAAACTCTGGAAAAACAAGTTGACCTTGTGATGAGTGAAAAGATCATTTTTCCTCCTTTCTTTCAAAATTGCAGGATATGAATCAAAAAGTGATCATCTTGTGAAGTTCAGACCTGTGGGTGGCTCACATGGAGCACGCACGCTGCTTCATGAAAAGCACAAACATTAAAGGGACGTTGCTCCAAATCTTTCAGCTCTGCTAAGTGTTTTTAAATATGCTGCCCGTTTCCCTTCATGTGCTGCTACAATGGAGGCTTTTATCAGACTGTTCCTGATACTCACTCACACCTGGGGACGGAGCAGCACCACCAGTGTCTGATGTGTACACACACACACACACACACACACATACTCTCTCTCTCCTGGACTGCTGTCTTTTCCAGTGTATTTGGGTTACGATCAGTGTGGATCAAGAGTCTCCTGTGATGAACAGGCTGAGCTTCAGAGCTTCAGCCTGTAAACAGGATTATTGAATCTCTGGACGCTCTCCAGATGTTGCTGCTTTGTTTGGTCCAGATCCGTCTTCTTCCTGTTGCCGCTGTTTGGTCCAACAATGATGTGAAGGACACAACGGACATATCCCCGATAATACGCTGCTGTCTTGAGTGTCGTTTAGAGTTTATCACCAGTGTTTCTCTCTCCAGTTATTTCATCCACTTACTTCCTCTAATGGCAGCAATTCATTGTCATAGATAGAAATGACTGAAGCTTCTATTAGTTTCAGAATTGGTTCATAAATCACAATCAGACCCCTCCTTGAACCGCCACCTTACCGTGGTGGAGGGGTTTGAGCACCCGAATGATCCTGGGAGCTATGTTGTCCGGGGCTTAATGCCCCTGGTAGGGTCTCCCAAGGCAAACAGGTCGCAGGTGACGGGTCAGACCAAGAGCGGTTCAAAACCCCTGATGGACGATAAAAGATCAAGGAAGTGTACGTCGCCCGGATTGGCGTCACCGGGGCCCCACCCTGGAGCCAGGCCTGGGGTCGGGGCCCGCAGGCGAGCGTCTGGTGGCCGGGCTCCGTGGGCCCACGGGACCCGGCCGGGCGCAGCCCGAAGGAGCGACGTGGGCCCGCCCTCCCGTAGGCCCACCACCCGCGGGAGGGTCCAGAAGGGGATGGTGCCAAGGGATTTGGGTGGCGGTCGTGGGCGGGGGCCCCGACGACCCAATCCGCGGACAACGACTCTGGCTTTAGGGACATGGAATGTCACCTCGCTGGGGGGGAAAGAGCCTGAGCTGGTGCAGGAGGTTGAGAGGTATCGGCTAGAGATAGTCGGGCTCACCTCCACGCACAGCCTGGGCTCTGGAACCCAACTCCTTGAGAGGGGTTGGACTCTTTTCCACGCTGGAGTTGCCCAAGGTGAGAGGCGGCGGGCTGGCGTGGGCTTGCTAATAGCCCCCCAGCTCAGCCGCCATGTGTTGGAGTTCTCCCCGCTTAACGAGAGGGTCGTTTCCCTGCGCCTTCGGGTCGGGGATAGGTCTCTCACTGTTGTGTCGGCCTACGGGCCAAACAGCAGTGCAGAGTACCCGGCCTTCTTGGAGTCCCTGGAAGGGGTGCTGGAAAGCGCTCCAACTGGGGACTCCATTGTTCTGCTGGGAGACTTCAACGCTCACGTGGGCAACGACAGTGATACCTGGAGAGGTGTGATTGGGAGGAACGGCCTCCCGATCTGAACCCGAGTGGTGTTCTGTTATTGGACTTCTGTGCTAGTCACAGTTTGTCCATAACAAACACCATGTTCGAGCATAAGGGTGTCCACCAGTGCACGTGGCACCAGGACACCTTAGGTCGGAGGTCGATGATCGACTTTGTAGTCGTATCATCTGACCTCCGACCGTATGTCTTGGACACTCGGGTGAAGAGAGGGGCTGAGCTGTCAACTGATCACCACCTGGTGGTGAGTTGGATCCGCTGGCGGGGGAGGAAGCCGGTCAGACCTGGAAGACCCAAGCGTATCGTGAGGGTCTGCTGGGAACGTCTGGCAGAATCCCCTGTCAGGGAGGTCTTCAACTCCCACCTCCGGGAGAGCTTTGCCCGGATTCCGAGGGAGGTTGGAGACATTGAGTCCGAATGGACCATGTTCTCCACCTCCATTGTTGACGCGGCCAACCGGAGCTGTGGCCGTAGGGTCACCGGTGCCTGTCGCGGCGGCAATCCCCGAACCCGGTGGTGGACGCCGGAAGTAAGGGATGCTGTCAAGCTGAAGAAGGAGTCCTATCGAGCTTTCTTAGTTCATGGGACTCCCGAGGCAGCTGATGGGTATCGGCAGGCCAAACGAGCGGCAGCCCGGGCGGTGCGCACGGAAGCAAAAACTCGGGTCTGGGAAAAGTTCGGGAGGCTATGGAGGAGGACTACCGGGCGGCCCCGAGGAAATTCTGGCAAACCATCCGACGCCTCAGGAGGGGGAAGCAGTGCTCCGCCAACACTGTTTACAGTGGAGGGGGGGAGCTGTTGACCTCGACAGGGGATATCGTCGGGCGGTGGAAGGAATACTTCGAGGATCTCCTCAATCCCACTGACACACCTTCCACTGAGGAAGCAGAGGCTGAGGACCCAGAGGTTGATGCATCCATTACCCAAGCTGAAGTCACCGAGGTAGTTAGGAAACTCCTCGGCGGCAAGGCAGCGGGGGTGGATGAGATCCGCCCTGAGTACCTCAAGTCTCTGGATGTTGTGGGGCTGTCGTGGCTGACACGCCTCTGCAACATCGCGTGGCAGTTGGGGACAGTGCCTCTGGATTGGCAGACCGGGGTGGTGGTTCCCCTCTTCAAAAGGGGGACCGGAGGGTGTGTTCCAACTATCGGGGGATCACACTACTCAGCCTCCCGGGGAAAGTCTATTCCAGGGTACTGGAGAGGAGAATTCGGCCGATAGTCGAACCCCGGATCCAAGAGGAACAATGCGGTTTTCGTCCCGGCCGTGGAACACTGGACCAGCTCTATTCCGCAGGGTGCTCGAGGGTTCATGGGAGTTTGCCCAACCAGTCCACATGTGTTTTGTGGATCTGGAGAAGGCATTCGACCGTGTCCCACGTGGCATCCTGTGGGGGGTGCTCCGGGAGTATGGGATCGGAGGCCCTCTGCTGAGGGCTGTACGGTCCCTGTATGACCGGAGCAGGAGCTTGGTTCGCATCGCCGGCAATAAGTCAGACCTGTTCCCGGTGCATGTTGGACTCCGGCAGGGCTGCCCTTTGTCACCGGTTCTGTTCATCATCTTTATGGACAGAATTTCTAGGCGCAGCCAAGGGCCGGAGGGGGTACGGTTCGGGAGCCACTTGATTTCATCTCTGCTTTTTGCGGATGATGTTGTCTTGCTGGCTCCCTCGAGCCAGGACCTGCAGCGTGCACTAGGGCGGTTTGCAGCCGAGTGTGAAGCAGCTGGGATGAGAATCAGCACCTCTAAATCCGAGGCCATGGTTCTCGACCGGAAAAAGGTGGCATGCACCCTTCAGGTCGGGGGAGAGATCCTGCCTCAGGTGGAGGAGTTCAAGTATCTCGGGGTCCTGTTCACGAGTGAGGGAAGGATGGAGCGCGAGATCGACAGGCGGATCGGTGCAGCGGCTGCAGTCATGCGGTCACTGTATCGGTCCGTTGTGGTGAAGAGGGAGCTAAGTCGAAAGGCGAAGCTCTCAATTTACCGGTCGGTCTACGTTCCTACCCTCACCTATGGTCATGAAATCTGGGTAGTGACCGAAAGAGCAGGGTCGCGATTACAAGCGGCCGAAATGAGCTTCCTTCGCAGGGTGGCGGGGCGCTCCCTTAGAGATAGGGTGAGGAGCTCGGTCACCCGGGAGGAGCTCGGAGTAGAACCGCTGCTCCTCCACATCGAGAGGAGTCAGCTGAGGTGGCTCGGGCACCTGTATAGGATGCCCCCTGGACGCCTCCCTCGTGAGGTGTTCCGGGCATGTCCCACCGGGAGGAGGCCCCGAGGAAGACCCAGGACACGCTGGAGTGACTACGTTGCTCGGCTGGCCTGGGAACGCCTCGGGGTGCCCCCGGAAGAGCTGGAGGAAGTGTCGGCGGAGAGGGAAGTTTGGGGATCCCTGCTCCGACTGCTGCCCCCGCGACCCGGCCCCGGAAGAAGCGGAAGATAATGGATGGATGGATGGATCACAATCAGAGCTGCTGTATCGAAGCTGGATTCTTAAAGGCAGATTGCGTAGGTTTGTTTGTTGCAGTTTGTAAACACAACATGCAAATTGGGCCCCTACGTTCAGGCTCAACTGCGCAACGAGTGCCTCGAGGGCAGACGAGTAGGAGGGCCGCTGCGGGCCCAGTTGAAGCCGGGCTCCATAAAACCCCTAAATGGGTGTATTTTGCCCCTACACTTTGAGACACTGCAAGTAAATTTTTCATCTTCTTGCACACGTGCAACCAGTAAATTTGCTGTTCTTTTTAACACGTGTGAAATGTGGACTCAAAGACTCATGAATCTGTCATCACAGGTGGCAATGAATGAAAAAGGAACTGTGAATATTTGCTTTGCAAGTCAATTTATAGCGTGTGACCTGAAATGTTCTGCTTGCGATCCTAAAATTTTAAGTTAGGGGCCACTGTAACGACATCTATTGCACGTCTGTCCGTCCTAGGTGACGGATCCCTCCTCTGTTGCTCACTCTGAGGTTTCTCTGATTTTTCCCTGTTAAAAGGGTTTTCTATGGAGTTTTTCCTCAGTCGACGTGAGGGTCTAAGGATAGAGGATATTGTTATGATGTCATGTGAGACAAACTGTTTGTGAAAAATGGGCTATACAAATAAAATTGCCTTGCCTTGTCTTGTGCTCCGAGCAAAAAAAGGGGGCAGCTAGCCCTGCTGTTCCGCGTCCTGATGAAACCAGCGTCCGGGCAGCGAGCTAGACCTGCTGGGGTTAGCACTGTGACTTCAGTGTCTTGTTTGAATATTTGCTACCACTAACTACAGTAGTTGATCATTTAATTGAAATCACTTTACACATTGATTTCTTGCCCTCACATACTGTACACATTAAACATCTTAATGCATCAGCACGTGGAGCGAAGGGGACTCTTTTTTTTCTTCTTTCTAAACCTTCCACAGCTCAGTTTGTTACTAACAGATTTGATGGACATGACAAACTGCAACAGAGGCTTCGGGGAATTAAAGCAGAGTGGCTTTAAATTCAGTTGAGGGTCGATGAGTGCGTTGATTCTTGATGAAAGGGGTTTGGGGTGGGGCTGTGGGGACTGGAGTAGGGGCGTACAGCAGGAAGAAGTGAATTCCAGAGATTTGGAGTCATTGCGCTCTAGTCCACAAAGGGTCGGCTCCTCAGCTATAGTGTCATGGCAACACAGAATCCATTCATTATTTGCACAAACACTTCGGTTTCCATGTTGCTCTACACACGAGCAGTGGTAAAGTGGTACAGCAGAGTCTTTGTGGCCACTTGGATGGGTAAAAGGTGACAGGTTTGAACCCATTGGGAAGCAGTAAGTCGCCATATAAACCTTGGCTGCGTCCCACATGAGAAACCACAGGATCCCGGGCACCTGTCTCGCCACAGTTTGATGCTTTACTGCAGAGAGGGAAGGGAATCAGAACAGACAGTCAAGTAATCAGATGCACTGTTATAGCGTACACACACACAGACACACACATGCACAGCAGCAGCACAATACACCATGGGGCCTCAGGTTGTCTAAACTGTCCACTCATCCAGCCAGCCAGCAAGGAATCCCAAGAATGAGCTCTCTTCACAGGGCCACAGTGCGTCGCCTGTCTCACCGAATAGATTATATTCATCGTCTGCATGTTCATCAGTCCACACAGTCTCTGTCCTTCTGTCACACGTCAGTATGCAACCACAAAACAGGTAAAGACAGTTTGTCCCCTAGAGATATTATAGTGTGTTCGGGTCAGACTTTCTCTCTTTGAATAATCTGAAAACCTGCTGCAGAAATTTGACCAGCAACAGGTTTTAATATTAATCCAAACTCAACGTCTTGCTTGTCCTCATACCAAACAGTGAATGTCTGTAGTTAATTGGGGACCAGGCCCCTCCTTCTTCCTCTTCTCCCTTTCTGACTGCACGGCAGATCTGCAGTGACGTACCGCTGCGCTCGGAATGCAAAACCGCCATAATAACCAGAGAGCGACACGTGAGGGTTAAGTGATTTAGAGAGCAGGTTAAAGTGGCTGCAAAGACAAATAGGAAACACCTGAACCGTTTCCTGTCAGGATGAGTCATTCATCAAGTTGTGTGTGTGAGCCCTGGTACCGTAGTTGTCCATACTGTGCCATCATCTGAAAAGCATCGTTATCACTCACTAATAGGACACAAACAGCTGTGTGTATGTGTGTTAGAGTGTGTGTGTGTCTGCGTGTAAATGTCCCAGAGAGATTTTAAGTTGTGCATGTTTGTGTGGGTTGTCTGATGCTCCATTCAGTGAGTCCAGACCTCTGCCTCGTCTCTCTGCAGTGTGGGGATTTCCTTTTTCCACTGGTCACATGACTGCAGATATGGGTGTGGTCTCCTGCATTCCTGGCCTCACTCTTTCTCTCTCTCTCTCTTTCTCTCTCTCCCTCGATCTCTTGTTACTCCGTCTGGCATGCTGCGACACTCTCTCCCTCACACACACACACACACACTCATGCTAAATTGTCGTCTAGACTGGCTCGGTCTCGGCTGCTTGACGTGCCCTGCATGTGGAAATGTCCGTGTGAAGTCAATGTGACATGACTGAATGGGATTGTGTGTGTGTGTGTGTGAGTGTGATCTGTTGCTGGGTGCAACAAGAAAAAGTTCCTCTCTATGGGCAGGGTGTGGCCAGCAGTGTGTGTGTGTCTCTGTGTCTGTGTGTGTGGAGGAGCGCCGCTGCTTTAGTATGCAGAGCAGGTGTGTCTGCAGAGGCAGAGAGGAGGAAGAGGAGGGAGGAGAACAGCAGCTGAACAGAGGGATGGTCTGATGGAGGATGATAAAAGAGAGAAGAATCAAACCTTTATATGACCTGAAACTAATACAGCATGTGAGACATTTTAAAATCCTCACGTCAAATCATTTTTTGTATGTATCTTGTGGTGTTTGTTCATAAGAAATGCACATTCGAGTGGAAGAGTTTGTGAAGAGCTGAATAGTGGGTAACAAAATACCACCACACGTTGTTTCACCTTCTCAAGCTCGGAAACTCATTAACGGCCTCGCCTCGTTCAGTCATGTTGAACTCTGGTACATACAACCTCAAGGCTCTGCGATGCCCAGCCCGTTAATCACGAGGGGGCGGAGCCGACGTCTCATTCAGGAAATAACACTTGTTCCTATCCTTGTTTTGTAACAGTGGCTGTGTCGCAATAATCCAAGCAGGAGAGGAATGACAGTCAAGGATAAGAAGCTATATATTTTACAACTCTGTGGAGTGTAGTTGCTTTGGCAGCGCGGTATAGACTGTTTACGACTGCCCACGCTGTTTCCTGCCTTTTGGCTGTACCACACAAACAAATTTCCCCTTTGAAAAAAACCAGGTCAAATATGAACCACAAAGTGCTGGTGAGTGACTGTTATACCGAGGGTACTGTAAAGCGAGCGAAACGAAAAGAAAAACTAATGATGATCTTTATTTGGCTTCCATTTAAGCACATAATATGATCATCATCATGATGATGATGTGTCGTCAAACAGGCTGCAGGTCAGTTTGTTAGGAAATGATTCTGAGCTGCGACCGTTCAAGTGGCTGTCGGCTCACTCAGGGCCGACGACCTTTCACCTCTTCCCACCAGATGTTTTGATGCGGTGTTCACAGAGACAGCTGTTTGTTTCGCCCATGTCTTTTTACACGTGTTCTCTCTGTTCAGCGTCTCGGCCCAGACCGCTCGCTGTTTTACTAATTAGTCCTCCTTCCCACAGTTGTCACACGTAGTGTTGTTAGAGCTGATGGAATGATTGATTAGCCGATCAACAGAAGTCCAGTTGTTCTTCCATTACGGCTTCTTACTGTTTTTTGTCTGTTTTGTACATGAAATGATTATTTAATTGGTTAATTAGTTTTAAAATTGAATAAAAAAACGACATTTTTGTACCAGAATGCAGTGTTTTTCATGTAAAGATCCTCCTCGGTCTGCTGTGTTAATGCACATCTGATTTCCTCATAATAACTGCATGATGGTGATAGTCAGTGTGAGTCATTGTGCTCCTAGGGTTTGTTTAGTTTACCCAAATATAATCCTGACAAGCGCGCAGTGCACTCTGCCAAAAAACACATCACGTCCTCGCTGAGACGGATTATTTTTGAAAACTGTTTGAATGTGAGCAGAGGTGCCGACATGTTTATGTTTTCAGGTGTTTTCCAAAAAAACTTCTCTATGTGCCACGAAACAGTCAGACAACTCGTCTTTTCCACCAGCCTGTGTTCAGCTCTTAAGTTATAAATATGAGATTCTTTCCATCGCCACCGTTTGTCTTAACACGGCGAGGGACAAATGTGCAAAAACAAACAACATTAGTGTGTAGTGTAGAGCGTCAGACACATCAGGTCCAGGACTGTCACCTCTACACACACACACACACAACCTGCACACACTGATTTACCATATCACAAACACACACACAAACCTGAGTGGCTGGCAACATGGTGGACCATGTTGCTACACCATAATTTCATCTGGAGTCAATAACAAACAGATAAGATAGACAAAGAACAGACACACTGTCTCTCTCTCTCTCACACACACACACACACACACACACACACACACACACACACACACACACACACACACACACACACACACACACACACACACACTGAATCTCTGGCTGAATAGATCATCTATATATAGAGCCAACTAAAAGTCTTGACATCACTTCCTGGTGCGCTCTTATTGAAGGTTTTTTTCCTGGCTTGATTCAATCTACAGTGTCGTCTCACTTCACCGATGAACCAGTGCAGAGCTTCTTTCAATAATCATTCATCGAATAGAAGTTAAGTTTAAGTTTCACCTCTCTCCTCTTGTCTGTATAGGTTCTCTCTGTCGTGGGTGAAACATTTACAGCACCATTTAACCCAACCGACTACCGTCAAGATCAGACAGCTGATGGAGCGAGAAAATGTACTTGCAACTGTATTACAGTTCCAGTTTATGTTGATTCTTAAGTGCAAATCAGTAAACTGCTCACAGGTGATGAATATCTTGAAAGTGTTCAGACCGCAGGAATATTCAATGTCTCCATGGTGAGACCAGATCTCCAGTGTGGCAGTCGTGCACTTTGTACAGTACGTTGACCATCCACCCCGACCACCTCCTGCTGATTCTGCTGCTTCATTCATTCAGCTGATGTTGAGCCTCAGAGGTTGATCCAGCCAGACTTTGTTGTTCCCTACAAAATACATCTGCTGTAGCAGTTTAGTTATGTCGACATATAATTTCCCAAGGACTGGGTTGCACCATCCAGTTCACACCATTGTGGCGTTAACGCAGCTATAGTTAAAACATCAGCAGCCGAGCCGCTCTATGTTCTGTGGGATTGCTTGACTAATAAGCATACAGTATGCTTTGCGAACATCCTAATAGATAACATGCTAGTTTGGTCTGGGCCACACTCTGCTCTGTCCCAGAGGGCACATCTGAAATAACCCCGCATCTGAAAATAAACCTCCTGGGTTAAAGAAACACTGGAAAGAGAGTTTTAGTCATAAAATGCACAATAACCTTCCATGGGCCGTGAGCTGTGATCAAGCGCCTGGTTAAAGTTGTTGATCATGATCCACATGCTTTAAATCTATGACATAGTCACTCATTTTTCTGACTTGTGGTTGAGTCACCAGTTCCACCTTGTAGTAATAAACACTCCAGCTTTGTGGTGCAACCTGTTTAAACTGATAATCATAATTTCCACTTTGCAAAGAGTCAGCTGACATGTGTTGACTCATTCACTCATTCAAGGATGCCTTTCATTCTTCAGTTTGCTCTGTAGTGTAGTTTACATTGGATTATATCAGACGAGATTCTTCTCTGACTGAGTCACCGTCGAAGCTCCAGCCACTCACAATATAAGGAACTCTTGTGTCGGTTATATGTAATCTATTGCACGATGGTTATTGGTGACGGGACTGTCGGGTGATCATTATAAACCAGCGAACACCCTGCAGTGAACAGGAAATGCCTGGATCACTTGGAAAGACGTGCCAGTTCCAGACCCAGGCTGAGTCTGACAGGAACAGAGTGCGAGGAGCAAAAACTGGTCCAAAATAAAATCACAAAAACAGGAAACAGCATCTTCAGTATTAGATGAAGTCCAGCTGTCACGACTCATCTGTCCATATTGTCTTGTGTCTTTTCAGCCGCCCCCCCCTCCTTTATCTCTCCTTCATACACAAACACAATGTCTTCTCTCCAGATATCTGCTTCTACAGTATGCGTGTGAGGCGGCGTGCTAAGTGACCGTGGAACATTATCATCGTGTCATAAGTCTCCGTTAATCAAATACTTGTTCATTAAAGCGTAACAGGCGCACACTCACACAGTCACATGAGCAAGAGCAAGAAATGGTGTGTGTGTGTGTGTGTCAGCAGGTGTGCTATTAAGGTCTAAAAATAGGAATGCTTACCTTTAGACTGGGGTGTGGTGCTGTACTTAGCAAATGCTAAAGGTTGGTGCGATGTGGTGTGTGCGTGTGCGTGTCCAGCAGTTTATAGTAAGTAGGACGTGGCATATATAAAATGTATATATTCTTTCACCGCTGTAGCCAGAAATGTCAGAGTAAACACCACAGTGTTATTGCGATGACAATCAGAAAACATCAAATATCAAATAGTGCCTCAGACAGTGACATAAAACCATGATCTCCTTGGATTTCATCAAACAAACTGAGCTATGAGATCCACACTGAAGCTTTGTTGGATTCAAGCGCAGATGACTGACTAGAGATGACTTCAAATGCACTGTTTGTCTCTTCAAGATTCAGTTTTTATTTACACTGCATTAACATTTGGAAAACAGGCTGCTTTGTTTTATCATCTAATTATTATGGGAGCTGTATATACCTCCGTATGTGCAGCTTTTACAAGCCTGTAGCGCTGCACACATTCTCAGCATTGCTACCAACAAAAAAAATCAAGGTTAAAGCTGACCTGTGAAGCGTAACTGTGTGTGTGAGATCTGGATGCAGGGAGTTTCCTCTTTATCACTCATGTAAAATGCATGCTCTCTCTCAGTAAAGGTTACAGCTCTGCACAGATAAACCAGCTGCACCTCAGCGGGTTGACAAGCCAGAATAAGCATTGTAAATCATGGCACAGAGTAGCTGAGTTTAGGCAGGCGAGGGCCGCGGTGCCGCGGTCCCGCTGCTCCTGCTCCGTGTTTGTCTGGATGGTAAAGAGGCTCCGTTGTGGCTAATGACAGGAGCAATGTGCAGGGTAAACAGTTCCCTCCGAAAACAGCCATAATCAAGGTGTTTAGAAATTGCTGGTGTTTACATCAGGAGGTTTTGTTGTGGTATATAATCAAACTGGCATAGTGAGACACTCCTCATACTATACTTGGCTTCCAAACGCATGTGCTTCTGCCAAATATTGACACTTTTCTTTGTTTTGGTTTCATCCGAGAAAGAACTTCTCAGCTGACTCAGAGTTCAGACCGCAGTAAGCAGTGTTTTTTGCTTTTTTCTTTTTTTTTATACAAAAAGTCACCTCCTTATGTAATCAGCATTGTGATGGGTTCTGTTTTCCCTAGGTTTATATAGTGGCATTTCGGAAAAGTGGATTTGTCTCGAAGGGTATGACTCAGTTTTTCAGAGTGGAAAAAAAAGTAGTGAAGAGAGAAAAGAATTTTAAACAAAAACAAAAAACCTAAACAAAAACAACAGAAAAACAAATCAGAGTTTGAAGTGAAGCCAGGAAACTGCTGTTTTACCTGTTAACAGCTCTCTGGAAACTTAATATTTATCATTATTTCCACCGACACTAACTAATTCTGAACAATACATGCAGAAATATATATTTGGTATGTTTTAATGAAACAGTTATCAATTTCCTCTTCTTGGAACTTGTATGATTAACCCGTCTCATTATCTGTAATTAACACGTTCCATCACAATGACATCATCAACTGTGTATAACAAACATTAATGTGATGAGGTCTGTAGGCATTTAATTTCTCTGTTGTCTCATTGTAATAATGGCTCGACTTCTGGTCTGGGAACAGACGGATAATTACTGAACACAGAGTCGGGGCATCTGTCCTGATCTGTGCAAGATAACACACACTTCATCGACAGAGCACTCTGTGAAACCCAATAGGACAGAAAATAATGAAAGACTGTACGAAGTAGTAAATAAAGTAAACTTACCAAAACTTTGGCAATTCTCTAAATAATGAAAAATAACTTCAGACTACTTCAAACATGATTCTGATTATGTATAAACTGTAATATGTGGATTTATGAATCACCATTAATGTAAATACTTCACTCAAGATGTAAAATAACAGTTGGTCTGATTATATCATGTATGATGGTTCCTCGTTTGAGAACCTAGATACGTAAAATATTTGTTGAAAAAAAAAATAGAAATAGTTGTGAATTTTCAATCATTAAAGGGATTTTGGCAAATTATGGGGATGCCGTGACAGAACTATAGGGGTTATGGTGATGAGAGAATTTGCCAAAATGCTGAACTATCCCTTTAAACATATTGAATCAGTGATACTGCTCTGTTTGTGCTAAACAGCTCTCCACAAGTGTCCTGTCATGGCTGTATGTAAGGACCATTTATAGTGAAGTCACAGAATGCCTTCACTGTGAATGCTTGATGAGGCCAGCAGTGTGACTGATTCGATGTCACACACACACACACACACACACACACACACACACACACACACACACACACACACACACACACACACACAGAAACACACACACACACACACACACACACACACACACACACCAACTGAGACCAACTGACCGAAGCAATTGCCCGTGTTACCTCTTCAACAAACCACCACTCAGGAGAACCCTGCTCAGAAATGTATGAGCTGCACTGGTAATAGTGTGTGCGTGCGTGTGTGTGTGTGCGTGTGTGTCCATGACACAACACTAAACAGTGAAAAATGGAGGACAGCCTTTGATGTGCACTTACATAATCTGTGGTGATGGACTGGAATGCCACACTTTGGCCACACACTCTTAACTCCCTCGCCCTTTTTGTCACACACACACAAACACGCACACACACACACACACTGGAGAGCTATCGTGTATTCAGTCCTGACCCATGCTTCCTCCATATAGTTTCTATGAATCCACTCTCCTTGTTATTGTTTTTAACAGCCTTTGTGTTGGTATCTTATAGGGTTGCACATCTCTTTGTGATAAACGATTCGATTCGAATCTAGATACACAGATTACGATTCGATTCAAAAACGATACCCTTTTATTACAGACCGATTCGATTCGATTCGATTCAGTGTAGGACGATTCGATTTTCGGTTAATATCTGTTGTAGATCAAGAAGCCAATTCTATGAAAGTGACCACCATTCTACAGTACAATATTTTCTTTTCAAATATATAAAAGACCACATATCTCCAAGCATTGTTGCTTTAAAGCACTGGCAAAAAAAGAAATAAAAAAAAGGAAAAAAGAATAACAAGATCACATGTCAATGTATTCATATTTAGACATGGACCAGTATCTGTAAGAGTTTATAAATTAGCCATGCGATCCCTTTTCCACCCAGCTGGTTCAGGTGCTGTTCGGAGCCAGTGCTGCTTAGCACCAGTTCTAGGTTCAGCACCAACTCCTTGCTGTGTCAGAGCGAGGTTACCGTAGCAACAAGACCAGCGCATACAGAGCATAGACTGTATAAAAGATTATCGCTCCGTTTGTTCATGTCTCTGATGAAGCTAACAAGCTGAGCTACAGGCAGTGGCTAACGGCAGCTAACGCTCGTCTCACAACATTGCCGTCAAAACGTAGTTGTCGGTCATCGTCACGGCGATCACGGCTGCTTTTTTTCAGCCGGGTTTAGAGTTATAAGTCTATGCTTCCACGTCGGGTCCGGTGTTCAACAGCCGCAGTTTGGAGCAGCCGCGGCGCTACTAATGGGCCCGGGTGGGCCCAGGCCCACCCATTTTAGGCTGGGCCCACCCATCCTAGCTGTTCATCCAATAAGCATCCCGAGGAAAGCTTTGAATGAAAGCTTCTCAGCCAATCAGCGGCTTCTACCCCACGTGTGGCGCCTGCCGACCAGCTGCCGACAGGCTGAGTCCCGGACTCCCGCCTCAGAGCCGCCTCTGACCAATCATGAGTTAGCAACGGTAACTAAGAGGGAGACGCCGGACAAGCAGAGCGATTTGGCAAGCTTTACGATGCTTTATGACAACAATGGCCAAGCAAAGCAGTTTATTTTCTTTTAAAGGTTGACTATGTAGGATTTCCAGAACAATAACAGAACGTTAGACCGTTGCTAGGTAAAACGGGCCGTTGCTAGGGGCTCCGTTCTGATCAGAGGACAGCAGAGGAGGAGAACGATGCAGGATTTACCTTATGTTTTTTTTTAGTTTTTTTTTACCGTCATTAACAGCATAATAAATGACTTGTAGCTTGTTAGAGGGAGAGTGGAGGCTCTCTGCCTTCCACACCGCTGCTGGAAACCAAACCTGCGCTCAGAGCCTCCGCTGTCGCTGCTCTCGTCAAGTTGAAAAAAAAAAAAAAAAAGCTCCGAGGCACCGGGAGTCGGCGACAGTAAACGTGTTTATGACAGATTAGACTACACAAATACACCCATCCTAACATGTAAATGATAATCCATTGATCCACCGATTGGTTATTGAAAAGGCTTCGTTGAAAAACAGACGCATACGACCGGGAGGAGGCAGGAAAACAGCTGATTAGTGATCCACGTGTCGGCTACAGGCAGGTAATGTAAACAGAACGTTGACAAAAAGTCATTGTCGAGCCCGTCAAAAAATGTTAAAAAGACCAAACCAGACTACAAAAATGTTTTTGTGGAGAAGGAATAGGCTACTTTCATTATGTACACCTCAAAACGCACTGTGGATGCATTATTTTTAGGCTACTGCCTCTTCAAATGAGTTACCATCCAGTTCGGCCGCTCCACCCCCATCATTTCTCCGCTTCAGCACTGAGCTGAGGACAGTGACCGAAGAGCCACATAGGTATTAGTCGCTGTCCTCAGCGCCTCAGAAAAGTGCTGAAACGGAGATGACGATGATGTCGCTGTGTGTTTTTTTTTTTTTTTTTTGTCTTATTTTAACTGGCCCATCCAGTTTTCTGAAGGCCCACCCACAATCAAAATCCTGGCGCCGCTACTGGTTTGGAGCAGGAGAAGGTTTTCTAACTGTAGCAGCAGCAGACACAGGAGCAGCTGCTGGATGGGGAGTGTGCTAACTAACAGCAGCAGCAAAGCTAACATCAGGACGTCATCTGTTAACCCCCCCCCCTCCCTCCTGTCATCGGATACAACATGAAACTACTCTAGTTAGCGAATCGTGTTGTAACTAAGATATTCGCTGAAAAAAATACTTTTTATTTGGCCTGCTGATTGATTTATGAGTTATTAAAGAGACCGCTAACGGCTAGGAACTCTAGCCCGTAGCGATAACCGATTCATGGCCCTACAACCGATTCATCTAAGAATTCATGGCTAATTTGTATCGATTCAGGAGGCTGCTACCGATACAGCCGAATCTCTCACTTGTTAAACCGAATATCCGGTCGCATCGGTTTATCGTTTACAACCCTAGTATCTTATCTGTGTCTGATTTGTAATTACTATAATTGAATTTATTGCCTGATACAGTTTTTTTCCAATCTCACAATTGCTCGTAGTAATGAATTCAAAGGCCAACTGCAGTGTTCAGCCTTTATTGGCAGCGCACTGTGTTGTCAATGGGACCCTGACCTGCCAGACCGGCTTAGTTTTAGGGTGCATGAGGTTTCTAATTTCATGTGACTTTTTCCTTCATTTCTTAATGGTAGTCACTGCTGTTTATTTTTCTTCCCTTTTTTAACCTTTGATATGAGTGTCACTGATGCACTGATGGATTTCCCAATGATGCACTGTTGGTTAATGCAGGGGATGAAATATGACTCATCCATAAACAAGAACAAAATGATACTGTTATTATTTTTTATTAGGTTGTTATTTCTACTTAAGTTGTCTTGGAGACGATGATTCAGGAGGAGCCAATATTTATCAGCCAATCGTGTGTCTCAGAGGAACAGTGCAAACCGATAATCAGTTTATATCATAACAGCCTCTGTGATGGCGGAGACTCCTTTAATAATCTGAGATGAGAAACTCTCCCTTAATTGGCTCAATTAGTCTTTGTGCTATTCATTAGTGAGAATCAAAGGGAGTCCTCAGCTGATCCGTCTGCGGCTGATGATGGTGATGACGTTTGGCGGCCGAGTGTTCAGGCTACTTCCTGTCTGCTTCATAAAAATCAGTTTTCCTGTCTCTGTTTTCCTCCACAGTGACCAAACCAGAGGAACATGTTTACTCCTGTTTCCATGACAACAGAGAAGAGCATGCACGTCCAGGTCAGGAGTTAACATCAGTTTGCATCTCCGCCGCCCGCTTCCTGTGAGAACGACACAACCGCAGACTCCCGTGAAGTGACGACCCGACCCGACACTCGGTCAAACAGACTCTCAGAGGAACAACAACTACGACAACTAACTGCCACCGCTAAACTTCTGTGAAGAAGACCAACATGGCCAATAACACGGCAGACCACCCTCCGGGGAATTCGGTTGCTGAGGGCAACCACGATGGGGACTTTGGGGTGGCCGTGACAGAATTAAGGGACCTGATGGAGCTGAGGAGCGCCGAAGCCGTCAACAAGATACGGGACACGTATGGAGACGTGCAGGGCCTCTGCCGCCGCCTGAAAACATCACCCATAGAAGGTAAGACGTGTCCCACCGCACCACTGTTAATCCTCAGTCTAATGAAGAGTTTAAAAACTGGGCTACAAAATCATTACATGTTAAAGTGCTGGTATATCAAAGATCCACGCATTACACTTTTAACCTTTAATCAGTGCTCTGTCATGCTCTCCTTATCTGACAGGGAGGGGTCAACCTAAAACAAAGCCTATGACAATTAGACGCTGAGCCACATTATTCGCCTGTTGCAAATCTTCAGCAATCGAACACAGAGCCACAGCTCAGGGATTGGGAGCCAATCATTTAAAAACATATCGGCAAATGTTCTTCTGAGTGATTTTAAATTATTTGGCATTTCAGTGCCCATGTAAATTCAATTCAGATAAATAATCTGCACCAGTTAACCAAAGATGCTATCTGCCCAGGACTCCCAGGATCCCCAGATTCACTGTGTACAAATTGGCTCTTGCTATTTGCATCATAGTATCAACAAATGGAGGTTTTGCATGCAGCCCTGTGTTGCCTGTCTTATTAAAAATCCAATTTTAAGTCTGATGTCAAGCGGAACATTTTTGTCCCGTGCCCTTAAAAAAAAAAGATTATTTCTGCTATATCTCTGTACTGTACATAGGGCAATGTTAGATATGGGAGGCTCTAAACCTTTACGATTCACGTCTTATCTCAAAATGACTGAAGTGAAAACCTGACTCACATGGAAAAAGATGACTGGGATGGAAAAAGAGAGCAGAGCTCAAGGAAGATCCTGAGAAAAACAGTTATGAAACAGTAGTTAAATGGTCTGCATTGTTTGTACCGTGTTGTGGAGGAACTGTTCTTTGGCAAATGGAAAAAGCCATTCCATAATTTTATAGCCATAAATCTTATTGAGACCTTGGGAGGATCCAAATCAAAGATTGATGAGATGAATACGAATGTGAGTTATCTTTAAAAGTAAGTTTTGAAATGCTCAGGAATATTGCCTTCAATCGAATATATCTTATAAATAAAAACATTTTCTCATAATGTTGATGTCATGAATAGTAAGAGTCTGTTGGGTTGCATTCCCAATCCCAACCAGTGGTTAGTAGAATTAGTACGCTAGCGGCTAGAGTAGTACAAAGTACTCATCCAAACTGTACACCAGTATGAAAGAAGGGGATAAATTATATTATAATAGAGAGCAAGGAGACAGTGTCTGGTCACAAGATGGCTAACCCCCCATAGAGGCTGCCAGTAAACGGGGAACTCCATTAGCAGATAAAGGGAACCGCTCTGCTATGAAACCAGTCGCCTCATCATTGGGAAAACTAGATACAACCCTAACACGCACACATACATACAAAGATTTAGGGGTGCCAGTATGTGAGTCATGACACAGTGATAATTGGTAAACAGGCAACATTTCTGGTTGACACACTTATTATTTTGTGGTGAAAGGTGATGAGTTTGGATTTCAGTCAGAGCCTCATACGAGGCCAGAAAATGGCCGACGAGCTGCTGTTTGTTATTTCTCTCCCCCCGTCTCATCTTTTGATCCGTGTGTGTGTGTGTGTGTCTGCGTGTGTGTTTGCAGCCATCGGTCCATTCCAGGATTGAAATTAGTTCCAGCCCGTTCCCCTAATGGCTCCATAGATCATTGCTCTGTTCCATTTAGTAATCAGAGGACAGCTGTAGTCGCGTCCTCCACGCAAGAAATTACTCACTTTAATGAAGAAAGTGTAATTATATTTTCACTGTGGAGAGATGGAGAGGGGGGGGGCAGGGGGGGGCTGGGGGAAACCTAAATGCAAGATTGAGGGCAAATGCACACGATGATTGACTGCTGCAGTGAACGAGGCTGGACTCGTGTCAGTCCAGACACTGGACATTTAGCTTTCAGTGTCAGTGGCGCAACGTACTGACCTCCATCAGCATCATTACGTATCTATACTCACTCAACATTTAAGAAAATACCAAATTCATCGAGCACCTCGACAACAGCAGAGGAGGCCATGATGTTCTCACTTTCACGCTGCGTTCAGGCACTGTAGGGAGAGTGGGAAAAATCACACAATACCCCCCACTTCACACATCATTCAACGGTGGTTAGCTCAACCATTTTGATGTGTCATATTTAGATCTACAGTGACCAGTTCGTTAATCAGGTGGTCGACAGGTATAACATTATTTGGCAGCTATTTAATTGATAATTGATTGACTATTAGTTCCAGGCACTGAAATTAAAAGATGTGCTGCTTTTTGGGTCTGATAATAAATTTAATTGCTTTTGGGTTTTGGACTTGATTAGTTAAAATAAGCGTTTTAATTCATTTTATTTGACGTTCTGCAAACTGAAAGGTAAATCAATTCATCAACACAGTAGTTTAAAAATTCTCTTAGCTGCAGACAGCAGGGTGTGAACCACAGGTGACTGGTTTTCCTGTGATCATGGTTTGATCAAGATCCTTGTTCTTGGCTCATGGCCACGGCAGATAATGAACCAATACTCCACACAGTCGCTCGTGCAGATGGAGGTAAAATGAATCCCTCACAGTAGCTACAGTAACAGCCGAATGTGCCACTAACAATGAAAACAACGGCATAGACTCAGTAGTGTATAAAAATAAACTGATGACAACTGAGAAACGTCAAGATTATAAAATTTGAGGTGTTGTCATCGCTACAGGAAGTTCATCCGTCACACCTTTTCTCACATTAATCCAGTTTGTTTTGCGTCGGTGCTGGACTGTAACTGAGACATCTCATGTTTCTCACATCCTGAAACACAATATAAAACCTGCTGTGATGTATGATAGCCAGTTAACAGTTGGCTAACCTGATTAGCTAAGAAGCAGAGACAACGTGGTAGCTGTTAGAGACCTCACGTAGTTATATTTAACTTTGTTTCATCAGCCTGCTGCTTCGGCGGTGATAATGAGATGCTTCTTCAGCTGCTTTTACTTTCGGTCTGTGAAATCTGCCCCTGATTGGATGTAAATGACTGTCATTGTCCCAAGTTCAGACTGACACACGTGCACAACACACATACAACACAACACACAATTATGGCTCAGCTGTAGCTGTGTGTCCTGCTGGATAATGTGTATTGATGAATCAGTCTGCTGCCTCTCTGGAGATCATTGATCGTCCCGCTCATCATTTTACAAAATCTGAGCGTGTTTCATGTTGAGAGGACGGTACGCAGCTTCCGAGCACAAGACACACAGCTAGATGGTAAACTTTATTTAAACAGCACCTGGGTTACAAAGAGCTCAGCAAAGTGACACATACAAACCTAAAAATAAAGGACTATTTTTAGGAAGATGCTAATGAGCGACACGTTCTGTCATCGCTCAGGCGAGAAAAAGACAAGGTGATTTCTTTTTGTCTCTGTAGGTTTGCTTTTTATTCCTTCATGTAAGTAGGCTAGTGTCTTCAAATACACATCCAGGACCGAGAGCCTGACTGTGATGATCACATCACATGTTCGATTTTATTTAGATGAACTCGAACAGTGAAGCTGTTATTTCTTGTGCTAAAATCTTCCCCTCAGATCACAGTTACACTGAACATGTGATCAGCTGAATACATTGCAAATTCAGTTTCTGTTTTGGAGCAAACTGACTGCATATAACTTCACTTGCATGCTAACCAGAATGTCTTGTTTTTTGATACCGACTCACAATCGCCTCCAGCCTGCACCTGAGGGCATATAGCCTAACCTTTTTATTTGTCTTTTTATTTGTAAATGTATGATGGCTTAGCTAGACTGGTAAGTCAATGGAGGTTATCGCTAGCGGCCTCCCTGTAGCATTTTGCAATTCAAGCTACAAGCCTGACAATTTGTTTCAATGAAATATCGGACATTATTGTGGAAAAATCATATATGACTAAAGCCTCCAGGTTTTCACTGCAGTTAGCAGTTGTCTAACAGAGAAAAGCAGCGTTATACTTTCACTGCTGAAGCTGGAACCAAATAACGTTTGGAGCAGATAATTCAGACTTCTTCCATCATCATGTGTTGGTTTTGGTTGGTCGGTTGTTTCCTCAGAAGCCTACTGCAGTTTTCTACAGCAGCACTTGGCTTCTTCTCCAAACCAGGCATAGCTACCACAAATGAAACTGAACTCCCCTGAATATCTTTACTTTCAGATTTCACTTAATAGTTGTGGAAACATCAGCATGTGTTGAGTTGTGAAGTCTAATTAGATTGAAAAACATGATCTCTGTTACAAACAGAGGAACGTACCATCCAATTCCAGCCTCCTCAGTGTTTTTTTAACCTTGCTTATAATGATAATGGTTTACATTTATATGATTGATTGGTCATTATTTGAACACCAGCTTTATTTGAAAATTAAAAGTGGTTTCAGCATCAACTGCCACCACACAGAGTTTCCTCTGTCATGACTCTACTCAGTCGACAATGAAGCTGGTGCATTCTTCAGACACACACACACACACACACACACACATGAATGTGTTGTATTGTATGTAGGTTCAGTGGCCTCTTGGCCTGCTGGCGTGTCAGATCTTTTCGAGGTCTGTGGCGTGAGAAGTCAGCGACCAATCTGAGATTCAGCTCGAGCTGCGTGACCCAAGTTTTATTCACTGTAATAAATACTCTCTCACACACACACACAGCCTGGGGTCATCCGTGTCTCTGCCAGTCGAAGCAGAATGCTCCTCTAAGCGATCACCAAGAGGGAGGAAGACATCAAGACATGCAATGCTCCTCCTGTCTTATAATAAACTAGAGTAAGATGTTATGAAGTATCTGATACTTGGCAGTTCCCTCTCCAGACTTTTCCAAAAATCTAAAAATAACTGAGAAATACACAATCTAACTCAAATGTAGTCTACTGTATATAAGAATTTTGTCATGTAAAGGGTTTCAGCTTTTAAAAAAAACTTTTAGCCTGAGGACTTATGAGGCTCAGTCGTTGCATCATTCTGCAGCAGGGGATGTGTGTGTCTTTATTAAAGGTAGGTTTATTTCCTGTAGACACCAGACTGTGGAAACTAAAGATAGAAAAGAGCCTGTAATTTAAACTCTTCTGTTCAGTCTGAGTTTCCTTTATCAACCAATGCTTGTGTCTGTTTCTTTCACTAAAAGACCCTGCTGCATTTAATTACTATTAAAAATCAATGTCCCATAATGCACTGCATCTCATCAGGACACAACATTGGATCTAAACCTGGAAGACGTATCTCAATGGTTACACATTCGTATGTGGCCACTGACATTCCTACTCCTGCATGTAGAGCACATGAGGCTTTCACTATGTTTTCACCTTCTGTCCACATGGTTTCAGAGTTTTCAAGCACAGAAAGAGGAGATAGGAAACACTGCCGCCTGTTTTAGTCTGAAGACTGAGGGCTGCACTTGAGTGAAAACAGGTGAAGATCTTTGGAAACACTCACATGGAGACCAATGTTTTCTTCCTAATTGGGTCTTATCTGCCTTCACTTCAAGTGCAGAAAGAACCATGGGTAATGAAACACAAGCATCACTGACCTTGTCGTCATTGCTGCAGCTGTTAATGAGTTAATTCCTGCATTTTAACCTCGCAGCACTTTTCTATAGCATATTTTATGCAATTAATCAGGCCAGTCTGCTTCCTGTTTACACCGTTTACACCGGCTCCTGCCTGCTCAGTGCATGTGCTTCCTCATCTATTGGTTTCTGAGATGACGAGGATGGGATATGGACAGAGATCATTTGTGATGCTGAGTTAAAATTATGTCTCTGAAAGCACTGTTTCCAAATGAAATCATAGTTATGCGTGGGATAATTGTTGCACATTAAATTTAACTTGATAAATCTCACAAAACCAAATTGTTTTCGACATTTTCAGACATGTTTTCTATCTGAGCTCACAGTTGGCTCGATGCTTGAAACTGGACAGAGGTGACTGACCCTATAGCAGCACTTCCTTCTGTATGAGTTTACGACTGTCATTTGAGCTCTGGGATGGCAGCGAAAGAGTAAAGCTCTGTATGATGATGATAAAAGAGACGGGGGCGCAGATAGCTGAACCGCGGAGATGATGAAGGAAACAGTCCTCTCTCTGTACTGGGCATCAAAAAGTTTGAACAATGAGACCGGACATTAATACATGCTGCTGCAGTTTAATCTGTCAGAGGGAGAATGAATGGAAGTGAAAAGCATGTGTGGTAAAAAGACGAAGCTGCATGTTGGCTGATGGAAGCGATGATTGGAAGAGACCTCTTTTTGGACCAATGAGGTCCATTTCTGCTGGAAGCCGAAATGAATAAACATCTGTGACAGGCGAGTGCAGCAAACTGCTCTGCTCCTGCTGGAACATCATCTCGGAGCTTTAATCTGCATCTCCGTGGGGACGTTCACCAACACAACGAGCTCATGCCAGGCACCAGATGAAACCCGCCTTCACAATCACAACATTAAACCAGGAAAAAAACAGACCCGTATCTATCAAGCAGCCGGCAAGGCAGCCTCTGTGATTCTGCTTTTCTTTATTTTAGCTTGTCAGGAGTTTTTGACATCAATGGCTGACTTTAAAATGATCAAACCAAACTTTGAACTAACCCACAGTGTGATGAAACATGGCTGATGATGACTTTGACAGCTGGTGTATTTTTAAATTCTCTGTGCACCAGCTCATCTTGAAACCGTTCCTGTCTCAGCTCTATACTACTGGAAGGCAGACATGTTAGGAAGCTGTTTTGGCTGCGAGTGGCCATTAACAATAATAAGTATTAAATGAAGATAACCCCCCCTCCACACACACATACACATTCATTTTTTATTTATTTATTCCTCTTCTTTTTATGGCCTTTACATGTGTTTGTGTTTTTTGGATTTTATTATGTTATGTTGTATTATCTTGTGTTGTATGTTGTGATTTGTGACAGCGGAAGGCTGTGATTATCTGTTGATCTTGCCTTGTTGTTGCAAAATGAAAATTTAAAAATGAAAATTAAAAAATGAAAATTTAAAAATGAAAATTTAAAAATGAAAATTTAAAAATGAAAATTTAAAAATGAAAAAGAAAGTAAAAAAACAAACAAAAAGGAAGCGGCAGGTCAAATTAACTGAGCTATATTCATATACGCTAAAGCAAAGCACTGTGCTATTAGTTCTTACACCTGTGTGCCGATGACAGTTTGCCCGTTGTCCGCCTGTCCACATTGTCTCAGGAAAATATCAATGAAACTTATTCAAATTGGGCACAAATAATCTGTAGGATTTGAGAACCTATCTAGAACAGTCTCATAATGAATAAATGCACACAGAAATTAATAAATGCACAAAAGAAGACTCACAAATGTATTCGGGGATTCACAGTACAGTATACTACAGTATATGTGACTCAAAAACACATTTTCATTGCATGCAGAAATATGTTTGATTCCATGTACAAGTAAAAAAAACATTCACATATAAACAACATATTTCCAATGCACACAAAAAAAAAAAAAAATCACAAATATATGCATGTAAAAATACTTGCAATCTTCATCAAATACATACTTGGAGCTCGTTACATTGATAAATTAACTGTTGAACCTGCGTTGTCAAAGTGCTTTTAATCTGTAAACCTCGCTGCATTTGTGTGTGAGACTTTTGAGACTCTCCAGACGTGACTCCGATTCACAAATGCTTTTTTCTAAGAGGGGATCGTCTGTAGCCAATCAGATGTCTCCCTCCTTTACAGCCAACCAGGGGTGTTTGATGATGTCATTAAAACGCACACAGGCGGCCAGAGGTATTTAGCATGGATGTGTTATGGCTTTTAGTCCGCCAGGAGCGATCGGGGCCGTTCAGGAAGGGATCGATCGGTCGATCGGTCGCTCCATAAAGAACGACCTGATTAGATTTGAGTAGTGAAAGGTTTAAAGGTCAAATTAAATGCAGCCTTACAAAACACAGTTTTGCTATTGAGAACAAGATTTCTCCACCGTGCCCTGAGAGAGTTTCTTCAAATTTGGCACAAGCCATTCGTCTCATTTGACATTGTTTCACCTCATCCTGTGTCCTCCATCCTCGCCTCTCCTTTATTATCTCATTTCAAAACACCACCATCCCTTTATCTGGCCTCATCTCACCTTGATGTGTGTCTTCTCACCCATGGATGTCAGCTTCACAGACCCAAACCATCTGGAGCTGAACTTACATGATGACTCGCATAAAATTCCAGTAATGTGAATATTTTTGATATTTCACATCACCCCATCTCTTTTTACCTGATCTTCTATGACACCACGCATCATTTCGCATCAGTTTGAATCTCGCCACATCAAACTAATTGATATAATTAGATTTTACCTCATGCTCACTCATTGCAAACTTCCCCCTCGTTTCTCTGTCAAACCTACCTCTCAATTGTTCAAAAGGAGCAAAATAGCAGAAACTGCCATGTTGGATGTTGCCATGTTGAAAAGAGCGAGGAGGAGGAGGAGGAGGAAGAGGAGGAGGGTGGATTAATGCTGTCTCTGTGGAGAGAATAATCAGAGATGAAATAAGGGGCAATTATTGAAACATATAAGGGCAGAAGTATGTCTGAGCTCATGCTCGTGCTGAGTCCTCCTCCATGAGACATCTTTGGCAGTGCGGTCTGTTGACATTCAGATCACGTTCCACTGCACATCTCCTAACTCCACCAAGAATCCACAGCAGCCATGTTGATGCCAGTGCAGGGGGAAGTCACAGATTTCACTCAGATTTTGTTCATTTGCAAACAGAATTTGCTGCAAATAAAACCTGTTTACTAAATCTAAAGTTAACGAGGACCCGTGATTAGCTCAGCTCAGAAACCCGTCAGAAACTCAACTTGCTGAGTGAACTGGTTCCATAATTAGCCTGGAAAATGTGTTTTTGAAATCAAAGGTTCAACCAGTTCAGTAACAGGCAAATGGACTGAGCTCCGGGGATGAAGCCCCGCCGGCCTTTGGAGGCATTCGTGTCAACTGAGCAATCTCTTTAACTCCACTGTCTTTATATGGAGAATGAATGAGCCCTTAGATGTGAGTCATGCTGGAAAATGACAGTCACAGCTCTGGAATCAATAACTCACACATATTGTTCGGTCTTTAGTACGCAGAAGAGTAAAGGAGGTCTTTCTTCTCAGGGACAGGGAGCAAAACATCAGACACATTTTTCAATGAGCTAATCGATTTTTTTTTGTAAATGTCTTGTGAATGATATTTAAAGGAGCCTGCAGGCATCAAGGGCAACGCTCCACTACAGTGCTCTTTTCTTAACCCACTTTTATTTGTCTGAAATATAACCCATGTGATACTTAGTTTCTAATGAATGCATATTTTAATTATCAATTGATGAATCTATTTTGATTTTCACATGAATCTGGAAGGGGGCTCTTCAGTAGCTTCCCTCCAGTGTGTCAGCTGATCCAGACCAGATCAGCCCGATCAGGTGGTGTTGGCTCTGGAGGAGCAGCAGATTGTTTGTACAGCAGGGGTGGGTTCACGTCAGTTCAGGCTGCCATGGACCCGTCACCATCACGGACACAAACACACAATCGTTGTCCTTAACCTCTGGGTGGGGACCCACACAAAAGGACACAGGATAAAGCTAAAGCATTGCAGGATGATCGACATGAAGAGGAAGCTAAAGAACACATACCCCCGATATCTAGAATTATATTTAGTTCAAGAAAAAGAAGTGACGAATACAAAAATACATCGTTTTACTGGGTGGGACAAATCTGGTTTGATACACTCAAAGAGGGGGGGGAAACTGTATATGGAAACACTGCATCTCTCCTCGCAACAAAAGTAGGTCATGTTGCAAAACTACTGATCATACAGCTCTGTAAAATCTTTACTTTCCAAAACTGTGGTGGATCTCATCTGCCCTTACTGTGTGTGTAGGTGCACAGTTATGGTACCAAACTTTGCACAGTTTACTTAAGTGTGAGGATTGGAGTTTGTTTTAAGGGCAAGAGTGAAAACATTATATGCATGAACCTGAGCACAGTGGCAATTGTATTGACAGATATACTGTATAGACATATTGTCACACGTTCAAGTGTAAGACGGAGGTAAAAACTCAACAGCATGATCAGCTCACACAGTAAAAGCTGGGATCACGTTCACATATTTGCGGAGGCTCTAATATAAAAAGCCCTCAGGGACAAAACACTTGACACACCCTTCAACCCTTCAGAATAATGCATCCTAGCAGCAACGATTCTGACCTGAACCTTCACTTTTACCGACGGTGTCGACATAATCTGAACAATCATGAACTTAATGAAAGTAGAATTTATAGTACAGCTGTTGTGCAGCGTTGTATAGCGTTCAGGTGTGCTGCTGCACCAAAAAAAAAAGTGGCCTGCGAGTGTATAAACTGTCACCTTCCTCTTTATTTCCATCTGCACACTTGAAACTCATTAGTGTCATGTCTTGCGTTTGAATTTTCCTTCAGCGCTGTGATAAAGGCTTCTAGTCAGATCAGGGTGGTGTCAGCTGTGCGTTATCATTTCTCCTACCTAGAGGCCTTGAGTTTTTCTCTCTCGCCTCTTGACGAGCATTATGTGTGACTGAAGTCATCTTTTTATTTTTTATTTTTACAAAAATACTTTATTATTATTCTGTGTGCGTAAAGCAAAGCTCTCTCCAGTTATTTCCTGTTCTGTGCTGAATTCACTACATGTATATTGTGTTGCCTTGTGCAGGTCTCTCTGGTAACCCTGTCGATCTGGAGAAACGTCACACAGCGTTTGGGAAAAACTTCATCCCCCCGAAGAAGGCCAAGACTTTCCTGCAGCTGGTGTGGGAAGCTCTGCAAGATGTTACGCTCATCATCTTGGAGATCGCAGCCATCATCTCGCTGGGCCTGTCCTTCTACCATCCACCAGGAGGTGACAGTGAAGGTCGGTGCACTCGAACGTCTCACCTGCATGACTGAAGGACAGGGCTGCAGGACACTAGTTCGAATGTCTGTGTTTCCTTGTACAATGACAGAAAGTATTTTAATGCATTTGTTTTGAAAACATTGATGCTTAAAGTATTTGAAGCTTTGAGTCACTACAGTGGAACTTCATCCGTCTGGATATGATTATTTGGTGAGTGATTCCTCTCTCACGCCTCCTCGTCCTCTTGCAGCATGTGGCGAGGTCGCAGGTGGTGTCGAGGACGAGGGCGAGGCCCAGGCCGGCTGGATCGAGGGTGCTGCCATCCTGTTCTCGGTCATTATCGTGGTCCTGGTGACGGCCTTCAACGACTGGTCCAAGGAGAAACAGTTCCGTGGGCTGCAGAGTCGCATCGAGCAGGAACAAAAGTTTACCGTCATCCGCAAAAGCCAGGTCATCCAGATCCCTGTGGCTGAGATCGTGGTGGGAGACATCGCGCAGATCAAATATGGTAAGAGATCACGGAAGCCAGATTGAAATAGTATTTTAATACCTGAACTTCTTAGCTATCTGTTATGGCAGAACATACAGTATGTTGCTACGACATCCTGGCTGCAGAAGTTGTTTTCATTCAGCCACAGGAACTCTGTTGAAGTCAGTCTGATGTTGGTGATGAGTCTTATAAGTGTCATTCCAGTTCATCCCAGAGGCGCTGGATGGGTTTGAGGTCAGGGCTCAGTGCAGGCCCCTCAAGTTCTCACACTAATGCCTTTGTTGACCTGGTTTTTGTGCACTGAAGTTATTGTTATGTTGGAACAGGAAAGGGCCTTCCCCAAATTGCTGACACAAAGCTGGAAGTTGGCTGTAGCTTAAAATATCATTGCATGCCATCGCATTAAGATTTCCCTTCTTTGGATCTAGGGGTCCAAGACCAAACCAGGAAAAACACTCAGACACAGAAGTATGTGAACAGGGCTACCCAGCTGGGCCGGCCATATAGTGTATGGCTGATGGGAAATCTTCACATACACACTCCAAAAAAGCAGTTTTACATAACGTGCCTCCTTCATCTCTTTTTTTTGTGTGAAATGAAGCATCACACAGTGTGCTGTGAATCTTACTCAATAGCAACTACAGAATGGACAGATTTAGAAAAAACAAACAAAAATACTCATAATGTATATTTTACTTTAATGTCTATTTAACAAAAGGCAAGATAAACAGTCTGTATTCAGCTGTTTGGGTTTTAAATGTTACACTTTGTCGTTAGCCTTTATCAGAGTTTTAGGACTGACGCAACATTCAGAGAAATAAATGACATTCAGGTGCTGTAAAAGATCCTCCTCACTTCCCAGGGGTGACGGAAATAAGACCCTCTGACCTCTGACCTTTGTCCTCGCAGGAGACCTGCTGCCTGCTGATGGGATCCTGATCCAAGGCAATGACCTGAAGATTGATGAGAGCTCTCTGACTGGAGAATCCGACCAGGTCCGCAAGTCTATGGAGAAAGATCCCATGCTGCTGTCCGGTGAGTGTCTGTTCAGTCATACGACATCGACCAGCGTGAATTATTCTGGTCTGAAGTGATTCCCCTGAAAACAAAAGCTAACTATTGTGTGTAAAAGGTAACTTGCAACTCTATAGGAACAATAATAATTAGGGCTGTCAGTCAATTAAAATGTTAAATCAATTGAGTGCCATAGTCAATCACGTAATTCTAATCTAATGAACATGTACCTTCAAGTGTTTATTTATAGACAAATACGCTACTTTATATAAACTTTATCATACATTAACCAAAAACAATGACATACTTTTTAAAGTTATTTTTTGAGAATGTTTGCCTTAGTCGTGACAGGACAGTGAGACATACTGTAGAGAGAAAAGTCAGGGACAGAGAAAGGAGGAGACATTCAGAAAAGAGCTGCAGGTTGGATTCAGACTTACAGCTGCTGCAGCACTCTTCCAGGTGAGCCATAGGGGAACCCCAATATTGCATTGGGCATGTATATAACAATATGTAATTAATATTCAGACTTGTAAAATCAGTATCTAAGGCTCTTTGTAATCTTAACACTACCTTTTAAACAGGACGTCCTCCTCCTCCAGCCTCTGTCCTGAGGATCAGTAGCTGCTTTTAAGATTAATCTTCGAGAAACTTGAGCAGAATAATCAGTAATTTGTTAAATGACAGCGACACAGTGGCGGTGTAAATCAAGTTTCTGACGATGACTCGTACCTTCTCCAATCTTCCCTCAGGAACCCATGTGATGGAGGGATCGGGCAGGATGGTCGTGAGCGCTGTTGGCCTCAACTCTCAAACTGGCATTATCTTTACTCTCTTGGGTGCCGGTGATACCGATGAAGAGAAGAAGGTCAAGAAAAGTAAGACATGACACAAAGCCTGTGACGAACAACTCACATTGAAGGTCACTGGAGTCAGTAGATGTGTGAAGTCTTGGGAGGGAAGTTGAAAGACGACTGTCACTGCGTCAGCCTCTGAATATTTCTACTCTACCGTTTGAACAGCGCAGATTGGAAATATTTGCACATTTTAATTTTTTGTCGGTTTCGTTTTTTTGTTTTTGTTTTTTTTATCAGCTGGTGTTGATTTGAAGTTTCTCCTGTCAGACCTCATCCAGTCTGGGCTGATAACAGCAGCGCTGTTTGAAGGGTCCAACTGTTTAAGATGATTTAGTTTTAATTTCAGCTTAAAAGTGTTGTCAGTGAATAAATGAGACCATGGATGAGGTGATATTTACTGATGATATGATCTTATCTGATGAACAGCAGTCCTCACTAAGCTCCGCCCCCTAATCAGTGACCTGTCTAAGGCTTACCTGGCGGGAATTTCTCCAATGTTAAATTCAGTTTCCTGGGCTTTGTAAGAAAGATACTCTGCATCCAAATATTTTTTAGGGTGGTGTCATTTGTAATCATTGTAAGCTGCTAACGTCAGTATTCTTGGCTGAACATCTTACTGCCTATGTTGTGACAAAGGCTGAAAGAAATAGATCTGGCACTGATCATCTTTTTAGAGCTTCTCTTTGCAATGCAAGGAAATATTCTCATCAGTATTATTACCCTTTTATTCCCATTTAACAATCAACTGGAGACAGTTTTGAATTAAGTCCAGAGACCTAATGTTTGTTTACTAGATCTGATCAAATCAGCCAGTGACTTTCATGAACAACAAGCTGTTTTCCTCTATTTCTGTTCCTTTGATAACTTAGTGTGGATTTTCTTGATGAATCTCCCACCATGTTAACTGAATAAGTGTGAGATGGAAAGCTTGACAGGCTTAGGAAACATTTTCAATTTTCCAATTAGGACAAATGCAAATGAGGCTACTGACCAGTGTCTTCTTCACACAGACAATCTAGGTGGTCACCTAGTTTAAAAAACAAACAAAAACAACCTACATCATAGTCTCATTTATTCATGTTAATATATGCCAGATATACCGACGTATAGATCTGACAGTGATGTAATGTTGGCTACACATGTGAAACGTACCTGTCCCTGTTTACATCAGTTGCTTTTTGAAGTGGAACCCTTCAAAAGCCAGAGTCCAGACGATCCTCGTACTATCACAGAGCAGTTTGATGTAAAACCAACAGGTTCCGCAGTCGGTCTCTATGGCTTTTGATTTGCTTGTGATCACGCTAACCCCCTTTTTACTCATGCCTTTTTCTTTGGTTTTTGTTTTTGTCCGATCATTTGTTTTATTTGCTCAAGTTTTAGTTTGTCAGGCATTCATTGTGAACTGGCTGAATGTACCAGCTCAGCGGAGAGAGACGCTCAGGTTCACGCCTCGGCCTCCAGCCACTCATTTCAAAAACCTGATTATATAAGTGTTTATAAAAGTGATGAAGAAAACCACAAGACCAGTTTTCACATTCGATCAAAATGAACACATGTACCAGAACTGCTGCACCTCATTCCTCACTGACATGATAACTACAGACCCCTCTTTCTCAAAGATAGATGCACAAGAACACACATCATGCACTGCTGTTGTTGTGTTTCACAACAGACTTTACAAGCACTCATAGCTTCATTAACCTACTACACACACACACACACACACTCTTGCATTCATTTGGAGGCACACCTGTTGTGTTTTCTTGTGCAAACACACACACACCTTTTCAGCAGTTCAGTCTAAGTCATCAGATATAAAGCATGTCAAGAATGAAGAGTTGTGTGTTCGTGTGTGTGCGTGGGAGTGTTTGTGTGTGTGTCTTTGACCTTGCCAAACCCTCCCAACCTCAACCACAAAAAAAAAAGCAGAGGGCTCCATTATAGGGCAACAGGAAGCTGAATGTCCCTGTGGAGGGAAATGCACTTGATCTGAGCAGCTCTCACATCTGTCACGTGTCTGATCACGACTGCAGGGGATCAATACACAAGTTGTGCTCCGATAAAGATCAGTCACTCCAAAACAAGCTGACCCCCGTCCCCGCACATTGTTGTCTTTAAGTGTTGACCAATCAGCTGCCTCCACTACATTAACAACAATCTAGTTTGGAGCCTTTGTTTTTTTAGCAAGGAGATCAACCTTTCAAAATCTAACTTTTTTTGACAATCAACCTTTATTTGAAAGCCAACTGTAGAGAGATGACAGGAAATGAAATGACAGACAGTTGAGGAATGACATTCAATAAAGTTTTCCTGCCAGCAGCCATTCAGCAAGTATTAAAACCCCAAAGTGAAACAGATTGCAGAGCTGAGTTTAGAAACACAGAAAGAGGGGGCTGAGTAATACAAACATATACACAGTCGTTGGTGTGTATTTAAGTTCAGTTTATATCTACCGCAGCTTGTTAGCCTCAGACAATGAGAACTAGTCATTTGTATACTCTCATAATGTATAACAATATTTTTAACATTCTCTTCAATCAAATGAAATGAACATTTTAATTCATCACAGATATGTTCATAAATTGATGATATTGGCTGTCAAACACTGAGGATATCACGTGTCTCTCTCCTCTGATTGGTCCATTCCTGCCCACAACGCACACACGACACACACACACCTGTGGGTTTCTATCAGTTTGAACTTTTGTGTTTTCCCTCAGTTTTTGATTTGATCTTATTTTTCCTTTGAGCCATCTTATCAGCATTCCGCCCTCTCTCTCTGTCCGAACAGGTAAAAAACAAGGACCCCCTGAAAATCGCAACAAAGGTAACCCCTCCATTCATCCATCTGTCCCTCTCTGTCCCTCCATCCTCCCTGTTACTCACCCCCTCCTCACCCTCCACCCAGCAGCAGGAGGGGAGTGTCCACTCCATTTCTCCCTCCCTCCCTCTCTTTCTCTCTCTCTGCTGTAAAACAAAAAAAGGGGGGGAGCGTTCTTTCGCCTTGCTTTACCTGTCAAAGGGTGCAACTCTCAACCTTCAGGTCTTTGACAGCCCATCACAGTTGTCATGGCAACCATCATAGGGTGACCATGGAGTTATATCTTTTGGCTCAGTTCTGAGTGCATGGGACAATTTGAGCACATTAAAAAATGTTTTTGCTCGAGAGAAATAGTCTTGACTTCAAATTATGTCAAGTTGGTCCTTTGAGAAATTTAGAGTCATAACAAGAGAATAATCACAGACTTATGAACAATAACAATAACTGTTAGAGAGAGAGCAAGCTACAGTATATTATACTCAAAGCTCCACACATCCATGTTTTTAAGGGCATTACTGCCACTGAGTTTAAAATATCATCTATAATATATATATTTAGAGATGGTTTAAGCTTAGCTTCGTTTTAAGGAGTGACTTACCAACTGTGTAGCTGGTAATGTTCAACTGGCTATTTAGTTGTGTCAAAGTACTCTTATGACGATAAAAAAAATCACAGTGTGAACACAATATATATTTTAAATATATTTTTTTGTCTACCAAAATAACGTTATCAATGGAGTGATAATATTTTTTTCTGATCTCTAATTAATTTCTCCTATTTCACGTTTGCAAAATTCTGTCCTCGAATTGTTCCATTGCACGCTCATGAATGAGTCATGAGCATCAGTCCAAACCAGCCTGACCTCTGAGGTGTCCTTGGTGTGTGACGCTGCGTTGACATCAAGTGCTCCTTCCGTGCCTTTAAATATTTAATATTTAATGGGTTTGGTGTGTGTGTGTTGTTGCCCGTGTGTGTGTGTGTGTATCTGTGGTAACGATGTCATTGCTCCAACCTCCAAACTTGACCAGCCAACCGTCCTCCATGTCTCGTGTGATCCAACACATGTCCAACTTCCTCTGCAAGCTGTCTCCACACATGCACGCATGCACACACAAACACACACGCACACAGAGCCACCCTCCTCCCGACCTCCTATGGTTTGAGCATCTGCTGTAGGCAGAATGCTTCTTGATGTACACACACACACATGCACACTGCTCTTGGACACTCATCACAGTTTTGCACATAAAAATAATTCACAGTCAGAGCTTCAGTTACAGACGACCTCCACTAAAACACACATCAAGATCAAAACGCCTTTAGTCGCATCATCTACTCAGTCGATTCCTCACCATCTCTGCAGCTCAGCTCAGCTTCTTAGCCGCTCTGAGCTTCCAGCTTTGGTTTAATGCCAGATGAACTCCACGGCTCAGACTCCAGCAGCAGGCAGCTGTTTTCACATGAATTCAGAGCAATGATGTGTCTTTGTTTCTGCTGGTTTTGAAAGTAGACAGCTGCTCGCACTTTAAACGTCCTTTTGCCCCCCAGTGGTCAAGAAAATTGGGTGAAGCACCTCTAAATTTAACACACGCACGTTCAAAAGCTTCTACTTCACAGCGTTTTTGATTGTCGTAAAGCTGCCGTCATTTAACTGAAGACTTCCTGTAGCTACGAGGCTTAAATCGAAAGAGGAATGGATCGTAGCAAAGCGTAGTTTTCATCTTCCCAAACACAGTTTCGTAAAGGCAAAGGTGACATCTCAGACCAAAGATATTCTGGTTAGTAATCAGAATTGTGACTTTTCCAGAAATACAACTTATGAATAATCAATTACCAAAATTGTTGACAGTTACTTCAGTGATTGTGTCAGACGGGGGTGATGTGTAACATCTATGCAGTTGTAACAGCGATTAAAAAAAACAGCTAAGTAGAAGTAACTGAAACTAATAACTGACTGAAAAAAGAAAAGATGAACAAAATTCGAGGTGAGTGTGACATGTTGGACTGATAATATGAATTGTTGTGGAAATTGGCTTCAGACTGTTTCACAGTTAAAGATGGAGGAAGTGTTGAAACAGAAATGAGCTCATGTCATACTCACCGTCTTGCTGCTCCGACTCCGTCAATTTAACACTCAGACTGTTTTTACTTACTGACAAATTCTGATTACTTCAGTGTGAAGGAAGCGCACAGTGAAACCAAACACTCCCGGCAGATGTGTCACAGTAGAAGTCAACAGGGAGAGGAGGGAGACTTGTTACGTTCATTGTATTTGAGAATTTATGGAGGCTTTAAAATGCTACATGGTCCGTTTTCCCGCCATGTGGTTATTTATTCCATTGTGACGAATGTGAATTTGTGTGAGAAAAAGCAAACAGTGCTGTGATGTTTTTTTCTTTTTTTTCTTTTTTGGCTGTATTGAGGCTGTCAGTGTGTGTGGGAGTTGCACCCTTGCAGTATTAGTATGGGCTGTGGGCTGTCGTCTGTTCTGTTCGTGTATCCTCAGTTTCTTTTTTCCTCTCGCCTTTGATTCCTCTCATTTCTCTTACTGTTGCCTCCTTGCAGGGTGTTGCTCAGGACTTCATGTTGTCTTGTAATCACTGTTTGACTCTCTCCCTCTTCTGTTATTTTTCTGTCTTGCTGAAGTCTCCTGCAGCCTCCACAGCTCTGCAGCCTCCTCTACCTCCTCCTGTCTTTCTCTGTCGTGGTTCTGCATCGCTGTTGTTTTTCCTTTCTTTCCTTTTTTTTATTTTTTATTTTTATTTTTATTTTTGGGGTGATCCTTTTAGTTTGTCCTCTGTTTGTTGACTTGCTTTCTTTTAGTTTTTTTTTTTTTTTTTTGATTGTCAAGACACCCCCTCTGCCCGCCACGTGTTCTCCCATGGTTCAGTGCTGCGCCTGTTTACAGTTCTGTGGTTGGTCAGTGGGTCTCAGTCCTGTTCATGTGAAGCTGTGTCAGTTAGTTCTATGTCGTGGCTTGTCCTCAGAGTGGACCATGTGCATAAAGCTCTGCAGCTTCCTGGTTTGACACTGACACATTTACAATGTCTAAATGTCATGTACGGTTGCGTGCTGTCCTGAAATCACTTCCTTTTTCATAAAGTTCAGTGTGGGGAGCTTCATTCTCTCCTAAATGAAACTTGAAGTGAGGCAATGCCACTGAGAGTGAAGGAGCTGTTTGGGATTCAAGCGTCCAAAATCTCATTGCAACTCATTGTGTGAACATCCCTAAATATTCAAAGCCCAATGAGGATGTTCTCTACAAAATATCAACAGCAAGCTGGGAGGAAATCTCATTTTCACATCGAGCCTCATGCAAGAACATTTCATTTTTCTTCCCTAAATCTTATCTAATGTTTCTCTGTCAAGTTTGCTCGCTCAAGCGGACAAATTTGCAGTAAATTGCTGGTTTAACCTTGATTAATGCTGCTTCTCATTAACAAGTACATTGATGAGATTTGGTAATCAGCATCATCCACAATCAACCAAAATGCCATACATCTGTGTTCTTGTTTCGCTTTATTCATGACAAATATGCCATTAAAGTATAGCTTCAATATTCAGGCTGAGCGGAGAAATAGAGAAATACTACGGCAGCCATTAACAACAGAACTAAATGATGCATAACGGGTTCAACATGAAGGTTATGTCCACACTACTACAGTTTCATTTTAACACTCAACTCAAAACTTTTTCAAGTTTTCACCTCCCGTCCACACGGTACTCGTGTTTTCAAGCACCAAAACCATTAGTCTGAAAACTCTGTGGATGGACTTTTACAAATCAATGACATCAACATTTACTCCCTGATTGGGCCTTGCAGTATATGTTTCCACTATCAGTGGATAATGCAATACAAAAAAAAAGTATTAATATTTGCAACCTTCCTCTGTTAGTAAACACACTTACAGTATACTTAACTACTGTATCAGTCAAGTCTGTTTACAGTTCATTAGCTGTATTACACCAATCTCATTCCCCGTCTCAAACCGTGTCACAGGTTTCAGTGTCTCCAGTGGCACCTTGTCCATTTTCACATAAACACGTCTGCACCTACAATGTAAAACAATGTCCCTATTACCTTCAAACTCAGCCACTTGAGTTTCTCTAACCATACGACCCTGGTCAGACTCGCTGTGTTTACACACATGGAGCAAAATGACTCCCAACCCTCAGCTCAGCTGCTATAGAGACACATTCAGTTTGTACTGGTTCTTCCATGAGGCTCAATCAGTGACTTTGTTTCAATTTGAACTTTCCGCTGAAAACCCACTGCAGATACAGCACAATAGAGGTCTGTATGCTCCCCACTCCCCAGCGCTGCAGATTCCAACAATCATTATTATCGACTTCCTTTGCTCTTTGCTGCTTCCAGTGAAAGTTTCTCCAGCACAAATCGAAAACTGGGATGCATTCAACAGAAACACAATTGTCTTTGCTGACCCGACAGGCTTTATTATTTGACACTGGCATATAATAACAACAACAACAAAATTATCAGACATGTTCCCCCCCATTCATTTTAGAAGTTTTTCCTGTGTCTATTGGAAATGTTTTTTACCGGTCATCCAGGAATCTAAACCTGCTTTATGTCCATGATCTGTTGGTATTGTTGGTTACAGAAGTGATGTTGATATTGTTGCCAGCAGTGATGATTCTCCTACAGGATTTAATACAGGAAAACACAGTTAGCTAATGGATGGAGTTTGAGAATTTGTGGCCAAACCAGACATTTCCAGTATTGATTTTGACAACTGTACAAAGAAACTATGGGATTTCAAGGTAAAATAACTCCAGGTTCAGTCAGTGTTATTACTGTAACTCAGTTTGTTGACGAGGACAAACAGCACATCCGAACCCGAGCGTGTCAGATTAATTGCAGATCTGTTCTGTTTCCATTCATCACCTGCTCACATTTCTTTGGTATGGAAATATGACAAACAGCAGTGGATGGAAAGAGTGCAGCTGAATTCACTGTAAGCTCTTGAGCAGAGATCAAACAGATCAAAAAGCTGCACTTACAGCACTACAGTCCAAACAGGATCACAGCTGATGAAGTGAAATGCAAATATGCAAATACACAGTTTGTTTATGCAAATGACGAGCAGAGCCGCCGAGCAGGACGTGAAACCAGACACCATGTCAGACTTCAGAGCCCGGCTCTCGTTCCAAACTCTCTGAGCTCTGATGTGAAACAGAATGTGTGTGCGTGTGTGTGCGTGTGTGTGTGTGTGATTGACAGCTCCCTGTTAAATCCTCTCTGTTGTATCTGCTGTTTTCTGTTCTGTCTGCTGCTCTTCATTATGACCTGCTGCTCCCAACTCGTCTGTGACACTCTCTGAAAGCTACCTGGACCTTGTTCATGAATGTTCTGTGATCAAAAACAAAAAACGATGACATGCTGCTCTCTGCATTCAGTCAAAGGGTCACCATGTTAATGATAAAGAGTCAGGGGTCTTTTCTGATCTCTGTGCAAAAACACCCGTCCCGTCGTTTTTCCGCTTTCCCTCCGACTGAATCTGTAACGTTTTTTCTACCTCTCTACCCTTTATCCCCAAACCACTCCTCAATCCTCCTCCCTTCTTCATTTTGTTGTATTTGGTTGTTATATTTGATTTAATTCATCCACCTTTTGTAAACCCATCATACCCTACCTTTCCCTTTTCCATCTCCATTCTTAAAAAACTACCTCCATGTCCCATCAATTCCTCTCATCCCCCTTTGACCTCCCCTTAACCTCCTCCCTCCACATCTCCCTGTCCTCTTTGCCCCTGCTTGTCCATTCTCCTTATACATTTGCCCCTAAAACCTGCCCCCTCCTCCTCCTTTTACCCTTTAACCACCACTGTATCCCCACCCACCCCACCCTTCCTCCTCCTCCTCCTCCTCCTCCAGCCAAGACCCAGGATGGCATCGCCCTGGAGATCCAGCCACTGAAGAGCGAGGAGGCCGCCGAGGAGGCTGAAAAGGAGGAGGTCAAACCAGTGAAGAAGGTCAACGTGACCAAGAAGGAAAAGTCAGTGCTGCAGGGCAAACTGACCAGACTGGCGGTGCAGATCGGGAAGGCTGGTAAGGACACACACACACAATCCACATGCCAGGTCAAAGAGAAATTTAAAGAGATATTAGTTAAGTCGCCGCCATCCTCAGAGTAGCTGTTGAATGTGGAAGTCTTCTGCCGCCAAAGGTACTTGTGATGGGTGTGGAGACACCGACTGCTCATGCATATGTGGACAACGAGGACAGTGACGTGTGCGTTAATGGTCAGGATAATCGGAGGAAACCAGACATGCAGCTCTGTGTCTCTTTTGGAAACACATGGAGACCAAAGATGCTTTAAAAACACAGCACTTCAGGGAGTTCACCGTGAGCAACTGTAGCCTCCTGCAGCTCATAGCCCTGCTATCTCCAGAGGTTGAGGTGATGTTACTGTTCATCGCCTCTGAATATGTAATGTTAGGAAGTCTCGGGATGCAGTTATTGCAGGGTCATCTATTTCGCTTATGTGCCACAGAAGAGAAATAAATATTTTCACCGTGTCTGGCGGCTTCTCCCCACGGTGGTCTGAGGAGGTTTTTTAATATAATCAGTACATTACAGCCACAGCCGCCAGCAGAGTCAGAGTCAGTCTGGAGCAGAGGTATCTTACAAGCAGAGGCTCTTGCAAAGTCACGCTAGTAAAGCCACTGAAAAACTGATACATAATGAGTGGAAGACACAAATGAGCCTGAGATAGTTTATAATCTGATGTGACCAGTGTGAAATTGAAGAATGATCGAAATGCACCTGCACCGACCTGCTTTTCTTTAAAACATTACATTAATTATATACAGTTGAACATGGAAAGCTTTAAATTACAGATTTTACCAGGAATTGAGACACACAAGTGTTTGTTTCAAAAATCAGCAGCTTTTATTCTGCGTGTTGCATCTTTCATGAGGTCGAGCAGCTGTTTGTGCTAAGCTAGGCCGTCACATCTTGGGCCTTTCCTTTTATTGAACGAGCAGAGATTAAACTGATATCCATCTTCGTCCTCTGACTCTGGAGAAGACAAAGAACAAGGGGCTCTCGTGAAATGTGGGGCTGTTCCTTTCAGTGGCACACTGAGTGCTCAGGTCGGGGACGGAGAGGCTGAGGGGTCGGAACGCACTCAGTTTTATTGGATGGATGTTTTATTAGGTACATGATTCATCCCGGAATTGAAGGTGTTTTCTGTGTCATTTCAATTGACCTTAATACACTGAGGGGCTTTCAGGACACCGTGGTGGTGGGAGGGGGGGGCAGCTTCAGCAATAAACTGCCCCTCATTAGTGGACAGAAATAGAATTTGGACTAAAACACTTTGACTGGAAGTGACTGACAGGAGCGGTGATGTGGAAAAAGATAAGCAGTGGATTTTTGTGTTTTATCTGCGCTCACCTGTTTCTGATTTTACACTCAGGATGTGTCTGATTTACAGACGGATAAACATGTTTTCCCCTTTTGTACCGTCAAGTGGAAAACTTCCTGTTGGGCCTGAACTTTTACCTCTATTCTGCATCACAACTTTGCTCAAATATAAACCATCTTTGTCCTGCAGTTTAACCGTGATTTCATAAACCGGGTAGATTCAGATGTTGCATTCAGCCAAGTCAGTCAAACCAGACATCAGGTCGATATTTCAGTCGAATCCTGGTAATACTGTAACATCCGTCGGAAGTGATAGAGGTGCACGGCAAATGACAGGAAGTCATAAGGATTATAAAAAAGATTTTAGATCCTGGCTATTAGTGGGTATTGTCTTACAACTCTCTCTACTCGTGCCAACCAGGTCTGATCATGTCAGCCATCACCGTCATCATCCTCATCCTCTACTTTGTGATCGACACCTTCGGGATCAAGGGTCGGTCCTGGGTGGCCGAGTGCACCCCCATCTACATCCAGTACTTTGTCAAGTTCTTCATTATTGGTGTGACCGTGCTGGTGGTGGCCGTTCCCGAGGGGCTGCCGCTCGCTGTCACTATCTCTCTGGCCTACTCTGTCAAGGTAAGCAGGATGGAAAGCAAAGGGGATTATGGGAAATGTAACACTAATGGATTTTTAACCCCTCGGAGAATCATGTCATGTTTGTTGAGGGTTTGATAACGACACCTGTCAGACTGTGTCTAAAAACAGACCTGTTTTGTCCATCTTTCAGAAAATGATGAAGGACAACAACCTGGTGCGTCACTTGGACGCCTGTGAGACGATGGGCAACGCCACGGCCATCTGCTCCGACAAGACAGGCACTCTCACAATGAACCGGATGACGGTGGTGCAGGCGTACATTGGTGACACACACTACAAAACTGTCCCTGAGCCGGATGTCATCAAACCAGACACACTTGAAGTTTTGGTCAACAGCATCTCCATTAATTCAGCGTACACCACCAAGATCCTGGTGAGACCTTCACTGTCACAGCTGCATCCAAACACAACATGAACCCAGACAGTGCATTGTCCACAATTACAGTCCGTCATTTTAATTGGGATTTTTAATGATGATGAGACATCTGTTACACAAAATCAGTACATTTTGGCTCATTTCATGCAGAAAGGGACACAAGGTCGTCATGCAATGACAAGTTTTTTTCTGCACTGAAGGAGGGCGCTAAAAAACTAATATATGAACAATCTATTGACAAAACTCTAAATTTGATCCAAAAAAGCCGTTGTAAAACAGCCTCATCGCAAACCCTCTTCTATGGATTCATACTGGGTTTAAACATTAAAGGGATAGTTCAACATTTTGGCAAATTCACCTATTGCCACGAGACACGAGCTGCTCAGTGAACACAATGGAGGTGAACAGTACAGGTCCCTTATCCCTCAAAACTCATCAAATACACAATCCAACAACTCCAAAACAGTTGTGAAGTTGTGACCCGCACATTTACCACACTATGAAATAATCATGTATAATAATGAAACATTACGACACATGAAGCAAATACTCTGAACTATTTGAGCTTTTGAAATCACTCGGCCCAGGAGCTGTATCTGGAATCAGTTCCGGCTGCATTTGCCTCGAAAACTAGCAAATACTCTGAACTTTTTGAGTCTCAAACACCGTTTGTGTTCACCAATCACAGCGCTCTATCTGTTTAGAGAGTCGTTGGGCGGGCTTTGCTCTGATTAGTCGTAGCGCTCAAGCGCTACCCTATTGCGTGCAGAGGCAGTTTGAAAGACAGCCTTCATCCCGCCCCCCCGGATTGAGCCGAGGTCTACCGGTCGTTGCCAGACTATTCATTTTAATGATATAGTCTGGCTTGTCAGGCTACTCGAAAACAACTTTGTCTTGTAATGTTACATTATCTGACAGCGTGGTGAATGTGCAGGTCAAAACTCGTCCATGAGAGCCTTTTGGGGTTGTTGCTCTGCTTATTTGATGAGTTTGATGAGGGAAAGGGGACCTGTAATGTTCGCCTATATTGTGTTTGCTGAGCAGCTCACGTCTCTGCCCCACAGATCTCAAAACAACATGCACCAATGATTAAAAGTAATGAACCTACAGTACCTCTATGACTATAGGGATTATGGCAATAGGTTAATTTGCTTCAATGTTGAACTATCCCTTTAAAGGATATTCCTGCAGAGACAATTCATTCAGTCATTCAACACAACTCCCCATGGCTGTGAATTTGTCCTGAAGGATGTACCCACACTCTGTTGCCACAACAGAGACTGGGATTGAGCAATGTTTATTTAAACCAGGAGTCAGCAGTCGAGAAACGAGAACTCTGCTACTTCACCAAAAATAGAACAGTCAGCATTTTAGGTAATAGATCCTAAATACTGATCTTAGTGAGTTCAGTGTAAATCGGTCCTGTCCTCTCCTTGTTGCTTTTGATGGCGTTAACTGATGAAACGTTTCCTTCTCAGCCTCCAGAGAAAGAAGGCGGCCTCCCCCGCCACGTGGGCAATAAGACCGAGTGTGCTCTGCTGGGCCTGGTGCTGGACCTGAAGAGGGACTACCAGCCCATCAGGGATGAGATCCCTGAGGAGAGTCTCTACAAAGTTTACACCTTCAACTCCTCCCGCAAGTCCATGAGCACGGTGCTGAAGAACGCTGACGGAGGCTTCCGCATGTACAGCAAAGGAGCCTCCGAGATTGTCCTGCGGAAGTAAGTCACGGGATCTAATCATGTTTTGATGGCAAAAAATAATGGATGACGTTCTTTACTCAGTCCTCCACTTACTTCTTTGTTCTCCTCTCTTAGATGCTCTCGTATCTTGGACGCCCAGGGCCAGCCTCGCAGCTTCAAGCCAAAGGACCGCGACGAGATGGTGCGCAAGGTGATTGAGCCAATGGCGTGCGACGGGCTGAGGACCATCTGCGTGGCCTACAGGGAATTTCCAGCCGAGGGTGGTGAGCCAGACTGGGACGCTGAGAACGACATCCTGAACGACCTCACCTGCATCACTGTGGTCGGCATCGAGGACCCCGTCAGACCTGAGGTGCGGAGCTCAGTTTGGCCTCACTCACACAGACCTCCTGGACGTGACCATGTCCGACCCACTGTCACATATTGAGATGAGAATCATCTTATAATGATCAGCAGCTGATCAATCAGAGCATCCCTGGGGCTTTCTCTTGTGTTCTCACAGTGTCAAACTGTCAACCAGCAGAACTGACTAGTTGAACGGTCTAAATTTAAAATAATTTAATTTTTTAAATCTGTCAATGAAGTCAGGTGATCCGACTTTAAGAGCTCTACTTTCGTGGCACCAGGTGGAAACTCAACCTGACTGAATTAACACAGATGACACCGTGATGCAAACTCTCTCATCTCATAAAATAAAAAAAAAGACATTTAATCTCAAACTTATTCCAAATGTTTAAAGACCTGCAGAACTTTAATCAGTAGCAGGCAGCAGGGAGGCAGGGCAGAATATTTTTGGTCTAATTTTTAGTTGTTTGCGTGAGGGCGGAGCAGCAGAGCAGAGGCTGTAGCAGACAATATGAAGCGTGGTTACATTTCGCTTGAGTCGATGATATTGCTCTCAGAGTGCAACACAGTGGAGCAATAAAGGAGGCGGCGCGAGCTGTTTAGTAAACTCCTGCTGAACCGAGATAATATAAACTAGCAGAGATGTGACGTCTCTGACTGTTAGACCGCCTCATTTTCTGATGTGTTGCGTTACTAGTAAGGAAAATTAATAGTGTTATTGTTTCATCCCATTCGTCCTCAGTAGATTTAACCAAACAAAACTGACGGCCAATCCAGCTGTGCCGTCGTCATCAACGACCGACAGAGCTTCACAGAAAGGAGACTGAGGCCAAAGGCAAGACTAAGACATGGAGAAAAAAAACAAGTGAGAGAAATAAGGACACAATGAATACAAATTAGGAAAAAAACATCACACTCTGAGTTTCAGTACTGGAAGGCAGGATGAAAAATCTGCTGTCATGCCCCCCGCCCGCCCACCCACCCACCCTCTGGGCTGCATCCCACCACCACCACCTTAATCTGTCTCCTGTGTATCTGCCTTTTTGTCTCGACTCCATGAATCATATAAATAAGGAGGATAATGGTGCACCGTTTCATACAGTGGGTGTCCCCTCAGAGGTGTTCATGATGCTGCACTCTGTCGTTGTGACAGAGGCAGATTTGCTCCTCTGACAAAGTGCAGCAAGAGCCTGCAGCTCAGTGAGGCTTTAGCATCCGTCACCTCCAGCATCACTTCAACTTCTGTCTGGTGTCTAGTAGACCTGCAGGGGGACAATCAGGACTCTGGTTTAACGATCCAAGGCGCACAGTCTGAATCCTGTGGTGCGAGTGCATCTAGGGCGTGCACATGCGTTTTTTTCCCCCCTATTTCACAAAATTCAAAAGGTTTGAACTTAATCTCAATCATGGGAACGCGGTGTAACATCCCATAAACCACAATTCCATCGCCTGTTTACCTTTAGCTTGCACCTTGGTGTATTGTAACGATATTCGTGAATACAGCAGCTCTCACAATATTAATGTGATATGATGTCTAAAAATACTACTAGGAATAATAATAATTATGATAATAAACCTTATTTAGCAATTTTCTAAACACGGTTAAATAAAGCTTTACCATTGCAAATTTGAATCATATAAAACACCAATAAAACAACACAGAAAATTAAGACCCAAGTAAAGTCAAGAAATGTCTTTTGATAAAAATAGGTTTTGAAGCTGTTTTTTGGCACAAACAACTCTTGGCATTGCTCCTGACTGGAGACCAGGTTTTTCCTCATTAATCATGTCATCACGATAGCAGTGTGCCAACAGTGCGCCTGACCACACCTCATTTTACAAACACAAGTGTATTTTCTATTTAAACAACATACAGTCGGTGCTGGATGGGAAAATCACACCTGTGCTGGTCTGAAACTAGCAGTTAGACTCTGCAGCGACACAGCAGAGTCACCGAGGCTCAGTTTATTCTATCATGAGAACAGGAAAAGAAAACTGAGACGAAATCTTCCCCATGAAGAGTGTAACAGATGTGACAGGATTCTCCTCGTTATATTCTCATATTTGTGCTATAAAGTAAAGGCTTGTGGTGAATGACAGTGTTGAGATGAATGAACACTTTTTCTCTAACATGAAGGCTGAGGTGAGTCCTGCTCAGGTGTGTTACACTCAGAAGCGCTCAGAAGTTAAATGAAGCCTGTAATGAAGCTCAGAAAGCATCGGTGCCGCTGCCTGCTGCTTTAATGTCAGCGCACAAAGATCACAGACGGGATGGAAATAACTGGAGAGCAGCAGCTCATCATTTATCTCGACACGACCTGTGATGGACACGAGACTCCTCTGAATATTTTTCTGTTCAAATTATGAGACATGAAACACAATGGCATGACCGTCCAGTCTGCACTGTAACTTTAACTCCACTCTAAAGAGCTGAACCTACTGTATGCATAACCACCTCCGTAAAGAACAGATGTCATCATACAGTATAAACACGATAAAGACCCAATTCAACTGTTCAGGAAATCAACAAATCAGCGAATCATGGCCTGTAAACTATTTGAGGTAGAGACCTCGTTTACAATTCAGCTGAGCAAAAGATAGATTAACAAGAAAATACAATGTTGAGCTTATGCAGTTTATACAGCTGTATATAAAAAATTAAATATATATAATATAAAAAATATAGAAAACTAAATTCTTTTAATGAAAATATATAAAGTAAGGTTGTTTAGATGACCTAATATACTGTAAAGATTAAAAAATTGATTAAAAAAAGTGAAGAAACTTTATTTCTTATTCTCCAAATTGTTCCAGTCAGCACCAACAAAATGATCCAATCACCTCACTGTGTTTGATACTGTAGGAGCCCATGGTTAGAAGAAAGCAGTGAAGTAAAAGACAAATACCAGCTGAATAAATGAATCAAATCCAGAGCCTTTCAGGCCTCACAGAGAGAGAGCGGGCCACCCAACCTTTAAATAAGGACCATGAAGAATCACTGTGGCTGCAGCTGACATGTCTCAGGCCAAATGCCCATTTCCTCATGAGTTAGTTACTGATATTGAGAACATGAAAATAAAGGAGTAGCACTGTTCATGTTTTGCAGGGAAGAGCTATTTAGTTAGGTGTTAGAACATAATGTTATTGTATGATATAATTACACTTATGATAATATTGCATTTTCTTTTTGGCACCTGTGAAAGCAATAAAGGACCACTCTGTAAGAAAACGAAAAAAAAGAAGACATATTTGAAGAGTTATTTTGTGCTGTCATATCTCCTTTCAGATTTTATTCCTGTACAAGTAGAGATGTTTTTATTCATTTGTTATTTTCTATTATTGTGTAATGAGCACTAATGTGCAATGTTGAAGGACAATTGATACTGTGAGTTGTGTTACAGTTTTGTCCAAGACAGATCAGGAAGAGAGGATGTTGAGTTTCTGGACTGTTCTGTGACCATCTGTGCTTGTCTGTTGTTGAAGTTTCCCTGTTTATTTTTCCTGACACTCTCTCAGGTACCTGAAGCTATCTCCAAGTGCCAGCGTGCAGGAATCACTGTTCGCATGGTTACTGGTGATAACATCAACACAGCCCGTGCCATTGCTACCAAGTGTGGCATCCTGCTGCCGGGAGAGGACTTCCTGTGTCTGGAGGGCAAAGAGTTCAACCAGCAGATCAGAAACGACAAAGGAGAGGTGAGTCAACCACAAAAATCTAGTTTTAATATTTCCCAAAAAATAAACCTAGAGCTATGTGAAGCTTCAAAAACAGAGTGACACCAAAATTCGCAGCAGCCGAGCCTTGATGTAATTTTGTCCCGATCGAGTCCTTGAGACGAAGCTGTGAACAAAAACATCCACATCCTGCAGACAGGGAGCCAGAGTCCAGCTGTGGCAGCAGCTGTGAAACTACACTGTTCACTTGGAGACAGGTAGCAGCGTGCAAGTTACTGCACATGCAGAATCAAGATACAGTTTGCCACCTGATGGAAGTCGGTTCTCGTTAACCGCGCTGTCATGGAAACAATGAGAACGTGGTGGGAAACGATGACAGAAGGAGAACTGTGTCCTTTGTTGTTTTCTCCTGCGTTCACCTGAGCGAAGACTTTGATCTTCGTAACATGGACCAGTTCAGGTGTTTGTTTTTACACCATGAACTCATATTCCACTCACTGTTGTTTAATGTATTTTGATTTATGGCCACATTTATGATGCGATGCAGCCAAACTCACAAAAACGTCCCCAGAACCAACTGATAAATGATCACTGAATTATTAATAAGGTGTTAGACAAACACCCTATGTATGTGTATTGTAGCTGCATTATCTCCTAAATATTACTTTCTCTTTTTTAATGAAATCAATGATCATCTTTTAGTTTTCTGCTGTTTCACTTGTACATAACAAAGCATAAAGATAAATGCATTGTCATCAATTTTTTCATTACAGTCGACTAACTAACCACTGTAGGTACAACATGGCAGTTACTATTAGTGTGGCTGGGCCTTGATAAAACAAGATGACAATAAATCCTCTCATACAGTAGTATTGTTTTTACATACACATTTATTTAAACTCCAAGATCATTTACAATGATGTCAAGCAGATAAAAATTTCGTTAAAAAGACGTCAAATTAAAATAAACAGACAAACAAAATAAAAATACAATTTGTGAATAATGTAATGACAAGAATGCGAAAAATGGCCTCAAACAGAAGTGAACACTTATGTTTAAATGTGAGTTCAAGTCAAAAGCAGTTCAGTATGAACTTCAGAGACATGTATTGTTGGCCAGTCATTAGTCCTGCTGTACAGTGGTCCAGTGGACCAAACTGACATGGATGTAAGATTTGTTAATAAACAAATACATTATGCAAATCCCACCCTTTGGAGAGGGAGGACCATCCAAGCTTTTCATAGAGGATCCAATGCGATGATGATTGTTACAGACATCGTCCGTCATAAACCTGAGAGCAGAGTGGAGAGATATACTGTAGCTGGAGTTAAAGTCTGAAGAAGATGTCACTTTAATTTAAATGTATTAACATAATAAATCTTAATTTGAATCTCTTAACTCTTGATCTGCTTTCAGCTCCTTATCTGTTTGTTTCTCTCACTGTCATCCACATTGACAGTGTTTTAATACGGATGAATCCCCAGTTAAGCTGCTCACTCATTCATGGTTTTTTTTGACACAAAGGAAGCAGTGTGAAATAATGACTGAAATATGTATATGTGACATTGTCTTGTCTTGTTTTTCATGTGTCACTTTTCCAGGTAGAACAAGAGCGTCTGGACAAAGTTTGGCCCAAACTGCGTGTTCTGGCTCGCTCTTCACCAACAGACAAACACACTCTGGTCAAAGGTGAGTTTGCTCTAACAGGATATTCAATCATGAAAAGTTTTTGCATGTAAATAATTTGAATTCTTCAGCAGAAAGAGATCATTAATATCCTCTCCACTTCTTTGCTGTATAAATATTGATACCCTCACTGAGACGGAGAACTGTTCCTCTCTTCCAATGTGTTGATCAGGCATCATCGACAGCACGGTGGGTGAGACCCGACAGGTGGTGGCAGTTACAGGAGACGGTACCAACGACGGGCCGGCGCTTAAAAAAGCTGATGTTGGCTTTGCTATGGTAACCACCTCTTCATTTTTCCCTCTGTCACTTTTGTTCCCCAGCTCTTCACCGGCTCACTCATCCGCTGCTTCAGTTGACTCTCATAATTACCAAAAGAAAAAAAAGCCCTTAAGTTAATTACATTTCGAACGCAGCCATGAAATAGGTATTTTCTCTAAACATAAACGCCTGAGCTTATTGCCATGGTATTATTAAGATGGAATAATAAATCAATAATGATAAATCAAACGTTGGATGTGTGTCTCAGTCTGCTTTCCAAGACCAACACACACTCCATGATAATGACTTCTTTACATCTTTGCCATTTGCTTTTAGTGAATAATGCATCAGTCCGTCTCTAGTGGACCTGTTTTATCAGCCGTACTGGTGTGTTTTAGATTTTTGTATGTACTGTATTCCTTCCTCATCATTAACAGACTCAGTCCTGTCATCCATCATGTCTGATTTCTGAACTGGCATGATTACATGTTACATCTATTATGTATATTAAGAACATATTTTACAGATTTGGTTGAAATCGAAAGTTTACAGCAGATGAATATCAGAAAATACAATATTGCACATTTATAGTGTTTTGTGTCCTACAGTGAGTGTGCTGACAAGTCAACACACTATCAGTCCAAGGAAACAGAAAATACCAACACACAACAGACAAAACTCAGTGGAACCATTACATATTGGGAACTGTGCGAAACCTACAAACAAACATGTAGTGGTATCAGGTACAGTAGTTATAATCTGAAAATAATAACAAAGTTATAATGCAATACATAATACAATTTTATTCACTCAGGTGTGTAGAACTGGGATCAACGAGGTTCTGAGTTGTGTTAAAGGGGTTAAATTCAGTTGTGAACCAACAGCAGGAAGTGCTACACGTGAGAAGTGTTGCTGAGACAGACACGTAGAGAATGACTGAGGTAATGATCGTGACATCAATTAGGCTGCTGACTGTTTGTTCACCAGGTCGTCCATGATACAAGTCTCTCTCAGCCGACACCGTATCACCAAGTGCTACGCTGAAAATGATCAACTGATATTTATCAATTCAAATGGCCCAGGGATGTTTCCTGTGTCATCAGCTGAGCTTTATGTGTTGTTATAACCTTTATTTACGGAGGAAAAAAAAGTCATCTGAACACCAGTGTCTCCTGCAGGCTGCCGAGCAGCTGCCGAGCTGTCAAGCGGCTTCCTGACGGTGCTTACTGTTCCTAAACACATCACGAAGACGCTCTGGGGACCGAAACCAGTGACCTTCCAGACACTAATGTGTCCCATTTGGAATCTTTTCAGTTTGCGCCGAGTGTCCCTGTTCAATTATCACCTGTTCAGCCGGAAAACGGAGCGATTCACCTCCGTCTGTTGGGGAGAGTCTGACTCTGCAGAGAGAGACTCAGCAGATCACAGTTTCTTCATGGTCACGTTGTCACTGTTAACATTCGTCTGTTTTATTTATTTTTAAGTATTTTTTGGGCATTTTTGCCTTTATTTGATAGAACAGTAGAGATGAACAGGAAAGGGGGAGGCAGAGAAAGGGGGAGTGACATGCAGGAAAGGTCTGCCCGACCCGGGATTCGAACCGGGACTGTAGCCTCTACATGGGGCAGCCGCCTTAACCACTGCACCACGCACGACCCCACGTCTGTTTTATTTTTACCAATCTGTCAGTTTATTGGTTTTAAAATATTCTCACTTATCCACACGTCACCAGGAATATTAAACTGAAATCAACAGAGTGTCACTGGCCTCGTTGTTTCATCCTAAAACACCAGGGTTCAAGAACAAACTAGTATGTTTTTGTTGTAAATTACATCTACATACCTCTGATGCCGAGCTTCTACCTTCATCTATCTGTCACACCGAGGCAGAGACAGAGTAGATTGATGCTCCTGAAACATTCACATCAATTTTTAGAAAGACACATTTGGCGTCGGTCGTCTCAGCTGTTTGTTCCGAATCTTTTCGGCTTGTGATTTCTGAATCTGAATCAGAGTCTGGTTTATTGCCAAGGAGAATGCGTTTTGGTGTTTGGTACAGTAAACACAGCAGGAAGGCAAACTGTGAACAAGCAGCAGGCAGTGCAGCTACAGCTAGAATGTGCAGATCAACAGAAAAGAGAAATGCAGCGACGGGATTAGAATTAAGTATTTACTATAAAGACATGCAAAGAATGTTATAGCGATAGAAGAATAGAATAAAATGAGGAGCGTGGGTCAGTGGGGTCTCTAGACTTGTTAATGAGGTCGACTGCAGCTGGGAAGAAGAAAGTGAAACAATGTTCTCTCTTAACACTTCACTGATCATCTCATGACCCCTCAGATTTTGCTCGTGACTCCGACCATGGCATTTTAACCCACAGTTTCCTCAATTTCAGACGTGAATTAAAGAGTAATTTTTTCATGTTCTGACTTTGAACTAATATCAGACTTTGTGGAAAACTCTAAATGAAAAAAAGAGGTCACGTGGATCAGACAAATGAGAAGTATGTGGTTGCTATTAGACATGGTGCAGTGTGGGAGTGTAGTTTGAGTCACAAAGTCGTCTGACATTGCCATTAATTGTAAATAGTGAAATAGTGATGATGATGATGATGATGATGCAGCATCAACTACAACTCAGCTTTGATTGGTTGGTCAGATCATCCTCCAATTTTTCCTTCCTGTAGCGACAGTGTTTGTGCTCTTGAACAACAGGTCGTTGTTCATACTGAAGCTCACGCTCTGATTTCTTGTCATGTCGATAACCTGTGGCACTCGGCCTCCGTTTCCTAAATCCAACCGCGTCCCTCTGTTTTTGTCAGGGAATTGCTGGCACAGATGTGGCGAAGGAGGCATCTGACATCATCTTGACCGACGACAACTTCACGAGCATCGTCAAGGCCGTCATGTGGGGGAGGAACGTGTACGACAGCATCTCCAAGTTCCTGCAGTTCCAGCTCACCGTCAACGTGGTGGCTGTGATCGTGGCGTTCACCGGCGCCTGCATCACACAGGTACGTACGGCTGTGGGCTGCGCACCGTCTTGTGTGTGTCCTTTACATTTGGTGTTGGTCCTCATGATCTGTGATTTTGTCAGTGTAGTCAAGATGTGTTTCATTGGAGAAAAAATAATTTCATTGTATAGATAGCACTTAGTTCACCTTTCACTGACATAAATGTATTATTTAAATCCATAACATAAAACCTGTAAACGTTCCCATGTGCTTATTACAGTAGCAAATTGAGCCAAGCCGTGCGAACAATCAGCATCTTGCCATTGTTTCTTGGACTTTGCCTCAGCGCAGCGTCGCAGAGCCGCAGTGCGACTGTCGACTCTTTACATTTGTCTTCCTAAACATCACAGGGTTGTCGGATCCTTCTCCATATCATTCTTCCCAAGCAACAGCCGCTTCGTTTTTGATCAGTCGATTAATTTTTGAGGTTTTCTGCTGGGTTTGATGTATTTGCGCTCACACTCTGTAAACATCTGTAAATCATCTGTAAATATCTGTCACCAGATTTACAGAAACAAAGAAAAGCAAATCATTTGTGACTTTGTGTGACTTTGCGTGAGGAGGTGTTGTTGTTTTATGATGTGTCTCTGATCACGAGAGTGAACTCCTGACACGATGAAAACATGTAAGTTGCAACTGTGTATTAATTGAAAGGCTCACAGCTGGCAGGACAGATAACTCGTCTACAGAGGAGAGAACAGAAAGTAGGCTAAGATACAGCCTGAAACCATGGCAACACGACACCGTCATAATCCTGAAATATAACAGGGACTCAGCAGGTCTGTGGTCTCTGCGCCGTGTTTACGCTCAGTGATCATTCAGGCCACTGAGATGTTGATACAGATCATTAAAAGAGGGTAAACCGCTTTATGTCTTTCTGTTTATACAGAGGATGGAGCCAGGGGTGTGTGTGTGTGTGTGTGTCTTTTCCTGCAAATATATGGAATATAATAATACGATGGTGGGTGTGGGTGTTAAGGACGGCCCTCACTCAATTGACGATGGAAACACATGAGATAACTTTAACTCTCTTGTGTACATTCAGTAACAGACAGCACAGAAAAGTAAAGCCAGATACAGTAACTGACTGTACATCAGGAAAAGAAACACACATTTTAACAATGACATGAAAACTCCGACAGAACTACGGAAACAATGAAAAGCAAGTGAAAACGATAATTTTGCAAGTAGATTTGCAAAGTAGATTATTTTTCCATTCGAGAGGCAAATTAAATATTTTTTCTACTCTGCTTTAAAAAAGAAAAGAAATCCCAATTGGAATTTTGAGAATAAAAAAAGCGCTCGGATGTGTAATATTGCAAGAAACACCTCAGAAAGTTGACTCTTGTGTCATCACAGACAGAGCATTAGAGTGATAAATTGGTTCCTGTCGTTTTAGCAACAGGAACTTTCTCCTCTCCTTTAATGTGGCAGTAGATCGTTCTTTTGTGGGCAGCTCCCATGGCTGATCGTTCACATGCCTGCTCATGCCCAACATCTGCAACAAGTCAGACCTGACATAAACACGCTGCTGTTATGCCGCAATAAAAAAAAAAAAGTATATATTTTTTCTCATTCAGATTTATACTGTATTTCTTGCTGTAAATTGGTTGTTTCCTCCTCCTCCTCCTCCTGCAGGACTCCCCTCTGAAGGCCGTCCAGATGCTCTGGGTGAACCTCATCATGGACACTCTTGCGTCTCTGGCTCTGGCCACCGAGCCGCCCACCGAGTCTCTGCTGCTACGTAAACCTTATGGCCGTGACAAGCCGCTCATCTCCAAGACCATGATGAAGAACATCTTTGGCCACGCCGTGTACCAGCTCGTCATCATCTTCACGCTGCTCTTCGCCGGTGAGTGAAACAGCAGACGAAACATTTGGCTCTTCTATCGGAATTTGTTCTCTTGTTTCTCTTGGTTAATTAATGGGGAAAAAAAACAGATTTATTTTGTGCTTCTTCTCCTGCCGCATTTCTCAGGTGAGACATTTTTCGACATCGACAGCGGCCGCAACTCTCCCCTGCACTCGCCACCTTCAGAACACTACACCATCGTCTTCAACGTGTTTGTCATGATGCAGCTCTTTAACGAAATCAACGCCAGGAAGATCCACGGAGAGCGTAACGTGTTTGAGGGCATCTACAGGAACCCCATCTTCTGCAGCGTGGTGCTGGGCACCTTCATCCTGCAGGTAACTCAGCAGCATCATCATCATCATCATCATCTTTGGAGCAGAGGAAGAGACCCAGACAGGGACTTCAGGACCATCAGAGCTCACACAACCAACGTGTCCTGTGTCTCTTTTCCTCCTCAGATCATCATTGTCCAGTTTGGAGGGAAGCCTTTCTCCTGCACGGCTCTGACCATCGACCAGTGGCTGTGGTGCGTGTTCATCGGCGTGGGAGAGCTGCTGTGGGGACAGGTGAGACCACCGCCGTGCCGCTTACTGTGGCCATCAAACAGCATCTGTCAGTGCAAGCTCTGAGAGCGAACAACATGTACTGAGAGGATGAAGAGGTGGATACATGAGCGTCGTGGCAGCAAACTGTTGCCTGTCACTGCTGCTGCGTTGCCATCACGACCATCGCCATGGTAATGAGCTCAGCACATGAAAGGAGCGTGTTTACGAACGCCGTGCGAAAACAAACCCAGCGTGTTAGTCCCTCTGTGGATACAAACACACACGTGCGCACACACACACATACACACACCACATGTGTGAACCTGTTCACATGAACACACTTGTACAGAGGCTTGGAAAGCATACATTATACAGGAGAGGGAGTTCAATTGTAAGAAACCTGGTGGGTTCACTTGAAGGGCAGAGACGGAGAACAAGGAGACGAAAAGATGCTGACAGACACAGGCTGATCTCAGGTCTGTGAGTTATTTTAGAGGTAAAGTGTCTTTTGTTTCTGAGAGAGAGGGAGGGAGGGAGGAATGAGAGACAGACACATAAAACATTGATGCGCAGCTGCAGCATGAGGCTGGTTGTGTCTCTCCTCTGCCTCTTTAATTGAGCAGTAAACAAGTCAAAGACAAAACAACACGGATAACACAACATGACATAAATTCAATATTATCATTCATCATAATTATCAAATGTCTGTGATAAATATAACACAATATAATGATAATGATGAGCCACTAGATGTAAAAATAAATAAATAATTTGACTCCATCATCTGAAAAAAAAGTATTTAATACTGCTCAACTAATGCTTCATACTGTGTAGTTATTATAAAATTACTACACAAAAGGTAATAAGTCATAAAATCAAAGCTCTCACTTCCACTGATATGATCATTGCTCTTAAAGGGACATTCCAGATATTTAATAGTATTATACCTTTATGGAACTGAGGGACTCATAAAAGACAGATTGGATTGAAGCAGCAAAGAGAGAGATCCAGTATGGCTGAAACGCCTCAAAACTCTGGATCCTCCAGTTCCCATGCAACGAGCCTGAACAATCCCACCCACAACCCTCCAAAACACACACACAAATAAACAGATGACTACAATAAATCAACCCTTGTTAGTAATTCAGTCGTTGGGTGGACTTTTAATGGAACATTTTGTTCTCAGCTGATCTCAGCCATCCCGACCCACCACCTGAAGTTCCTGAAGGAGGCTGGTCATGGCATCACCAAGGAGGAGATCCACGAGGAGGAGCTGACAGAGGGCGCAGACGAGATCGACCACGCCGAGATGGAGCTGAGGAGAGGCCAGATCCTCTGGTTCAGAGGTCTGAACCGCATCCAGACGCAGGTACGAGCTCCTCACCCAAAACCCCACGCAGCACCACAGCTGACTGTGTCACTGACCGTCCTTTTTGTCTTAAATTGTTATTTTAATTGTTTGTTACTCTGATGTCAAGTTTACAAGATGGCGTTTGTGAACATCTGCTCTGTCAGAGCTACAGAAAGCACGGTAAAAACAGAGACGATCTGTCCCACCAGAGACGCTGTGTTTCATCGAGACAAATCAAACATCTCAGACAGTTCACACGAACTGCAGCTCATTTGAGTCAAATCAGATTCAAATCAGAGCAGTATGAAGTGGGTGAAGCTAATTAGCATCAAGCTAATTTGGTTTGTGATTTTATGAAACTTCTTTTTAAGGAACAGTATAACTGCAATAGTTAGGCACTGAGACAATGGAAAAAACATTTCTTATACAGATACAATACTGTACATACTAAAGAGCTGATAAAATTATTATAATTGTAGTTTGTGTCTGAAAACTAGAGACTGAGATTGAATGAAAACTTGACTAATCTTAATGCCTTTGATCGCGTATTGTTTTTTGTTTGTTTTTGTTTTAGTTAAAGCCCAGATCCACACAACTCCACAACTTTATATATTATACTTGAGGATAAAAGCTCACTTCAGCAGTAGCAGGCTGCACGTGGTGCTGCAAAGACTGTGGAGTGTGTGGAGGTAAAACTGGAAATTTAGCACACACACATAGTGTAACTGTTGTCCACTTAATTTCACACTCTGCTGCTGAGCTCCAGCACAGAACCACTTCATTAAAAGAGAGAAATTAAAGACTGTAACCAGCGTGGGACTAAACACTTTGCATATTGAATATTTTCATTAGTCAGTCTGTCAGTAAGTCTGTTTCCATCCAGTTGTTGTTCCTATGCGCATTTCCTCCGAGTAAATGCAGACAAGAGTTCACGGCTGCAGCATCCACTTACTGAACAAACTCATCAGGTCTTTTGCAGAGTGAGGATAAAAGTCAGATTTCCATCATGTTCCCAATGAGGTATTCCTTCGTTTATGTCTTACACCCATGTCTTCTGCCATGGTTTAATGACGTCTGACAGAGGCTTGGCACCATCAGCTGTTTGTGTCATGAGTGAATGACTGAATTTATTATTCAAATTTTAATGATATATTCAAAAATGCACTAAATTCAGACAGAAATGTTGGAGATGAACAGCAGCACAACTGACTCATTTCACAGTCTCAGACTTTGCTGTGTGTGTGTGTGTGTTAGCCTCCTCCTACAAGTCAGATCAACACTCGCTGAGCATCAAAATGTCCACAGGCAGTCCCATTCAGTCCCTGTGGGCTTCATTAGCCTCCATGCTAACACCCACCTATGGTAACAGCAGCCAACGCTCTGCTTCCGCACATTCACAAACACAACCACTCACGCTCATGGACTCAGAGAGGTCAGGCGTCCTCATCTCAGCGGTGATCTGACTTCTACCTACTGTGGCCGAAGGGTAAACGGATCTGAATTAATGACTGAAATCCTCCTCTTTGTTGTTTTTGAGTCCTACCCTCGCACTTTTACTGGAGCAACTCAAACTAACACAGAATATAACATCAGGCTTTTCATGTGTTATAATATTCAGATGAACAGCCTTTCTTGTCTTTGTCTTTGTTGTCTGTGTTTTTTTTTCTGCGGGGGGGAGGGTTTAACAATTATTTGGACTTTTTATGTAATTAATCAAACTATTCTTCACCTTTAAAACAATTAAAATCTTTAACACTGGATTAAAAAAAGTTAATCTGCTGGTTCAGATGAAAAAACAAAACAAAAGAGCAGCTAGTCTACTGCATGTGTGGACAGGCGTGTGCGTCCCTGCCTGGTGTCAGGTGAGGTGTGGTGACCCTCAGGTGTGGTAAGTGTGCGATGACAACATGGCCTTTGTGCAGCGACATGAAACAAAAGGTCTCGTCCTCCTCGGTCTCTCCACCATCAGACAGACTCGCTGCGGAGGAAAGAGGAAGCTCTTTCCTCTTTTGTGCCTGTGTATCTGTAATATCAGTCTGTCGTCCTCCTGGGATGGGAGGATGAGGGGATGGAGGGGGAGGCAACCAAAGGCTGCAAGCTAATTAGGTTCTTATCTTTCCATGCTCCTCTTCCTGTCGTCCTCCTCTCTAATCCTGGTGGGCAGCGTTGTGCCGCTCAACGCCTCGACAGTCAAACACAGTGGGGGAATAATTGGTACAAGCAGCACTCACTGCTGAAACTTTATCAGTCATTCCAAGTGACACATTTTCTCCACTTCCTCCTCCTCTCTCAGAGTGATTTCACCCTGATTCAAAAGCTCTTTCTTCATTGTTGTTTCTCTTTCATCCCTTCGTTCAATCTTCTGGGTTTTTCGGCAGCTTTCTCTCTCTTTATGCATTTTGTCTCTAACTCTGCTCTCCTTTCTCCTCATTCTTGAAATCACTCTCTGGTCCTAATCTCTCCATCATCCCTTCTTCTTTTTGTTTCTGTCACATTTTATTCTTCCTCTCTCCATCCTCTCTGCTGGCTCAATAGTTTCCCTCGAACATGATCGCCTCTCTTTTTGTCATTGGAAGACCAGATTTTTAAAAAGAGATGGTGATATATTTATTTATTTAATAAATGGGTTGAAATGTGTCAAAGGAAGGAAGGAAAAAAAGCAAATATAGAAGAGTCTCTGTCTTTATTTTATGTTTCTTCTTTCTGCCACAAACAAAAGTTAATGAGCTAACGTTTGCTGCCAGTCAAAAAGCTGCATAGCAGCTCTTCCTCTGCATCACTCCAGGAGGTTCCAGTAACTGCAGCCCTGTGCACTGGAGCGATCACTCGCAACTTTACAATCGTGCAAACACACATTTGAGTCTCTGCACCGAAAAACCTGCTGATGTTTGAGAGGACAGGTTAGGTTGAGCTGAGATTTGTTGACTTGTTTAACGTCCACCCATAACCATGCATCGCCACAGGCAGGTGCACATCAACAAACGCCAACCTCCCATTAACACTTGTCAGCTCTCTAATAAACCAGTTTTATTATAACACATATATCCCAGCTCCTGTTGTGTTCATAAACGCAAAGGTTACTGTCCAGCATCTTTAAAACTTTCTCTAACCTCTCTCCTTCCTCCTTGTTTCCTCTCCTCTGTCCTGTCTCCTTGCTCTGTCTCTGTCTCTGCTGTCTAACGATGTGTTGTGGCTGTCCCTCCTTCAGATGGATGTGGTCTATACCTTCCAGACGGGCCAGGCGGCGGTGCCAGGTGCCCTGCGCCGCCAGCCGTCCGTCGTCAGCCAGCACAATGACGCCACTGCTGCCAAAACTCTCTCTAGCCCCACCCACGTAGGACTTAGCTCCTCCTCTTCTCTAACCAACTCCGCCGGGGCCATGCCCCCCGCTGCTGCTGCTGCTGCTTCTTCCTCCACTACAGGCAGTGAGTCGGTGATCGGAGGCCAGCTAACATCACGCTTCACCCGGCTGGACTCTGTTTCTCTATCTCTGTGTGAACTGCATGAAAACACTGAACGCTGCATGACTCACCCGCTTCGTTCACCTCGCTGTCTCTGTCTTCAGCAGGTGTCTGCACGTCCACAACTAAACCCACGTACATTATCTTCATTATTGTCTTAGCGATTATTCTAAATAACTGACTAACAGACCATGATAGAAGTGTAGTCAATATGCCGTAACTTTAGTAAAAAAAAAGCCCATAGCGGAAATTGAACTGGACGTTGCTAGCCTAGCTTAGCATCAGGCTAGAGCAGTGGTTCCCAACCTTTTTTGGCTTGTGACCCCATTTTGACATCACAAATTTCTGGCGACCCCACGGTCACAGCCATCAATCAAGATGCGCCAGCTCAGATATTTTTATGCTGCATTTTATTTGAACTCAATTTATATTCAAGAAAGTGAAAGTATTGTATACATTTGTGTTTTGTGTTCTTAATCATTATTTTAAAAATAATTATAATTAATTTAAAACATTTTTTTGATCAATTACTAGACATTTCAGGCCACCCCAATTGAATTCCAGGCGACTCCACATGGGGTCCCGATCCCAAGGTTGAAACACATTGGGCTAGAGGGAGCTCACTAATTCACATCCCTCATCTTCTTTGTTTGATCCAAACAGACATACATGTAAATAAACTAAACTAAACTAATATACCTGCTGTTTTAAAATTGTCAAGCTTTAAAGCCTACTATTAATACTGAAAATGATATGTTTGTGAGGACCGGTTCTACAGCTTCACTAGAAATGAATGGGCTGTTTGCTGCACACATCTAAAAACTGGAGCTGGAGCTTGCAGATGACCTGATCTGTGTTTCCATCTCCGCCTCTGTTTCCGTGCACTTCCTGCTTTACCTTTTCCCTGCAGCATCTCAGTATCTCTTGTGTCTTAAATACGTGGCATCACCCCCCCCCCCCGCCCCCAGCCTGCTGCTGTCCCCCATCTGCACATTGTGGACATGCATCTATTAACCCTGATGTGACTTGCTGCCTGACAAGTTGATGACAGACGACAACTGTCGGCACACGTGGTCGATGAGAAGAGAAGGAAAGGAAGCTGTGAATCCTTCGCATTCGTGACAGGCGGGAGGAAAAAAATCCCTGTCCTCTTTTCTTTGTTGTTTTTTTTTCTTTCCTTCTCTCTTTTCCTCGGAGGCGACAGCCTGGGCACCAAGATAATTTTATGGGTTAATCCTGAGCAGGGTTAAATCTGTCAGGCTCAGCAAGTCTCATGGTTTAACAGCCAAGAGCTTTTTAACTTGTGAGCTCTTTGTGTGTGCGTGTGCATGTGTATGTGTGTGTGTTACTGTGACTGTTGCATGTGCTCTAAGCTGCAGTGCTCACCCTGCAGCTCTCCTGTGGTTCAGTAATAGAGAGCTTTGAACTGCAGGGTTATTAATTATAATGAAGAGTGTCTGCTGGTGCGTATAAATCAGTGTGATCAGCTGCAGCCTCTGTGGATTCATCACACAGGCTGTGACTTTAGGCAGCGAGAGGAGAGCAGCTAGAGGACAAAACCATTCTGGCTCTGAATGTGATTATGAATACTTAACAGTGTGCATGTGTTTGTTGTTTTTCCCCCAAGTGTGCGTGTGTTGTTTACTGGAGCAGGGAATTGTTTGAAGGTTTGGTTTCAGACCTCATGTTCGCAGGGTGTTCACTGTAGTGTAGGGACACAGACCTCACTCGCATTCCCTCTGATTATTCAGGCTAAAAGGAAAAACATGCCATTTTTCTCTCATGTTGACTTAGCCTGGGAATGTGTGTATGTGTATCCACAAACTTTAGTTTTTATTTCACAAAAAAATGTGACATTTTAGATCTGATCCGGCAAATTTTTGCTTCTGTTTTGGGGTTTTGGGTGTTAATTTCCTTTCCGGACCCAGTCCTGGGTGATTACTGCATTATGGGAACACAACTCTGATTGCAGTATGATGACTTGTCCCTCGTAGGACAGCACTGTCCATACCTGAAACCCTGTGGGCTAATCAGATCTACTGTAGGTCTAGATCAGTTGCTTAGGTTTTCATATGCAATTGTACAGTAGCTTTGTCGGGGAATCTACAAAGACTGCACCTTGTGGTCCTGTCTTGTAGATGGCCTCTGTAGTCCTGAGTAATATTTGTGCTAGTGTTTAGCCTGCAATTAATACATCAAGAAAAAAACTGAAAACACAGCCCATCCACGACCTTCAGTGTACTCTCAGAGTCTGGGTGTGTTTTTCCTGGGCTCTCTATCTCAATCAAGGGAAATCTTTAGACTGTCATTTCTTAGACAATAGTGTGTTTACAATTTTGTGGAAACAGTTTGGGGAAGGTCCTTTCCTGTTTCAACATAACTGTCCCCCAAGCACACAACCAGATCCATTGAGAAAGTGTTGTTTTTTCCTATAGTTTTTTGTGAAAGAGTTTAACTGGCCTGTTCAGAGCCCTGAGCTCAGCCCCACCCGTCACCTCTGGGATGAACTGGACCATCTGTACAACTGTGAACCAGAGTCTGTGGTCTAGTGTCAGTGTTGGTGGATGGACTACATCTGTGCAGCCTGGTCCAGAGATGTGGTGGAAAGCCTGAATTTAATAGAGGGAGAATTGGAGTCACTTCAACCAGTGTGGAATTTAAATATTTACATTTTGGATTCTTGATATAAAATGAGATAAAAGTTGGTGAACAGGATGTAGATCACACTATAAGTTTTAAAGAGCCCTTCCAATGAAAATCATGTTTATGTGGCATTTTTCTGACGCTACAGTATCAGTAGAAAAGTAAGTGCAAAGTTGCATTTCTGAGTTTTTCTGCCTTCAAATTGTTGTGAACCAACAGCAGACACTAATTGGCAGTTTCAGACAGACTGGGGTTGTTGCGTCACAACCTCAGTGCTTACAAGCCCCACCCCGCTCTGCATGTGGCTCCAAACTGTAAGGCTGGATAGCTCTGTTTCCCATTCCCAATGTTTTCCCACTTCCCACACAGGTACGAATGGGCAGGTTGCGGTGGAACGCTAATAAACGCTAAACACACTGAATCGTACATTGTACAGTGTCAAGCTCTCAACAGGGGGGCGGGGGGACAGGGGCACTGAGACCACTGAGAACACTTTAAAATAGCTTTAAAAAAGGATGAAAGGAGAGGGTTTTTATAGAAAGTGCATGTGTTTGCATGTGTGTGTGTGTGAGATGTGTTGTGTTTCGATGCAGCCCCACATTCAGCCGCCTGTTCGTGGATTTTTGTTGCAGCTGCCTCCAACATCATATTGACCTTTTTTTTTACCTTTTGTGTTGATGTGTTGTGAAAATATTTCAGTTTTCTCATCATCCAGCTTCTGTTCCACTTGTTCATATTGTGTGTTGTTGTGTTTTGCACCTTCCCCGCCCAGATTCAGACACCCCAGCCCCCCATGCATCCCATCAGCCCCTGCCGGCTTGTTTGACATCACAGACGTGTGCGTGTCTGTTTTCCTCTGCTGACATGTCTCCTCTGGTTTTCCTTTCAGATTAAGGTGGTCAACGCGTTCCGTAGCTCCCTGTACGAGGGGCTGGAGAGCCCAGAGTCCCGTAGCTCAATCCATAGCTTCATGGCCCATCCCGAGTTCGTCCCCCTGTCAGAGGAGGAGGCCCGCATCCCGCCCATCGAGGAGACCGGAGATGAGATCGAACCCCTCCCCAGTGCCTCATCTGGGGCAAGGGGAGGAGGAGAGCCACCCAGCGTCTTCCCCCGCAGCCGCGACTCATCCATCTGAGCTACTCCCTCGTCCTCCTCCTCCTCCTCCTCCTCACTCCTCTTCATCAGCATCCGATGTGTCATTCCACCAACTGAACTGTCGCACTGAGGGGGGAAGTCATCACTCTGCTCATCCCCTCATCCTGCACGCACACATGCTTCACATCGTCTTCACCCCCCTCAGTTATTCCTGCCACGTTGTGTTTTTCATATTGACTGTGGCGTTGTCCTGCCTGTAAGTTTGGAAGGCCTGTTCTTTTGTCCATTCGTGTATATTTTTTACTCGATAATCCTTATGAAGCTTTTACACCACCACACCTTTGGGTTCGATCTTTGTGGGACTCGCAGCAGCATGTCTTGTTCTTCTGTACTTGCTTCATTCCTGCGTAACAGTCTCAAAAACAGCACCGAACTTTTCAGAGTGCAGTGGTTCTCATGTACATACGCTTCCGCTCTTCTACACAGCTAACAGCCGGGTTTGGTGATCAGAAGATTTTTAGGCAAAATGCAAAAATGTAACCTTTTTTTTTTTTTTTTTTAGATGTTAAGCAATTGTTTGTTTTTAAAACCTCTAACGAATGTTAATTGATAGTTGATTCAAACTCCTGAGAATGTCTTGTGAGTGTGACACTACAGTCTTCAAGGTTCAACTGTTAAAAAAAAATGTTCTTCCCTTTATCGTGTCTGTATGTGTTGGTTTTTCTTTTTTTTTCTTTTTTTTTGAACTGCTCTGTTGCATGTGGAAAGACAGAATGTTTACTATTCCAAAATATCGAACATGGCGGCGTCCGGAGAGGGCTCGCTTTCTGCTCAGTGGGAGTCTGACCTCATCTCATCCAGTCAGGGTCGTCGTGGTTCTCTCAGACCCCTCCCCTCCCTAGTGCACCCACAGTGTTGATAGGAAAACAGCAGTGTGGCTCATACTCACCCTCTAGTAGGATGCATGTTATGTTTCATTGGTGTTGAGTCGCATGATAACTTAAGGAATGAATATTTGGGATTCTGTTTAGACACCCATCCGTGTGTTAGTCTGCAGCAGCGTCTGCTCTGAGCTTCCATCGACTTCCTGTTCTGTCGGACTGAACTTCCTGTTACGTCGCCAGACCGAAACAGACTCATCAATACAATCAGAGGAAACTGGAGCAGAGCAGTTGCAGCCCTGCTCTGGTCCTCTGCTCACTATCTTCAACAAACACACCGACTCAAACTAATTTAAAGTGCTGAGGGGAGGAGGATTATCATTCATTCTCCATCGCAGCCTCTAACACTAATTTTCTTTCACTCTTATCTCGTTCCTCTGTCTGTCTTCGTCTCCGCGGTGTCTTCCCCTTGACGGGCTCTTAGTACGTAAGATCCCGCCCTGTTGACGTGAACCAATCAGAAACGACACATTCCAACCTGTGACCACGACGCTGTGAAGGGACCATGCTAACCACTGCCCCACCTAAGAGTTGCAGCCCCTCAGCCCACTGTATCTTCTCCCCTGTAACACCTCGCAGCTCCACTTCCATCCTGCACTGTCTCCAGACCAGGTGGAATATTAAATCCTGGGTAAATCACATCAACACAAAAGAGCAGCAGGTCTCCTCTACAAGGTCCCTCTTGCGTATCTGAGGAGTAAAAACTCAGTCTCTGATCCAGAGTCTGTAGGTGAGGTTGCAGGTCAGTTTCCTTTTCCACACCACCACACTTCTGTCCACACGACTGCAGAAGCTCAAGCTTTCCTTCTCTTGAATATTAATGACACTGATCGATCTCCACTTTCATTATACATAACAACTATCCTTGAGTTACACTACTTCTCCTGCTCGGGATAAGCACAATTTTTTCAGCTAGAGCTTGAACACATTCTTCTGTTTGTGTGTCTTTCCATTGACTTAAATGAAAGACTAACATACTGATGAGTCTGTTTTGTGTCAGTGCAGAAGTTCAGTTCACTGGACGGGAGGCGGACGGATCTCTGAACGGGCCCTAGGCTGTCTGTCTGTCTGTCCGTCCGTGTTTGAAACAAATCTTAGCTCCACCGCTTATTTCTGTTCCCCTTGTTCGTCAACGTTTATGAGCAGAGACTTTAAATCAGCCGTAGGTGACACCGTTCAGCCAGCAGCAGGGAGGACATGTGCTCGGCGCTCACACGCCGTCGTCCCTCTCTCTGGCTCTGCTGCGTCAACAGACGTCAGCAGCGTGCGGTGGCCGCGCTGAGGTTTATGTAGAAGTTAAATCCACTGTGTGTCCCTACTGCCGCTCAGTACTTCCTGCCGTCATTGTCCGCAGATTACTGTCTTAAAAGAAGAAGGAATCATCCTCCAATCAGAAGCAGCGATGAGTCTAATCCCCTCTGTTAGTCCGACTAGCAGCCATCTACCAATCTATGAACTAGGACACGTTATTGAAGTAATGTGCTACTACTGCCATATTTCCAACTTTTTGTCATGACTAGGTTCTTCCTCTCCCCTCTGATGAGCTTTTTCTATGTAACTCAGAGCCATATTTTATAGGTTGTCTGTATTGTTTTTTTTTTATCTCATTGTTATTGAGGTTTCCTTTGGACTTTCTCATCCCTGACCCCTCCATTCCCAAAACTTGACTCCCCCTCCCCTCCCCCCCCCCACCTCCTCCCTGGCCCTTTACTCCAAACATGACCAAAAAGCAAGGAGAAAATCTTCAGTCGTCACTGCCGAACCAAGTTTAAAGGACCTCTACAATGTTTACATGAAAAGCGAGTGGGTGGCAGTTCGCCTGCGCTTCTCTCATCCGACCACTTCCCTTTCATTCCCTTGCTTTCCTGAATCTTAGAGTTACTATTTAACTAAATGGGGAATCTTTCTTGCATGGTTTTCATATAAAATTCAATGTTTTGCTCATTTTTTTACAATTCTTCTGTATTTTTATATTAAGTACTTTTTAATATTTTGGAGATATATGAATATATATGTATAGGCTGAAGAGTTTGGTGACAGTACAGTACATGAATGAGATTAATCTACCGTGGACTCTGTCTTTTTACAGCTCTCTAAATATTTATGCCACGTGTGTCGTCTTGGTCACCTGATGTTAGGGCTAAGAAACCTGCAGTGACTTGTTTACTTCCTGTTGGCCGTTCAATTGGAAATTCAACAATCTAGTCTCATCAGCCCCCCTTTTACATGAGTATATCCACCTTATCTAAGATGTTGTGACACACTACACGCTATGTGATTTTCGCAGTTATCCGACTCCATTAGAGTTAAGCAAATGCAACGTGAATACAGCTAACTGTATCAAACATTAAATGGGAGTGTATAATTATTTATCCAACCTCTGGGTTTCTTTGTTTCTGTACTTTTGAAGCTACTACAACTGATTTCTTTGAACGAGTGGTTTGATGCGGTTACCAACTGGCTGTTGTTGGAGCTGACGACTATAAAGAGGATCAAAGCTGTGTCCCACCTCTGGCTCCGCCTCCTTTGCTTGGTGGGCTTCTCCTATGAGGATGCGTCCTCGCCTCACACAGATCAAAACTGAGAAAATAACCTAACAACCAAAGCAGAGCCAGCCCAAATCATTAAAAAGCCAATGAGTTGATTGTCCCACCACCCCATAAAAATACCCAGATCCATTTGTAAGTTTTCTTAAGCAGACCGGGGTGTTGTCTCTAAACGCATCTTATAGCTTCCTGCGTGCTGGATGCAGCTTCCTCAGAACGAGCACACAACTGCAGCATCATTGCACATTTTGCATGATGGGGGTGCGTAGTGATGCCCCTCCCACTGTGAGACTCATTTCAAAGTGGATGTGCTAAAGCACATTCACCTGTACAAAGACGGCTTTAAACTCATAGAGAGAGTTGGTGTTTGTTTGTTTAACAGCCATGAACACAACAATCTATGTCAGCTCACACCTTATGGGTCAGGACCTGGGTCTCAAAAACCCACAGGTCGACCCTGGACCACAGGTTGTGTCGAAAGATTTGGACCAAAGAAGGAAGCGATGCCACAGTTCCCAGTTTCAGCCCTGATTTTTTTTTTTTTTTTAAATTGGCCATAAACTTTAAACTGGGAAAGAGGCGGAGCCAGTGATCGGACACAGCTGCAGGTGTAGATGTCATCACCATTTTATACGACTAACAGCTTCAGAAACATTTCTATCCCACGACGAGAGCAGGGCAGGCAAAGTGCTCGTGACATCACTTCCTGTTCCTGCCGTGCGTGTGTGCGTGGAACGATGATGTGTTTCCTCTTTGTGTTGAATCTGACAGAACACGTGTGCTCCCGCAGCCAGTGCCATGTAAATATTGTCATATAAGTGAATGAAGTGAAGCTGCTGTGTGTGTCAGTGACAGGAGGGGGGGGCAATCAGCCAATCATCACCCAGCGAAGCTTTAAGAGTGTTCTGCCAAAGTCCTTCTCTCTTTTTCCTTCACCTCTTCTGCACAAATGTGTGTTTAGACGGTTTTGACCCCGCTCTCCCCCCTCCCCCCCTCCTCCCCAGCTTGGATAAGATTGTCAGTGTGGCTGTGGTGGTCGTCTGTTGGACTGGTTGAACTGGTTGGACTGGTTGCCCTCACATCTGCTTGGTTCACAGCTCAGTCCCGCCATCAGAGACGCTCCAGCACCTGTTTGTGCTTCTCATTTCAGCCACATCACAAACAACAACAAAACAAACAAAAAACAAACAAACAGTCAAGGACGAGACTCAGCATCGGACTGAAAATCTTCACCTGTTTCTAGTTTTCTGAAGGTTTATTTTGCTTTTTCCCTTTGGAGAATCTCAGATCTCAGTTTGCCACAGTTTCCCATTAGGACTTCAGTGTGGAGAAGGAACTCACTTCACATCCAGTCACTGTTGCATTTGACTGCGTTGCTTCCTCTTCAGAGCGCTGCTGGTCTCAGAACAGCTTCCTGTAGTCGGATATTAAAGGAAAATCTTTGGAGAACCTTCACATCCACTTCAAAAATTCACAAATAATAAAAAATATATGGTTCAAATGAACTGGAATATTACAGATGGAAAAGTCATAACCACTTAACATATATATCTATATATTTATATAATATATCTATATGTTTATATCAAATATATGTGTGTGTGTATATAGATATAATATACATTTATATTTATATATACATATATATATTAGATATAAATACATAGATATGTATATATGTTTTCTCAGTTGAACTTCATTGCAAAAAAGACTGAAAAAGATTTGTTTTCTGTAATTACTATGATACACAGTAATAGGCGTTGGTGTTATTTTTGTATAATATCATCTATGTGGCATGCATGACATATATACAAAATTGGTGGTTTAAAGCAATATGTCCAACCTGGTGCGATTGGTTCCGTCGTGTTCTGTGTAGCCTAAAGCCACTTTGAAAAGAGATATAAAAAAAAAAGAGTAACTGCATTTGCATAAAACTAACTGTTCAGTATATGTGTTCAATGTTCTGTGTTCTGCATGTTTTAGTATGGAATGAAACATCCCAAATGTTGATGTGTTTTCCAATTGAATCTCACACACACGCCCCAGACACATTTCAGCATAACATACACACATACATACACACGCACAGAGACACATACACACACACACACACTCATGTATTTGCACTGTGAGGTGAAACACACTGAGGAAATTAAAACTGTGTGATTCAGATGGATGGATTAATGACAATTGAAGATTCTTCTCTTTTTGTTTTCATCTCACTTATCCACAAAAAAAAAGAAACGCAACAACAGATCTGTCCGCTCATTCACCTCCCACCACCGTGTCATCAACACACACACATGCACCCTAATATCGGATTCTCCTGAACTCATGTCCCACTGTGCAGTGAGAGGAGGAGAGGGGGTGATGACAGTTAACAAGCCTGAAACATGCAGCATGGGGTTCAGGTAGGCCTCTGCTCTGATGGTGTCATTACCTCATATTCATCAATCCATTATCAATCCTCCTCCCTCCGCTGACCAGGTGAGGGGGGAGGGGGGGTTAGTTGCTCATGCTCACCTGTAAAATGTCTGTGTCCATGTTTGAGCCCGACTGATAACACTGACTATCTGTGTCGGTATAAATAAGTCTGATTGTTAAGCATAATTTATTTCAACTGAGCTTTTTTATTCTTTAACCATTCTCAATGTTAATTTGTGCGCTAGTTTTTGTTTTGTACATTAAGTATTAGAAAATAGCAGAAAACGTGTGTTGTTGTTTTCTCAAGGGTGATGTTATCAGATCTGAGGGTTTCACATGAATTGGCTGATTAAACAGCTGGAAATTAATTGATCAACAGTAAACTCAACCACTTTAGCAGCATGTAAATGTCCCTCAAAGCTTTTTAACAACCAGAATCACCATTTACTATGCTATTATATTTAACATCGGTATCAGTCGGGCTCCAGTTCACATCAGTCAGTCTGATGGTTGTGAACAGTCCTCCTGTTTGTTGCAAGGACCAGAAAACAGGAGACGTTCAAACCCATCAGACTCGTGTTTAAATCCACATCAACAAACACAACAGAGAGACACAACTTCATGTATATTTATACACCTGCTCACATTATTTCTTTTCCATCAGGTTATAGAAACGACCATCATGGTTGCAAAATGGTGGCGATGAGTGTTGGTTCTTGTGGTCCAGTTGACTTTAATAGTTTGGCCGCAGCCTGGATTTGAGAATCACTGAGATTAATTAGAATGAATCTTATTTCACTGATTCAAATAATGATGATTATTAACTTTCTGCAGGACGTTCAAAGTGCTACATACTGTGGTGTAGCCTATGTGAGTTTGGAAGCAGCAGCACTGTGCTGTGTTCATGTCACATCAAATGACTATAATTACTAGTTTCCATCTTCAGGTAAACATCCGTGTTGAAATGACTCTGATGTCCATCACTTGGCACAAAATTTAGAGGAAAAATAAACAACATGGATATCTTATGTCATCTACTGTAAACTCCAGTGTTTGAGGTAATTAAACCTTAATCTAATGGACACTGGGTTTCAGTGCTGCGTTATTGATGTAGGCCTACAGTCATGTCCAGTTGCTACCACACGTCCCTGGTGACATGAATGCAGCGTTGGATCTGCTCTTCCTATTGGATAGACTGACATTAGATTAGCCACAGACACGTGTCGTTGGTTTTTTTGAAAGAAACATCTTAACATCAACATCAACATGCCTGTGAAACAATACCCTCATGTCTCCTCCTTGGTAACAACTTGTAACAGCCGTGAGTACAGTGGCTGGAAAGGCTCAACACACTGCATCTGAAGAAAACACATGCAAAAACACAAGCACATTAAGAAAAGAAATTCATCAAACCAACAACACATTTCCTGCAAAAACTTACAACCCATAGAAGTGTTTATGAGGACACAAAGTGGCAGACCCTGCTAATGGGGCTAAGCTAACAGTAGGCTACATATTTACAGTGTATCTGAATCATGACATCTGCATGTGTTTTCTTTAGTTGCGTTGAGCTCTAAGGGCCACCATACTTGAGTTTACATAACCATCATCAGGTCAAGATTTAGTTAATCTAATACTTAACTGTAGTTTATAATCAAATACCTGTGAAACAAAATTTCCATCACTATCAGCTCACTTTGTTCAGGGCTAAGTAGGCCTGACCAGTGTCAGCAGGCCTTCAGTGGCCACACTCCCTGTTGAAATACAGTGGATGTGACCTTAGTGTCTTCAGTTGTATCTTGGGTCCTGTCTGGCAGATTGTGAGCCTCAGCATTGATTTGTTCGTGAGCCAAAATTAGAAGAAAAAAAATATTGTGCTTCTCTGTATGTGTGTGTTTGTGTGTGTGTGCGTGTGTATTTTTATTAGTTTGTGTGTGTGTGTGTGTGTGTGAGGTGTCAGCCAGGCTGCTGGGTGCTTGGTGAGGGTGTGATTCCTCAGTGTGTGTGTCACCTTCTCCCTTGTGTGCTCTCATCCTGTCTCCGTCTCTATCGAGCATCCTCCTCCTGTTTGCTTCGATCTATGCAACAGAAATCCTCCAGTTCTGCGCCGGTGGTTCATTTGGTTTCTCACGTTCTCCCCCTCACACTCTCACTCAATCTGTCTGCTCGTCTCTGTCTTTATACCTGCTTTTTGGTTTTTCAGTTCTTTCTTCCACAATATCTGTACATTGATGTATGCGTGTGTGTTTGTACAGCAGGTGCACAGGCGTGCGCACACACACACATACACGCACACAGACACAAACCCACATACTCACACACAAACATGTTGTTTTCTTTACTCTTTTGTAAGATATGATCATGTGGAATGCCTTGGTCTTAGTGTCATGTTGTTTGAACTTAAGCTGAACAAAAGATGATAATCAAACAACTGAGTAAAAGTTGTTACATAAGTATATATATATATAATATATATAAATAAATATAAATATATACAAATCTATATACATAAAATAAAGCCATTGGAATTTGAAATAAATCTGTGTCAGTCTCTGTTTATTTACATACAGGTTTGAGAAAACCCAGCTTCATACTGTACATGTAACATCGTCACCCTATTAAAATAATGGCCTAAGTCATTTTGTCAAGTTTTCGGGAAAACACAAAAAACTTTGCCAAATTCAGAGGATATGATATTCATTCATCATTTCAATCAAAAAGGCCTTGACAGTGGATGACTGTTGACATACATAGAACGTTGTGTGTTAATTATGTAACATTAAAGAGTAAAGTGACTTAGGCAATTTTCCAAACATTTTCGGGTGACTTAGGCAACTTTAAACCTGGCTTAAAGTGCCCTAGCATTCCATAGTACAAACGTTCAATTAAGTTAAATTAAAGTTAAATTAACTCCTGTGTCATATTAGGGTAAAAAATGACCTGGTTGGCACGTTTAAGAGCAGAAAAAACCTAGTAAGCAAATTTTTTTCGACTTGAAATTCGATGGCCCAGACTTCCCTCTCCCCAGACACTTTCTCCAGCTCTTCTGGGAGGATACCAATGTGTTCCCAACCCAGCCGAGTGACATTGGGTGCGTTCGAGATGAACTGCGCCTTGCCTGGAAGGTTGGTGAGAGCAGGCGGCAGCAGCAGGGGGTGGTGACAGAAAGCTGCAGTCAAGTCGGACGGTTTCCAGCCATCGTCAATACAAACAGGAAGTCACTGAAATATTTCTTATGCAGTATTGCAAGTGTCCAATAAATAACCAACATAGTTCTCAGAACAGAAGTTTGACTCTGTGTGAATATTTTCTACTACTACTAACTAAGAACCAACCAGCTCATGATCCGGTGACTTTCCCATCATGCCTTGAGGCTTACAGGCGGTTGCAAGTCGGGAGAAAGTCGGACACAAATCTAACCGGCATGCATTGTGTGCTGGTCACCGGCGATTGATTCTTCGAGGCCTGGATCATCTCGAACGCACCTATTGTCACTACTATGTGTCCTGGGTCTTCCTCAGGGTCTACTTCCAGGGGGGCATGGCCTTAACACCTCTATAGGGACGCGTCCAAGGGGCATCCGATACAGATGCCCCAGCCACCTCAGCTGGTTCCTCTTGATGTGGAGGAGCAGCGGCTCTATTCCGAGCTCCTCCTCGGTGACAAAGCTCCTCACCCTATCTCTAAGGGAGCACCCCACCTACCTGCGGAGGAAACTCATTTCGGTCACTTGTATCCGAGATCTTGTTCTTTCAGTCATGACCCAAAGTTCAGGACCATGGATGAGGGTAGGAACGTGGATGGACTGGTAAATCAAGACCTTCTTTACCACACCAGACCAATACCACGACCGCATTGCTGCAGCCGCTGCACCGACCTGCCTGTCAATCTCGCAGTCCATCCTTACTCATGAACAAGACCCCAAGATACTTAGGCCCAGTCCCATTTCTTTTCCCTTAACACTAGGACTTGGTTCTGAGTGGCCTCCATCCTCCTGGATTGATCAGTTTGTCCAATAATGTAAGAAAGCAAACTAAGGAGCAGCATTAAGTTCAGGAAATAGTGGAACTGTGCATAGAGCCCATTAGGACACAGTACCCCTATATGAGAATGTGCAAAACTGAGTGCTTGGGTCAAAATCAAGTGGAAGTGGGTAAAGTGGGACAGGGCCTTAAACTCCTCCACTTGAGACAGAACCTGGAGGTTGAGAACCATAGCCTTGGACTTGGAGGTGCTGATTCTCATCCCAGGTACTGAATGGGTAATATGTATATGATAATCCATTGATCCACTGATTGATTATCAAAGGCTTTGTTGAAATCAAATGCACACAACCAGGAGGGAAGTTAGCAAAACAGCGGAGAAGTGACCAGACTTGCAGATTCACTTAATGATGCAATTTATGAATTGATAAAAGTCGTAAGCCATGTAATAAGTGGGATAATGAGTATAAATTAGATGTTACGTTTATTTTACTTGAAATGTTTGAGTTTAAAACGTTCAATTTCAATTCAGTGAAGCACCAGTGTATGCAGGAAGTTAAAATCACACAAGCGTTAAATTGCCTAAGTCAGACATTTTATCCTAAAGAATCAACATTTTTTGACTTAGGCCAAGAATTTAATGGCCTAAGTCACCCTCTTGACATAGGCCATTGTCTTATAGGACATAAAAACCATGATCCTCTGAACTAAGGATTAAGATTTTTTTTACCAGAGGTGGCCAGCATTATCAGGAGATGATTTAGGCCAAAAACTCATTTTCGCCAAAAAATGACTTAGGCCATTATTTTAATAGGGTGACGACATGTAAACAGAGCACTCATAATTCTGTTTTGTCAAATTTTCTAAAGGAAAATTTCCCATATTTTGTGCTAAACTGCATTGGATTCACATCTGCATTTTCTCATTATGGTGCCACTGTGTGGTATAATAAAGAATAACCAGAGATGCTTATGAAAATGAATAAATAAGATAAAATTATTTTTTTTTAAAACACAGTAGTTCCATATTAAGGGTCTGTCCTGGACCTTGCTCTCATCTGATTTTATTTTCTTAGAGAGTGAAGATGAAGGCTGACGAGCAGCAGAGAGCTCATGTGCAGGATTCAAACCAAGGAATCACATGGTGTATATGGTGGACATACAGTGCTGTAATGTAGTTACCATAGCAACCCAGTCAGCCATTCAGGTTACCAATAACGTAAAAATAAAAAATAAAAAAGGTTACCAAAAACATGCTAAAATGAGCAATTCCTGCACAGAGATGAATCAGTCTTGTTGACATAGCTACTGACCTGAGACCAGCCCTGAACAGATGTGTGAATGTGGACCTACCAGGCTTAGGTCCTGAAAACCTGAAAACCTAATGTCAAGGTAAGACGAGCAAAACCCAAACACATCTCTAAAACTAATCCTCCGTTATCAGTTCTCATGACTGAGCTTCTTTTAGTTGATTTTCAATTTTAGTTTGCTGAAATCTGAAGCTAGAAACCAGCAGATGTAACTTAGCCAAGGGGCAATTTAGCAAAGGTTAGTAGCCAAGCCAACATTAGTTTGTGACATAAGGCTAAAGTTGAAAGCTAGCCAACATTAATTAGCTGAAATGTAACTTACATGTAGCATCCACCTCACACATCCAAATCAGAAACAGAGACTTTGGTACGGGCCATATTAGGGTGTAGATTTTTTCTGGCATGAAAATGGGAGATAATCTAGGCTATTGTAATATTCACACTTATTAGTAAGAAGATAATATTCACACTTATTAGTAGATTTTGAGGAGAACTGGGCATTGCAAGAAAATGCAAAAAGAAAGAAAGAAAAAAAAAGTAGCCTACCGGTAGGCTATCACCACCTATGTAGGCTACCCTTATTATGAGTCACTCCCATTTGTTGTGTTGAAGCTGTTAATACCATCTCAACAACTCCACTAAATCTTTTGAATTACTGTAATAGCACTTAAGTGGACAAAAAGCCTCCTTTTCTCGACAGGGCTTTTATTGTGAAATATTTACAGGCTTATGCGGGTTTAAGTTAAGTGGATCAAAATAAATCTAGTGTTGAAAACACAAAGTGTAAATATATTGCTCAATTTATTAAATCAAAGTGGTAGAAATGTGCATTATGATTCTCCAGAGGAACCACTAACATGTTTGTTCACATCCTGACTGTAATAACCACTGCAGCCTCCAGGGGCCGCTGTCCACCAGTTATACTGTGCGTTTGATGACAAACCAATTTCATGCCTTTGGTTTCCCTCTTAATCTGCAGCTCCAGTACTGGTGAGTGGTGCTGGTGCCACATGACTTCCTCTTATGCACTCAGCTGGCCAGTGCAACACTGCCACCGTGTGGACACGCTGAACAGAAAGAACAAACTGTAGGACGACCGGGACCAGAGGAGATACACATCAGAGAAATAAGTTAAGAGAATAATAATATAATCTTGTGTTGTGTGTCTATTGATAAACAGACAACTATCAAGTGTAATTAATAGGCTACTAAAACATCACATTTTCAAGTCAAAACATTTTACATTTTAAAAACAGCTTTTATCCATTTGTGTGTGGCAGTTAAAATGAAACAAGTTTTATGTTTCAGTGGCAGTTCAACAAATTCAAACCCTTCATCCTGCAGTTGCTGAAAGATAATTTACCTCCATCCATCAGCTGATCAGTTGCTTCTTTTCTTCCTTTTCTTCTCCCTCTGTCCGTCTCCATCTCCTTTGTATTTCTTCACGCCACGATCATTTGCTTCTTAATGAACTCAATCCCCTCTCCTAGCTTCATGCCTCTGCCCACGAGCCTCTGACAGCAGCCTGCATTTCTCACTGAGGGAAACTCATCCTGGAAGGTGTTGTCAAGACAACTGCGTTTCTAACGGTAACTGTGTTGGAACCGCGGCAACCAGAGACTCTAGTTTATTTGGGTTCATTATAGTTGGTGGTGGTGGTGGTGGAGGGGTGGGGTTGGGGTGTAATGTCAAGAAGCTGAAAGAGGAGCTCCAGGCAACATTAGTCTCCACCGACTGAGTGTGTTTGGAAAAGTTTAAACCTGTGCTGACAGACAGTTTGCTGACGTACACTTCATCAGCACTGACTCACTGCTGTGTCTCTGCACTCTCAACACCAACAAACACATATAGCACCCTTTCATCTATTCTATTTTTTAAATATTTATATAGGCCTATATTGCTGAATTCCTCTTAGTCACATGCTTGAATCTCTACAAGAGGAACTGGGCGGATTAGACCAAGAAATAGAAAAATGATAATCCCTCAATTGAATTTCATCCTCCTTTTCAAAACACCTGATTATGTAAAGGGTGTGTCAACGTCCTCCACAGCCGCACTGAGATGCAGGAGGCTTTTGGGGGAGAGGGGGGGTTGTATTAACACAAACAACCTGGAAAATGTTTGATGTTTTTTCTCCGCAGACACAAAAATCACATGTCAGAGAGATGATGGTGCTGACGCCTGTTTTCTAATCAAATCAAAGGCCCCACTTTGAATTTGTGGTGACACTTCAGCCCGTGGGAGGTCTGAACAAGTGTGTGTGTGTGTGTCAGTGGGCTTTATAAAAGGTCTAGGGGTCGAACTTGAAGTCACTTTAGTGTCTGATCAGTGGAGGAGCGGCTGTCATCAACAGGGACCATGTAAGTAGGCTGCCTTTAAAGAGCATAAAAAAGCTGTAAAAAGTGTCAAAATGGGATTTCTCATTTTAACACATTTTCATATCAGTCTATTTCAATTTATTTCATCGTTCATTTGTTTTTTCAGTTATGTTTCAGAGTTATTTCTATTGATGTGATGGTTTGTGTTTAAATTGTTAAAACAGATGTTCCTGTTTAACACCATCGTGCTTTATTTCTGTGTTATTTTTCAATGATAGGAAACTGCAAAAGTGAACTTTACCTTAAAAAATGTCTTTCTTTTCTTTCTTTCATTGATGGTCAGATTCAAAAATTCACATTTAGAAGAAGAAAAGAGTGGTACAGTAGGTAGACTGAAGACAGGACAGAGGCAAACACATACGGTCAATTGCCGATGGAATTGAACCAACCCATTCGTCACTCACTCTGTTGAGATTTGGCATCTGATCTGCTGACGTTAAAGCCAGTGGTCAAACAAAAATATATAATAATAATAATACATTTTATTTATAGAGCGCTTTTCAAGAACTCAAAGACAATGGTAACACATATAATAGGTGCAATAAATCCTAACCATTCACAGACACATTCCACTGTCTCTGCAGGGCAAAGGGATCGCGCTGTGTTTTACTGAGAAATTTTAGTGAATTGGAGAATTTACAATAGTGTTTTATTTACCTATGACTCTTTTTTTTTCTAGACCTTTCTCTTTTTTCAGCACTGAAAAGTAAAATTGTGGTTGTCATGTGAGGCATCATAAAAGATGGAACAATGAAAATAGATCATTAGAAGATTTCCCTTTTAATAAATAGGGATGTCAACTTGGTTGATTGGATGAGTTGTTGTTTTTTTGGATGAGTTGTTGTTTTGTTTTTTTTTACCATTCCTGGGTTGTTGTCAGAGTAGTACTTTATGGTTTATATATTTGAGTTAATAATTGATCTCAGGTGATCAGGGAGGTAACAAGATAAATGTGTCATAAGAAAAGGTTTCTCCAGTAAACTTCCTTTACATGTTTTGATGTAAGTGCCTTTCTGTCTTGTTGCAGAAGATGCAGATGTCCCACAGACCTGTGCAGTGGCTCGCTGCCATGCTTCTTGTCATCTGTGCAGCAGGCCAGTGTCAACAGAACGAGAGGTGGGACATTTTTAGTTCTATGCTGTTTTCAGACTTGCTCTACTCTGCATGCACTGAAAAATTGAGCTTTGAAAGAAAAGGTGATAGTGAGAAAATATTTGGTGAAAAAAAAGTCCACAAAAAAATTACAGCTTTACATGATGTATCGCATTAAACTTTACTGATTATCAAAGGTTCAGAATGGAGAAAATTTAGGGATTTTAGGGTCATCACAGAGTACTAAAACCTGTTCTGTCAGTGACATGAAAAAATGATCAAATGGTTTGGTTTTAAATTAAATTACTTACTGAAAATGTCATAGAATATTTATTCGACCATAACTTAAAGATAAATATCATCTTATATAACTGTCTAAAATCTGAGTGTTGATTGACTTATGAGTCGATGTGAACAGAGGATGTGTTGATCTTGACTGACAGATGATGCTCCACTCTCTCTCCTCCGTCTCCTCACAGCCGCCGAGCTGTGACCGAGCACCAGCTGATGCACGACCGTGGCCGAAACATCCAGAGTCTGAAGAGGCTCATCTGGCTGTCTAGCGCCATCGAGGGTCTCCACACTGCCCAGACCCGCTCTGCTGCTTTCAACCCCACAAAGGTGTTGAACCTGGATCTGAACCCGGCGCTGGTGTCTGCTGCTGGGAGTCCCCAGCCCGCCCGGGTGCAGAGCCTCCTGAGAGACTTCTTTAACCCCTACCTGACCCAGGTGCTGGACAGAGAGCCCTAACACCACACTGGAGCACAGACATGAAGAAAATCTAAACTGCATTGATCGTTTGAACAATAAAAAAGGTTTGTCGATGGGCTCAGCCACAGAAAAAGAATAGATATATAGATATATTTTGTATGTTGTACATGTTCAGTCACGTTAATTTTAAATCAAGGACTGGGTCATGCAAAATAATAACAATAATAATAATAATAATAATAATAATAATAATAATAATAATAATAATAATAATAATAATAATAATAATAATAATAATTCATTTCAAGTTTGAGGACAATTCTCAATTTTGATAAAGTTATTTTTTAAACAAAATACAGCAAAACCAAAACATGACAAAATCATTAGGTCAACTTGTGCTACACTGTTAATATTGTGCACAAAAACTAAAGTTTAATTATTGAATTAATTCTCTGTACTGCCCAGACCTGATTGCTTTATCTCCCACTATCTTCAAGCACGCATTTGCAATCTTTTCCAACAAACTCTTGTCATCACACTACCAGTGTACCACTTTCTAAAATACTGGCATACTTTATCTACTCATAGCAAATCAAAAGGTTTTAACTTGAATTAATCAGGATATAACTCCTGTGAAGTCCTGAGCTCTGTCGGTCCCCCATCCCCCAACAACCCTCCTATGACTTGTCTGCGGTACAGCAACTACAAGAAATAACACTTCCTGCTTTCGGTGCTTCAGAACATACCCATGTATGGCGTTTACATTTCCTTCAAGCTGTATTTGGCTATTTGGACTATTTGGTATTTCTGTAGTTTCAGTGACTTCATTTTGTCACATCAGCCCAAAGATTCAGACAAAGCTCTGATGCCTAAAACAATCACTGTATCATCGACAGACAATGTAAAGTAGTAGTAAAACCGTAGGCCATTTTACAACTTAGAGGCAAAACATTCAGGAACTGTCTAATAGTTCACCAGTAACACCCAAGAAGAAGTGCATTAGATTATAAAACATTGTCTGCCTGCTTAAAGCCTCATTTTAAGATGAAGTCTAGTATTTTTACAATAGCTACTACAATCATGGAGCAGCTTGTGGATAAGAGGAATTATTACTAACAAAAACACCTTCATTCATGTATAAGTTGAAAACCCATACCAGTCCTTTCAACACTGCTTCTAAATTTTGCTATTCCAAAATAGCCAAAGTTTGCATTAACAGCCTGTTTATGAGAGATTCAGCCATTACTCTGTTGACCATGCAAAAGGTTATAAATTGACCTCTGAGCAGTGCTACGTCCTCGGGGCATGCAGTGACTCTGTATTAGAAAGACAAGATGGTCTGGCTGAACTGGGGTTTGCTGGTTAGCATGCCAAATTCAGTATAAGAAGTGAATTAAGTAAATGAAAACAAGCCTTAAGACTGGCTTTTCTTTGCGCCACCGGAGACAAATCAGTACAGTACAGGAGCTCAGTTGATATTCAACTTGCAATGTTTTCTTTTAACTTGTAATCACACAGCTGTCAATGGTAACACTGGAGCATTAGCAAATGTACAAATAGCTAAAACTGTAGCTGCCACTGATGCAGTTTTTTGGCTAAGGGAAATATACGGCAGAAAATAATGCACAATATGAACACTTAGTATTTGTGTGTGTATTTAACATTTTGTATCATCAACATAAGGTCTTGTGCAAGCTCAGTTTTCAGCATGTATAAATGTGCATGTTAATTAATCATTATTATGTTCTTTGCTGCAGTTATAACATTGTGTGATATTACAGTATGTGTAACAGAATCTACTTCATGTGTTTCTTTAGGACAGATGATTGGTTGAAAAGAGAAAAAAAAAACCCATAGCACTTCTGTACTATACTGTGTTTACTCCTCTCCTATTTTGTGGTCTGAACTTCCAGACTGAATCAGTGTATGGGGTGACCTTAATAAATTTCATGTGTCTGATTAATTCTCTTTGTGCATGTAAGAGACATGTGACTGTTTAACAATGATTGAGTGCCTGCAGTTTCATCTTGTGATAATTTATATTAAATGTTATGGATGCACGGATGTGGTCTGTGTGATTACCTTTCTGCTTAAATTTCACAACTGACAATTTACAGTAGCCTAATAAAACACAGTTAACTAGGTCTATAACATGCAGAAGCCTGTCAGCTAAGGTGATTACAGGGGTGGAAGTTTGCATGGGCCCTGTAATTGTTGTACAAAACCTTTTCAGGGTGGAGTATTTTGTACTTCTAATCCAAGAACAAAAAGAAACAACTCTATCAAGCCATGTCATGGCATGTCATGACCTCTCAAACCAAAAAAAGCAAAGACGTCCTCTTCTTGCCACTCCATGCAAAAATGTTTGTACGTTATTCTGTTTTGTTTGTTTTTGTCTTTTTCTTCAAGCTCTTAAAGAAAACCAAATTAATTTTAGTCAACCAATTGCCCAGCCAAATTTCTCCGTTGTAGATGCAAGGTGTCTCCCTGCGAGGCTAAACTCAGGGCAGGGGTAGATTAGGCGAGTAGTTATCGCGAGACTTCCTTGACGGCTGCTATCGTTAACTAGCTTACTGTGTTAACCACAGTGACACCGGTCGTGGTGATCCACCTACAGCTGCAAACGTGTCGTCTGTATTTTAATTCATAACGGTAAAACCAAAAAGTGACCGGGCGCCGAGAAGTGCTGTCTGTCGGCTTGAAGTGCCGTCGCCTCCCCTGGGACTGTCCGCGGCTCTCGTCCTTTAATCGGCCAGGTCAGTCGGTGTTACATCCGTCGGCTCTTTGGGTTAGCTCGTCAGGCTAGCTCGGGCTAGCGCACAGGGAGGTGTCAGATACAGCTGTCTCATTTTATTTCAGTGATATAATTGATATTGTCAACATAAGTCTAAAGGGGTGAGAACAAGCCACACAGAACAAGTTACAACCAGTCCAGGGTGTGCTCGTCTTCAACACCGGCAGTACTAAAGTGAAGTTAGCCAACAGCAAGTGTGCTAGGCAGCGTTAGCACACCGCCGAGGGAGGTCGATACAGCGGCTGCTCGGTGGTTCATGTGTCGCTGACTGTCAGTCACAAGAAACAGCAGAGTGTCGTCAATGCGCTCCATGAAGCGGATGTTCACACTGTCGTTGATTTGAGCAGGGTTTAGCTGTCGCTGGATATGGAAGCCAGTGACAGGTTTGTACACAGGAAATGAAATGTAACATGTTAGGTGTGTGCTAGCTGGGGCAGACATCTGATACCGCTGTTCTGCTCAGGCACTCATGTAATCAACAACACTAACATCAACACATGTGACAATAACACGTGTGACAGCTCAAGGCAGGTTCTGGTCAGTTTTTTGCTTGTTAACTCCAACCCTAGTCTGGAAGAGATAAGATGTCATGTACACGCTGTGCACATATATGCTACAGTATGTAGGTCTGTAGATGTTTTTAAACCACTGAATTATTTATAGAAGGTGGTATTATGTGTTGGATTTAATTTAACGAATATTTAAACATTTTCTCTTGCTGGACATGGGCAGTAATACTAACTCTGATTGTCATCTGATCACTGGGATTTGGGTGACATTGTTCATATATAGATGTGAAATTGGGACAGTTTCCACAATCAGTCCTGGGAATTTCCTGGAATTCACATACACACCATCTGACCAGTCAGACCTGTCAAACACTGTCACCACTGGTAAATAGGAAGTTCATCTTGTAATCAGAAACTGTCATTTTTAGCAAAGAAAACAACCAGTGAACTAATATTAACCTTTTATTCTTCAATAATTTATTGCGAGTGACCTGGATCCATATCCAGAGCATTTAATTTAATGAGATTACGGGTTATTGTCAGGGTAGTGATAAGGCTGAAAATGTGTAATAATAACAAAAAGTTAAATTAGAAATGATGGAAACCCTGGAGACAACCAGAGGCTGTTGGGTCTGGGAGGAGTCTTAACATGGTTATCATCACTGGATATGACATGGTATCTAGGTATTCATCCTGTTCAGGAGTGTCGTTGACTTCTCCACATCACACACAGTACCTGTTACCTCCGTGTAGAGGTGCATCTGTTATCATTGAATTTCACACCTTTTACAATCCAATCTTTTAATGGTATTCAAATTACAGTCTACAATCGGTTGTCCTCAGGTGAAGAAAGCAAGCATTGAGACAGACACCTCAGTGTTACAGGGGTGCTTTAGTATTCAGCCTGCAGAAGCACACATGTGATGAGCAGGTGTGTTTGACCTGTAAAACTGGCTTTATGGTCTAAAATTACTGTCCCACCTGCTCAAGTAGAAAAAAAGAACCATCTGCTGTACCTGTAATTTTGAGAAACTGAATTTTTACTTTTCTTACTGCTCCACAGGTACTGTCAAGACATTGAACAGTATTGTTTATTCATTCATAAATTATAATAAGTTATAGGCTAGTTATTTCGTTTTGATTAAATTCCTGGTCAATCAGCTCTGACAGACACAAAATTAAGTACCGGTAGTAGCCTAATTATTTTGTGTATGAAAATGATCAGTCATTAACAGATCGTGGTCACATTAAACAGAACTAAATTTTTAATAATGTCCTTTGACTGTAGAAAACTGAGGGACATTTTTCAGGTTTGACAGTTTACAGAACACATGATTAGTTGCTTAACTATGTCATTGCAGTCTAGTAAAAAGCTTCATGGGTGGCGTGGAGTTGTGTTCATCAGCTGTGATATTTTCACAGAATGGAATGATGATATTGATTTTTCTTTCTAAGGTATCATCCAGCCCCATTGTGGATCGTTAGCCCCTCCGTCAGGACAGTGGCAGAGGCAGAGGCCGAGGCAGAGCCATCCCGGACCAGACCAGCAGGCAGCAGGGCTCCATGAGCACGACGGGGCAGCAGCAAGGGGGGGGCCTGCGCTCTCGCCGAGGCCTTGGCCGGGACAAGGAACCTGGGCAGGGCGTGGGCATGGAGGCAGCCTGCTGGCTTGCCCCCGGAGTGCTGCGCAGGCTGATTGAGCTGCCTTCACCCCCCCTGTCCCGACACCAGCTGAAGAGACTGGAGGAGCACAGGTAACCCTATGTAGCCCTGTGGTGTGGAAGAGACATGCTCTGTACTGAGCAAACTGTGGCCAACCGAGGACTCCAGTCGAGAGTTCTTGAGCCTTGTTGCTTGAGCCAACATTAGCTCTGCAGACCGAGGACTAAATCAGAGGTTGTCTGTTTGACAGTTTAAAATTATATGATGTGATTGGGGTGGAGTTTAGTTCAGAGAGCACCCGCCCCATGTGTTGAGGCTATAGTCCTCACTGCAGGCGACCCGGTTCGAATCCCGTACCGAGTGGTCCTATCCTGCGTGTCATTCCCCCTCTCTGCCTTCCATTTCCTGTCTCTCTCTGAACTATCCTGTCAATTAAAGGTAAAAAGCCCCTAAAATATATATATATAAAAGAAATGATATGATGTGATTTCCAAACCCCAAAATTATCCAGAGGACAATTTTTTGTAATATTTTCTGTTTTTGATGACTGACATTTGAATTGTCACTTGGTCAACATGTTAACATTCTGTAATTGTATTGAGATATAATTCAAATTTCACTCTTAAACCACAGTCTGAATATAAAAACCAATAACTGGTCAGCTTTAATAGAAGCCAATCAACAGTCATGTTTTCACCCTGGCTAATTAGGATGACAGGACTCGCTGTTTCTGCACCTCCCTGAGTGGGTGAGGTTGGAGCCATCAGGTCCTCACCTGGTTGTTGTTGGTCTCTGCAGGTACAGCAGTGCTGGACGCTCCCTGCTCGAGCCTCTCATGCAGCGTTACTGGGAATGGTTGGTAGGACGAGTCCCGTCCTGGATTGCCCCCAACCTCATCACCATCATCGGCCTCGCCACCAATGTCTTCACCACCCTTGTGCTTGTCTACTACTGCCCAACTGCCACTGAACAGGTGTGTCATCATTGTGAAAATGCCTTGAACCAGACAGTCTTCACTTTAAAATATGCCTATAAGTAAAAGGCTACAGATCATATTCATATTGCTTTATTTTTAGTTGTAAACTAGTTGTAAACTGTCCATTAAATTCAATCTAAGCAGATTTTTTTTACATGAAGAGATTTCCAAGAATCTGAGAGACTATGATCTGTGTCAATTTATGTGTGAAAAATGTTTTTGAAAGATGAGTTTATTACCATTAAGATCCATTAAATCTTAAAACTTGGACTGAAGATTTTGCATAATTGTAAAATGATTTGAGGATAATCACTAGAAAATGTTATTTTTTTCCTAATCTGTATTTCTAAAGCTAAAGATAATTCACTGAAAGGCCCCCTCAGTGTAGAAGCCTGAGAAATCGTTTAATTGTTTTGCTGATTAATGTTAACATAGACCAGTCCATATATAAAATATCAGTCCTTATTTAATGAATAGAAAGAGGTGGATCTCCCAAAACAATCTTTTTATCACTTACGGGGCCTGGAGATTTGTGAAACAGTTGTCCACTACACACTGAATTAAATCTCAGCCCACCTGTCGGTGAAACAAGCTCAATGAATGAAGTTATCCGCTCGTGATAAAAATACACAGGATTTCTGAGGTTGGTTCAGGCTTGTCTTGGTCAAACCATAATAACATCAGTATCTTTATGGTGTGAATGGAAGTTCAATGGAACCAGATTTCTGAAGGACCATTTTCACATTTTACAGACGACTCTATTAATCAGGAAAGTCTGGTCAATGGAAGTAACCTTTAGATGACCCATCACTGTTGGAAAAGGGACATGACATATATTTTGCACAATGTGCATTGGTGGGTTTTGAGGCAGCATATGTGTGTATGTTGTTCCAGGCTCCGCTCTGGGCGTACCTGTTGTGTGCAGTGGGTCTGTTTGTCTACCAGTCATTGGACGCCATAGACGGAAAGCAGGCCAGACGCACCAATAGCAGCTCTCCGTTGGGCGAGCTGTTTGACCACGGCTGCGACTCCCTCTCCACAGGTCAGTCAGTCTCCTGTCCACCTCTGCAGTATCTCAGTCAGTCTCTGTTTAAACAGCCTTTGTTGTTGAAATTGTCCTTGTAGTGTTTGTGGTGCTGGGAACCAGTATAGCAGTGCAACTGGGCACCAACCCGGACTGGATGTTCTTCTGCTGCTTCGCTGGGATGTTTATGTTCTACTGTGCCCACTGGCAAACATACGTGTCCGGAACACTGCGGTTTGGCATGTGAGTCAACAAAAGCTGCTTCATTTCCTGTTTTTGTTTGTTTGTTTCTTTAAAAGTAAGAAGAAAACTTCCAGTCGTGCATCACAGTTCATCCTCAGCTTGTCTGGGGGGTTACTATTTGTTGTAGTTCCACCAATACAATGACTGTTTCAGCCAGTGAAAACAGGAGAGGTCATGAAAGTCATTGCATAAGGAGACTCATTGAATGTAGTGTGGTACTGATTTAATATTGCATTCACTTTTTTTGAAGAGTCAAGAGTTGATAAAGCAAGCGCTCAGCAAGGAAAGCAACTAACCCCCACACTGTTCTAATTTTATTTGGCTGTTCTTCATTTATTTGCACAACTTTTAATGTGAAACTTTGCCTTGAACACCTGCTTTTATTCAGAGTGTCTGTTTAGTTTGTGGTGCACCGATGTTACAATAAATCATGAAGTTAAACCACCAGGTGGATAGCACAACTAGCTGTATTGTAGTGGAAGTCATGTCAGTATGTTGTAGTGGCTCCATGTGGGGTCGAGCTCCAGTAAATGTGGATGTATCTGTGTGTAGATTTGACATAACAGAGGTGCAGATCTGTCTAGCAGGATTACAGATGCTCACAGCCACTGTGGGTCCATGCCTGTGGAACATGATGGTAAACCTCCTGGCTGCTGCTGCTGCTGCATGGCTCACTGCCGCCTGCCTTCACACTGACTGACTGAGCTCCACGGAGGCACATGTAGAATTTAAATTTAGTCCCTCCTGTTGAAAGGTGCAGTCGGTAAATTACAACCCTTCACTAACATCGGCTGACGGAAACTAACTGCGGGAACACTGTGTGAATGTCTTCCAAATAGCTTAGTGTTGTTTCATTGCTGAGGTAGATTTTGACAGACAGCCGTGTTGCTGAGTTCGGAGTGATTCAGGTGACTTACCACCAGGAGTAAACACTAACATTACAATGTCGATATTGATAATTAATGTTTGCTTTTTAATCACTAACACCGCCAAGACAAGACCCACTGTATGTTAGACTGGTACATGTGAGACTTGCTTTTTTTTTGTATATATAATTGAAAACTGTTTATAAATTTGATTCATAACAGGACATAATACAGACTGTGACAGACATATTGATTTTGCAAAGTCTTGGAGATTATGCAGCCAATTATAATCAAATTCATTTAAAAAATCAACTGATCATAAATGGGTGTTACTTGCAGCCTCAGTAAATAGCAGGGAGAAACACTTTGCCTGGCACTGTCTGATGTGCAAACAGGTTCAAATGGGAAAAAAATACAACTTGTGGTTTGTGTTGAGTTGTGTGCTTGAACTGTTTGTAGTGACCAGCAGTGACAGAGGGAGCAGGACTGATGGAGTGAATCACTAACACTCGAAACGCTGTTAAACCACCATTGTTTCGTTGACGGAGCCAGTGAAATGTGACTGATTGTCCCTCTAACGTAGCCACTTCCCCCGAGCCTCCAAATTAACCCTTCGTCCGTCGTGCAGAGGAGCACAACAGTGTCCCATCAGCTCCTTGTTCAGCAGTGTGTTGTGGGGGGAAGGCTGCAGGATGACTGTGTGCTGGTAGACATCACTAATCCTCACTATAAAACTTTCTGCTTTCTCCTCCCACTCAGCATTGATGTGACTGAGGTGCAAATCTTCATTATAATCATGTATTTGCTGGCCGCCGTGGGAGGATCTGCTTTGTGGCAGTCACTGGTAATTGTGATTGGTTCTAATTCTTACAGACTGAGATTAAAGGAAATGATGACATAATTGTGTAGCAATATTAATGTTGGTAATTCTAAGATAATTATCATAATGCTGCAGTGTTTTAGTTTCGACTGTCATAGTCATTAGAAATGAAGTTAGAGCGCTTTTCGCAATACTCTAACAATACTCATGATGATGCTTCCATTGTAAAGGTGAATGTACTAACATAAAAAACATAGCTGGAAATTTTTTGTACGATCAGCACATACTGTGATGTAAATCTCTGTGGTGTATTATCACTCCTTAATTTTAGTGTTTTTAATCCCTCCGTTCCCAGATTCCGATCCTAAATATCCAGATGAAAATGGTTCCTGCCATCTGCACTTTTTTAGGAGCCATCTTCTCCTGCACCAATTACTTCAGAGTTATTTTCACAGGAGGTGTGGGCAAAAACGGATCCACAATAGCAGTAAGTTGAAGAAACCTCTGATTTGTTTCCTGTTGGCATTTAGGGATTTTGTCAGAGATGTGGGTTTCAATAAAGTGAAACATGGAGAGGAAAAGTTTGTACTCTGTGTATATAGCTGTTGGATTAATATTCCTCATGCTCAGAGGTCAGTTTAATGTGCAGGTAGTTATAGTGTGGAACAAAATGCCTCATGTTCTGACATTTATATTATTTCAGAGAAGAAGAAATCACTTTTGACCTGTTGTTTTTTTTTTCTTGTCTCTGCCCTCAGGGAACCAGCGTCCTCTCTCCAGTCTTACATATTGGTTCTGTTATAATTTTGGCGGTGATGATATACAAGAAGTCTGCTGTCCAGCTCTTTGAGAAACATCCGTGTCTTTATATCCTGGCGTTCGGCTTCGTCTCTGCCAAAATCACCAATAAATTAGTTGTAAGTCAAACACACCTCTCTTTGTTTATGAGAGGGAGGGCAAACATAATGCTGAGATCCCATAAACTATAATTCCTGACTTAATGGTCTTCACTGATCAGTACATTTAAGATAAAAGTCACAACACCCTTATCTACATGTTTTGGACCTTTACTGCGCCAAAGAAAGTTAACACCGTTTCTGTAATATTCTTGTTTCCATTTATGTTGTTTTGATTTTGAATGTGTGTGGCCTGTCTGTCCACAGGTAGCGCATATGACAAAAAGTGAGATGCATCTTCACGATTTAGCCTTCCTGGGCCCAGGACTACTGTTCCTGGATCAGTATTTCAATAGTTTTATTGACGAGTACCTGGTGCTGTGGATTGCATTGGTAAGTACACACATGGGACCAGCTCCAGATAAATGTATTCAGGAACAATCATACGTATCAGATTAATTTTAATCAGTGACACTGATATTTACTGGCTCATGGTTGTATTTCCTTTAGGATGGTTAATTTTCTTTGTTGTATGGAAGACCAACTCTGACAAGAATAGTGAAAATATGTCAAGTTTAAGGAATGATGATTTAAATCAGAGGTCTCAACTGTGAGATAGGACGTCAGATTATAAAATACATTAGATTAAAAGCAGTCAATATTGATTTAGTTGTTTCTCTCTCTCCTGCAGATCATTTCCTTCTTTGACTTGGTGCGTTACTGTGTCAGTGTTTGCAACCAGATTGCCTGCCATCTTCACATTTTTGTTTTCAAAATCAAGCCTTGTTCAGTCCTCAGTTCAGCTCCTCACTGAGGACATGCCGGCCATTACTGACTCTGTCCCTTCCCGTTAGACGCACTCATCTTTTCTTCCCTCTGTTTTCCATGTAGAGATGCAGGGGATGACGTGGTGTAAAGTATGTGCTTCTGCCAACTGAATGTGAGGACAAATAATATATATTAAGATACTCAAGTATTACTGTCATTGTTTCTTTTTCACCAGTGCAGAATTGAATTTGTACCAGTTTCATCTTCTGGCCCAGTAACGATAATTCTCCTCTTGACAAACTCATGGTTACACAGAGCAGATATTTCAGGAGAGTACAGGTGCTACTCAGTGAGTTCAAGGAGAAAGACATAAGTTTGTTTTAACTGTTTGTGTGCAAGAAAAAAAATGTATAGGAAACGAATCAAAATCTTTTCATTTCATGATTATAATTTTTGTAATATTTGCATAACTTTACCTTTTTGCTATTGTAAATACCAAACTGTTACGGTGTCTGTGCTTCTCTTTTAATTTAAAAAAATCCCGCTTCGACACATTTATGAAAACTTCCTTCATGTATATGATTTTAAAAGATCGACATCTCCTGCACATTATGCAAAAAAAAACAAAAAAACAACTGTGTGACTGTTTTACATCAGCAAAATTGCGGTTTTGGAGGAAACTTAATACCAGCTTTGTTACATTTTTCTTTTACATATCAGAATATTTTTATTGAACAAACCTTCATTATTATTTACTGTTTTTCAGTTGCTTTGTTGACTGTAACCACTTTTGGTTTAAGGCCCATGTGGGACCTTGGACTGCAATCCATGTATGGGGAGGGGGTTATGTTTAATTATTATCATATGCAATATTATTTACTTAAATATTAATTTAAAGTTAACGGTTTGGTTAATGCTTCATGGCGTAAGTCTTCTCGATGTGTCATTCACTTTATTGTAAGTAAAAACAGACATGCTGTGTGCACATGAAGAAATATATTTTAAGTAAAGATCCACTTCCCTGACGGTCAGAGCTTTGTACATGTGGATGAAAAGGTCTGAGAGCGAGTGAGTCGACGTTTGATCTCAAAAATTAACGTAAATGTTTGAATTTTCTCACATTTTGGGTTCAGGTGAGGGTTGGTTAGAACAGAGATGGAGTAAGTTTAATGTAGCTGCTTTGAATCGGTTATTATTTCATCTTTCACTTTGTTGTTGTTACATATCACTCTACTGTCACTCCTTCATCACTCCTTTTCTTTACCTCTACCTGGTGTCATTTTTACATTTTCATTATCATCAACAAATCCCATGACAAGTACTTCTCTTCCTGTTTAGTTTCTTTTTGTTCATCAGAGGCTCAGCGGTCTTCTGAAACAGCTAGTGACTGATGTTTTGACTGAATGTTGCACAAGCAGTGAAATCCGGTCTAAATAATGTACTGTATGTGTTCACAATGAAGGAACTTGTCAGTCACACTGTGTTTTGGTTTTTTTAATTAAAATAATTTGTGGACAATAATTGAGCTCAGTGGCATAGAGAAATTAAATATATCAGGTAATAACTTGGCAACACTGAATTTATTTTGTGTGCTTTCCAGCCATTTCTCTGAAAACCTTCATTTCCCAAAAATTAGCAGGTATTTAGTAAATGGGAAATGAAGAAACGTTTCAGTAATTAGCTGGGAAGTACTGTAACAGAGCCATAAAATAAAGTAGTTGTTGGATCAGTTCATGGGATTTATTGTCAATAATGAAAATAGAGAATGTGACCTGGCTCATCGTCAACGTTGAGCGCCACCTCCTGCCATGACGGTTATTGTGTGAACACTGCACTCCTTCCTGTGTCGTCGGTGGATGAGTCCTGAACTACTGTTGCTAAAATGTGTTTGTCACTAACACAAATTAAGTTTCCCCCTCAAAACCACACCTGCTGAAGCAGAACAGGTTTATGTGGACTGAATGTGTAGGAGATGAGGTCACATGATGACATCACAGTTTTTAAGGTGGTGACTGATGAGAATCAGATCAAACTTTGTCCCTGACAGTTAATAAAAACCTGTTTATTTCAAGTGTGACTGCTGCTCATTCTGCCTCCACCTCCCCCTCCACCATCTGATGCTGTTGTAGTTCTGCACAATGTGTGTGTTTGTGGTCTGTATTCATGTGGACATGTGAACTGCATAGATCAGTCTCTGGCTTTTACGTATTGTACCTGTTACATTTGAAAATATGATTGAATGGTCCTGTCAACAGAAACATTTTGATCTAGAATATACAGTTCTCTAAACACTGTTGAGAAAAAAGATCATTGGTTATTGTCTCTAAAGGGTCATTTCACCCAAATCTCTGAAGCAAGTTGAAAGAAAAGAATGGATGTTTAAAAGAAAGATGATAAATTATAGGCTGTCATGAAAATGTAATTGTAAAATTATTTAAAACACGAGAGTTACAGTTTTATTTGAGAAAAAATCTTCTGTTTTAAAATTGTATCACAATGTGAGTGTTATCAAGGAAAGCTATTGGCTTAAGAAATGATGACAGTTTGGGTGCAAACTTGCGAATGCATAAGATTGGGGGGGAAAAAATATAATTTTGAAAAAATAAATCCAATAATATGATGGTAATTTTGTCATTTTTTAATAGAAAAAAAAAGGACTTAAGCCAGGATTTTAATGGAAAACTAAATCACAACCTTCTGGAAACGACTGAACAGTTGACAGCTCATGTTTTGTTGAATTATTTTCTGAATTTGTGTTCTTTTATCTGTTTGTTGAACTGTTGTGTTTTGATCACAACATGTCCATTTGGGTGTCAGGCAGTGTCTACCATCTCATAACACTGTGATCGTCTGTGTGGAGGATCCTTGCATCAATCTGAGTCTCCTCTGACCTGCAGTCCCGACTCAGGCCACCAGGGCACAGAGTCGACGCTGTTCCTGCCGCTGCACCTGCGAGACAGCGCTCAGGGCAGGGAGCAGCGTGCTGTTTGTTGTCTTGTCAGTGAGCGGCGCGTGCGCACTTCACTGACGGAGCGACATCACACGGTGCATGACCCCGGCAGCACCCTGACAACTTAAACACTGAATTTAAATGGGAATTTGACGCACACAACTCTCACCACACCCACACATGATTATCTACTTTTAATCTACTTTTAACCGACGACTGGTTCGTGTTTTTTACGAAACGATCCGAGTACTTTGTCTTGCCGCAGCAGATTATGGTTGTAGGAGGACTCTGATAACGTGAGTGTCATTACGTTTTGAGTGTGTGCGCGAGAGAGAAACTGCTTTACCTAATGTGTATGTCCTCAGTCCTCTAGCTGTGTGGTCCAGCTGTTAAAACTGTGGAGAACTATTGATTTATAGCCTACCGGTTGTAGTCAATAGAGATGATAGACGGATAAGATAAGATATCTGTGTGTGGTGCCTTATATTTTCTTAATTAGTGATACATGAATCATGATAATGTGCGATATAGCCTACAGCTAGTTTTTCAAAAAGCCTTAAATTGTGAGTCGGTGGACTCTCTTGTGAGAGTAACAGCGGAACAGCTGGTTTTACATTTTTGTCCTGTTTCACTTCCCCAACGAGAAAACCAGAGGTTTTTGAGGAAGTGATTTTTATAATCTGCCATGGTCTTTTTTTATGATGTGAATGTACACAGTGAACCCTAGCTGCAGTCGTGGATGAGCCTGTTTGGGCTCATGTGGAGTGAGTTTGTATCTCCAGGAAATCACATGATCACATCCCATATGGATACAATCTTAATTGACTAATCTGTTACAGCTGGTACCTTGATTTATGTTCTGTGAAGGTCAGCTATAACTTAGTTAATAATCACGACACAGTTTATTTACCAAATTTCATATTTAATCTGTAATGATCATGTAACTAACAAAGACTATCATTGTCAATGCATTCGTCTATTATCTTCGTGAGTAAACAAATAATGGTTTGGTCCAGGTTTTGGAAAATGGTGAAATATGTCCAAAGTAACATTTTCATACTTAAATAGTCTTAAACTCAAAGGGATTCACATTACAAAGTTAAGAAAAAAAAGTAAAGGTAGAAAAGCTGTAATGTGCTGGTGTTTGTTTTTAATGTGGTTTAATAAACAATGTATTAATTCATTCATTAACTTTATCTTTGTCGGTTAATAAATTTATTAATCTGTCCCAGGTTGACCATCACATTATTTCACCCAGAAAGATCCTATCACAGCGGGATATTTTATCAAAACATTTAAAACACAGGTCAATATCAAATATAAACACAAGTCTACATGTTTGGATTATTAATATTTTGTTGTTTGACAATCTTGTAGTCGGCTACTGTCGAGGAAAACTGCTTTAGTTTGTATCATTATCTCTTTATTATATCACACAGTCGAACAGCCGAAAATAAATATTGATGTTTGCGTCAGTCTTTAAAAATGATTCTTCTGTGATGTCGGAGAGGATGAAACTGCAGCACAGATGTTGGATGTCACTGTGTACTATAAATTAATATGTGTCACTCATCATGTGTTGTGCACAGGACAAAGCCAACAGCACACGCACGCACAAACACACGCACACAGGCTGAGGAAGCCATGTGGTGGTTCCAGCAGGGGCTGTGCTTCCTGCCTGCTGCTCTGGTCATCTGGACGGCGGCGTCCTTCGTCTTTGCTTACGTCACAGCAGTGGTGCTGAGACATGTGGATCCTCTTGTACCATACATCAGGTCTGAGTCTGGACACACACGTTACACCCACAAGTCTCAAAATCACTGTCATATTCATCAGCAACTTATTAAATTGTTTGTCATATTGTGGCAAAATATGGTACATCACATAACTTGATTTTTTTTTCTGTATAACTCAATCTGCCACTTTTCTCTTTGTCTTTGTTGCGTTTTACAGTGACACAGGAACCATGGCACCAGAGAGATGTGTGTTTGGCATCATGTTGGATGTGTCAGCTTTTTTAGGTAACACACATGCACGCACACGCACACGCACACACACATGATGATTTAATAGGATCCTATAAACAAAAGTGTGGACATTTCAAAAGGCTGTTGAGAGGTTAAGACTTGACCTCATGGCTACGAGTGTGGTACATCCCTTCTCCTCTGTTCATTTGTTGTCATGGTTTGTGAGCACCTCATCAACGCCAGTGTGCGCCCTCCTCCCCCCTAAGCACGCACACACACACACATACACACACACTCAAACTACATCCTGTGAAACAGTCTCATGACACCTCATGGCATCTCATGACAGGAATGTAGTGTGGTTGATAAGATTTTTGCTTATTTCCTCCCATTGTTCAACTTCTAAAATTATAGCTCGTTACTTGTTACTACATTTATTAATTTTCACAAATGTTTTTATAATCATTTGTTTTTTAAAGCCATGTGTTGATTTATTGCTGTGTATGTGTGTGTTTGCAGGTATGGCGACAGTGTATGTGCGTTACAAACAGGTACAGGCTCTGACTGGTGAAGACAAGGTCCGACTCCACAGACTGAACGGCTTCGGGCTGCTGCTCGGCGTCATCAGTTCCTTGGGGATGTGCGTGGTCGCCAACTTCCAGGTGAGCGCGCTGCCCGACCTGGACTCATTCACGCCTGCACAGTGTGTTAACGTATCAGCTGTGAATCTATACGTGTTTGTGTGTCAGAGCAGAAGACCACACTGTTCTCCATGCACCTGGTGGGGGCGGTGCTGACCTTCGGAGTCGGGGCTCTCTACATCCTGGTTCAGACGCTGCTGTCGCTCAACATGCAGCCTCACGTCCACAGTAAGACTATCTACCTGGTGCGGCTCGGCATAGGAGTCTGGACACTGTGCAGCATCATCAGCAGTATCCTTCACCACAGCGGACAGCAGCACAAGTCACTGTGATTGTAATAACTGAGGAAAGGGAAAAAGAGGTTTTATGCTAAAAGGCTCCGTCACATACGGAACAACTAGGAAATTCTGGCGTTTGTTTCCTGTCTGGATGTCATTGTTCATTACACGGCACCCTGCAATCTGTTCTCCAGCAGAGAGATTAAGCTTAGTGTTAGATTAAAAACATCAGTGGTTAAAGCAGCCGCCCCATGTAGAGGCTACAGTCCTCAACGCAGGCGTCCCCAGTTCGAGTTCCGCGTCGGGCAGACCTTTCCTGCATGTCATTCCCCCTCTCTCTGCCTCCCCCTTTCCTGTCTATCTCACTGTGCTGTCAAAATAAAGGCAAAAAGGTCAAAAAAAAAAACATCATGAGAAGCAGTTCACAATTTTAGGAAAATACTAACACAACTTGAATATGACAGAGAAATGTTGTTAAAGTAGAACATGTCTCAAGAAGAAGCTGTGAGCCTTAACAGCCTGTCAGTGTTCATATCATCAGTCATCATGTACAGCAGCCTGCCAGGGGTGGATGTAGCACACAAACTGCACTGGATTCCTGGAGAGACAGTCAGTGGGCCCTTCTCTCTTTCTTCCCCTGCGTGTGTGTGTGTGTGTGTGTGTGTGTGTGTGTGTGTGTGTGTGTGCGTGTGTGTGTGTGAGAGAGAGAGAGAGAGAGAGAGCAAGAGCTTGACTTCAGCATTGATACTAAAATTATACTTTGAGAAGTGTGAACCAAGTTCTCGGAGGTTTCACAAGAACTTTGTCTGGACCAAAACATTTAACTCACAACATCTGATGTAAAGATCAGACTGGACAAACAGTAAATGTTTCCTTCAGCAGCTGCAACTTCATTGTTAATACTGGGTTATTACACGTTTTGGTCAGCTTCACCTCAAAGTATTTAAAGGGATTGTTCAACATTTTTGGCAAATTGGCCCATTGCAATAATCCCTATAGTGTTACAGAGGCTCATGGGATTTCCTGGTTTCCCTCATCAAATACACAGTCCAACAACTCCAAAATGCTCTCATGGACGTGTTGTGACCTGCACATTCACCACACTATGAGATAATAATGGATTGTTATGAGACAAAGTTGTTTTCAAGACAAATGCAGAGACTGCTGGCTAAAAAACTACCCCTGACAGGAACAGGCATGAACGGTTTTGCATGTATTTACCTTGAAAACAACTCTGTCTCGTAACGTTCCATTATTATTTCATAGCGTGGTGAATGTGCAGGTTACAACTTGTCCACAAGAGCGTTTTGGAGTTGTTGGATTGTGTATTTGATGAGTTTGATGAGGGAAACCATGAAATCCCATTTGTAGCCATTGCGTAGGTCTGAGCAGCTTGCAGCTCTGCTCTGCCGTTCTAAAAATAGCTTGCACCGACAATTAAAGGTAACAAACCTACTCCTAAAACTATAGGGATTATGGCAATGGGCCAATTTGCCAAAATGTTGAACTAAGTTGGATGTACAGGCACAACATTTATATATATATTTTTTTCCCCTAGGGTTACACGGCTCACATCATCAGCACCATCTCTGAATGGTCTCTGGCCTTTTCCTTCATCAGCTTCTTCCTCACATACATCAGAGATTTTCAGGTACTTTGTTTGATTTTGTCACCCTTCACTTCAGTTGTTGCTCTTTTCCACTTTGTTTTGTTTCACGTCAATTTGTTTACCATTGCTTACTCTTATTATTAAGTTCTTATGTTAAATTTTATGGTTGTCCAGTTTAGAGACACTTTATGTTCAGATGTATCATACTGTACAAGGTTGTACAAGGGAACCATTTGTTTTTTGTGCGGCTTATTTGCCTTGTTCCCTAGAGGTAGATTAGCAGACCACTCCTATGTTTGTACAGTCTACCTTTATTTATACTACAAAAAGGGCTTGCATCTACATGCTTGGGCTCACTTTCACTTCTCAAGTTTTGATGTGCTTCTTCCTGTAATGTAATCACCTGTGGACAGCCAGAGCCATAGTTGGTTCTAGTTTCAGTAGCAGCACCTGGGAAGAAGTAGCTGCAGCTCCTCCAAAGAACAAGTTTTCCATTTTCCATGTCTGGTTCTTGGTGAGATTAACGTGACGTGAGTGATAAGAGCTTTCTGGGTGATAGTGGTTTGGCTGCTCCAAGGCTAAGCCAGGCTAACCACGTCATATTTAATGTATGAACGTCAGAGTGGTGTCAGTCCTCCCATCAACCACTGTGACAGAAAGAGAAAAAGACTCTTTGAGTAAAGGTTTGGGTTAAAAAAATATATATATATATATAATAATAAATCCTAACCTCAATCTTTTTTTCTTTTTTTTTTGAAGAAAATAACCCTACGAGCAGAGGTGGATTTGCAGAGCAGCCACTTGTACGACTGGCCACACGGACACGTTGTCGCATCACATCATCTCAAACAGGAAGCCAACGAGTCCTCCCCACTGCTGGCAGGAGGAACATGACCAGCAACAGAACGTGACTGACAGCGGCTGCTTTTTTACACCAAATGTTCACATTTTCTATTCATGTCTAAAGCCGTTTTCCCACTGAAATTAGCGGGTCGACGCGGGTTTTTTAAACGCGGGTCGACCCGCTAACAATCGGCATTTGGCCCCTTTCCCATTGACCAAAATAAGCCGAGTCTGACCCCCCGCGGGGGGATCAGGCAGAGCAGCCATGTTTTTGCTCCGCTCTCATCCGCGGTGCAGTCATGCCACAGCCGCCTGCAGAGCACCTGGACCGCGGAGGAGAGCGAGTCTGGCGCTGCGGTCATATGACGGTTCGTCCGCGGCACAGCACGTCAGTTAAACACATTGTAGTTTATTTTCTTTTGTTTCAATCGTTTTAGGTCAGTGTTGTTTGATCTTTTGATCCCAGTCTCGGATGTTATTGCCTCGCTCTCATCCGCGGTGCAAGAAGCACTGTCATGCCCCTGGCTCATGCCACAGCCGCCCGCAGCGGAGCTCTGTCGGCCGAGGCAGACGTCTCGTCTGGCCGGCCTGTAGAGCACCGGGACCGCGGAGGAGAGCGAGTCCGCCGCTGCGGCCAGTTCGTCCACGGCACAACACGTCAGTTAAACACACTGTAGTTTCATTTCTTTTGTTTCAATTGTTTTCAGTCAGTGTTGTTATTTAATCCCAGTCTCGGATGCGAGCAGAGCATGTATCAGCAGAGCTTTGTTTTGGTACGTGCTATGAGACGTGACCAGGGCGATGACGTGGCGTCATAACATTCAATGTCGTCACGTAAATTAGCGGGTTGACCCGGGTCTGGCTTTCCCACTGCAAGCCGAGCCGAGCCGAGGCGATTTTAACCCGCGTCGCTTGCCGAGTCGTTTGACCCGCGTCGACGCGGGTCGACGCGGCTCAGTGCGCCTTTCCCACTGCCACCAAAAGCCGATTGTTAGCGGGTTTAAACGGGTTTTTTGGCCAGTGGGAAAGGGGTATTAGAATCTTTTTATGGAGAGTTTTATAAACAGCTCTGAAAGGGATTAGTTGGCCCAAAACATATCATCTGCCTTCCTTCTAGTAGTAACATGGTTTTATGTGGAGTTTTCTGCCTCAACCTCATTATAATGGAGGTGATTTAGACTGAGGTGCCCAAGTCAGTCTCAACAAAATGAGAAGTCGGGGTGTCGCTAGGCGTAGTGGTTGGAGCGGGCGCCCCATGTATAGAGGCACAGTCCTCGCTGCACCTCCACTGTACTGGGGTGGACTTATCTCCAAATTCTGATCATGCCACCAGAGGACGGAGTTTTGATATTATTTTCTATTATTTGGATGAACTAACTCTACAAATGTGATGCTTTTGCACTTTTCCCTCAAACTTAATAGTTCCTGCTCAGTGACTTTTTCCACCAGCTGCACTTTATATCAATGAAAGTTTAAAGAGTTTCTACTTGCTCTCATTAATGACACTGCTTTTTCTTCTGTAAGCCCACAAACGGTCATTTGGTTGAAATAGATTAAAAATGGATTGATTAACTCTATGGTGGAAACACTCAGAGCTGCTCTGAGTTTACAGTCTACTCTAAACGGACTCTTAAATACTTTAACTGTCTCTGACACCAACCATTGTTTTGGTTGACTATGTTTGAAAGATTTCCTCTTTTTGTTGAGGTCGGGTGTAGGACTGACAATAAGTGAACAGCTCCTCCTGCTGGAGAGTCAGTTTGTGCTAAAATGAAGTGCCATTAGAATTATAATGTTTTAACATTAATATTTTTCATAGACTGCCCATGAACACTGGATTGGCAGGATTTTTTTTCATCAAGAATTTCATTTAGCAATGTATGTGTTTCATTTTTAGAGTTCATATCAGAGTTTGTTCCATTGTTGCCTCTGAAGTTTCTTAAACATCTGTATTTAGTTGGCAGCCCTTTTGGTCACTGCCCTTCCAAGTCATGCAGTGAAATGTGAAATGATTGGGGCTGTGCATCATGTTGCTTCTAAATGAGCCATTCAGAAAACACATTGCTCTGTAAAGCTACAAATGGTCAGAAAACTCCTTTACTATGAAAGAGGTGTTGAATTGTACGAGGTGAGGCATCAAAGCCTGTTAACATTTAACCATAACTATTTGGTTTATAGATAGAACTATCCTTAAATTAAATCGGCACACTTCAAGTTCAGACTTATGACTCGCTGTCATTTAACTGAGAATAAACTGTATCTGCAAATCAACATGAACATTTAATCAGATAAAAACCTATTCTCTATGTTGTTTACGCTGTACTGTTTGCTGAAAATAAACATTTATTTCTTCTTGTAGTCACTGGTGGCACTTGTGCTTTACGGTGGAACCTAGTCACAACTAAATATGTAAATCTCTTATGTCATATCTACACAGTTGGAGATACAGTATATTGTATCAACTCACTGATATTGTTGTCATGGTGGATGATCTACCATAGCAATTTGATCTGACTGACTCTAATCTGAAACATAATTCTCTGTGAATTATGATCACGAAGGTAGACTATCTCCATTTGGCAAAGCAGCCAACCTCCTCTGTACTTTTATCGCCATCAGTGGCATTGTTGGAGAAATAGATCAAATGATATTTGTGAGTGATGAGCTAGTCCAAACACAGCCATTCCCCTGTAGCTTATCTGGAACAATGATCATGAAGTTTACAATTTCTACATAAAAATAACCCACCTAAAACCTGGCAGGCATCAGTGGGACAGAAAATTAACTGATACTAATTGCATAAATGAGAGTAGTACAGATTAGTACCTACAACTACAGCCACAATAAAATACCTTATGAAGATATGTGAAATTATCATTAGTCTCAATTCAATTCAATTTATTTGAGGCGGGACAGTGCTAGTTCATGAACGAAGCATAAAAATCGTAAACAAGCCGGATTGTAGCCACAGGCTAATTTCCATCAGTCATCCCATACATAGACGTTCCCTAGTACTAATACAATAACAATAAATAAAAAAACATGTTTATATTATAAAATAGCAGCATTCAGTTTACAGTACAGTAGAATAATAATACAGATTCAGTACCATAGTACGACTGTAGTACAAAAATGCAACCGTGTCTCGGTCTAGTAATACCTGGAAGCTGTGTTACAATGATAGGCCTAAAGATATAGATTGATCATTTGCACTGCTTTAAATGAGTCTTGTTGTTTTGTTTTGTGTGTTTTTTTTTTTAATGATTGTTGTTGTTGGTGATGTTCATTTTAGGAACATTTAGGATCAGGTCAGGATTAGGTCAGGATTGGCAATCGATGTAGTTCAATTTTCGCCCTGTGGAGGGCGGTAATACGCACAGTGACGTCAGAACTGCCACTACGCAAGCGAAGAAGAGATCCGTCTGCTGGTAGCCATGCCCAGCAGCTAGCAAGTTTGTTTATTATTATTTTTTAAATACATTTATTTTTGTACATATTGTTTAAAAAAAAAGGAAAAAGAGAGAGATAGGCTGCGTGCTGCGACGGTGGACCTCGCTCTGAGGTGAGGTTTGTCTCTGCTTGTTTCTGGAGCTTACTTCTGGACGTCGACTTATAATAGTTGACTAGTTACGGTTAGCATGGACAAGCTAAGTTAACCTGTCAGTGAACTGTTGTCAGTTACTCAAACACCCGTCACTCAGGTTTTTATTTGGTCTCTCCGTTACTTTAATTATCGCTAAGCCTTCGTTGATATCTGTAGTCTAATAATCAACTCAGTTAACAACATGTCATCTCACTGCCTTGGTGAATTCACCTGAACCACCGTTTGACCAGCTAAGTTATGGCACCTGTAAACGGTGTGTTATTCATGCTCCTGTGTCAGACATTGTGTCATGTTCATGTTGATGTTTGTGTGTCACAAACTGTAATCCACTGACAGATACCGCCGTCCACCGGTGTACTGGTGTTGTTGAGCCACCTTCTGTTATAGTGTGGGTGTTTTGCCTCATTAAACGGTACACCACTCTGTGCACATGTAGCTACAGTATCGCCATCTGCTTTATTTCCCCCTTACACATAATATGACAAACATGACAATAAAGAAAATAAGTAAAAATAAATGACAAACAGCGGCTGTTAATTATCAAAGTACATCAAGTAGAGATGGGAAACACCAGAGGTCCCATGATACACTATTATTTACCGTAAACATGATGTGATATCCTGAGTATTGCAGTGACATATTGTGATGGATTGCGAGCGACTTACTACCTTTTTGACACTCCTAATTTTGACCTAAAGACAAACTTTGTCATCATCTGTTTTATCCAATGAGATAAAGTTCTCAGTCTGTTCATCTGTTGTTTTTATCTTGTAAAAAATAGGATCATCAGCACAGCAGACAGACTGACCAAACCAGTCATAAAAACTACCCTGGTGCTCTGCACTAAAAAAATTATTTGAAGTTTACGAAAGCGTCTATGTAGGGATACAAGATTTTTTATTTGTTTTTACCCACTACTAACAACAATGTGTGCTGGATTATTTCTGTAGGGCTCTAAAGGTCAATGCATCAGTAACCATTGCCTTGCTTATCCGTGATGTTATTGCATTCCTCAGATAGTTTTACTCCAGTGAAGATTCAAAGGAGGGTCGCCTGGCATTCGTTTCCCTTTACACAAGACAATTACAGTCTAAACTGCTCCCATCTCTTGTCTGGTCATGGTAATTAACTGCAGTTAACACTTCAGATGACTTCACAGGTGACAACATGCTCCTAGACCTGGCAGCAGCCGAAGATCATCGTGTTTGACTAGTGCTTCTGCTGCCGCTGCCATGGGAACAACAATGAGTGAGCCATGTATCTACGACAAACTGTCGGAAAGCATCGACATCCTCCGACAGTCAGGTTACCGCTACGGCATGTCAGAGAGGGAGATAGAGAGGTTCATCAAGCAAGTCCTGGAGACCAACGAGCCCAGGAGAGAGCCGCCCCAGTTCCCCATCCTGAGAGCTACCATCAAGGTCAGACACATATTACATTGTCCTGAAACCTTGATAGGAAATGAAAGCCTTTATTGCGTAATAGCACATAACATACGCATATCACAAATCATGCTACGAAGTGTTGGGGTTGTGGAACGACGGGATGAATAGGGCAAAGATCTATCTGCTGTTCTAATTAATTTATTGAAAATGGCTATTACTTTAACTGAATATACAAGTCTCGAAGGTTTATTTATTTATGTATATTCATGTGTGCCCTGAGGAAGCAGACAGCTCCCAGTGTTAATTAATAATTCCTCTGCTCTCTTTTCAGTTTGTGGTAGCAGTGGGCTTCCTGCTGGTGGTGGTACTGGCCTTCACCTATCCCCAGAGCGCCCCCCAGCTAGGTCTGGTCAACCTCGCCTGTTACAACTGGTCATCCCCCCTCAGCCACGTCCGTCTCCTGTCCCTGCCCATCGCCAAGAAATACAATTTGCAAGGTGTGAACACGATCATTCCGTCTGTTTCCTAAATGTCCCTTAAATTTGCATAAAAGCAGGGACAGTTTTCACAAATAGTTTAATGTTAAGACTTGTAGTGTAACTGTGTGCACTTGTGTTGCAGGTTTCCATGAGTGGTGGAGCGCAGGCTCTCTCAGGCAGAGTCTGGTCAACTGTTCAGGTTGTGCAGAGATCTCTTCAGTGCTGGAAGTCCCTGAAAGCCTGAGAGGGACTGTGGCCCTGCGACGAGGGCCACAGCTGGTCCTGCTTAAGGTGAGAGGTCAATACAGCCAGGGTTTGGCCGACTCAAGGTTCTCCCCATGTAACCTCTCTGGTTGCACAATGAGATTTATCTCATACTGGTCCAGAATCAGAAGGCGAACTGATTTATACACTGCCAAATGTTTTCCCATGTGGATGATGTATGGTCTTGAGTCAATGTAAAACATTCCCTGTTTGTTCATACTGGTTTTGTGTTCATACTGGTCGCTGCAGGGTGGAGAGTCCCTCAGCATCCAGCGGCAGCAGCTCGAAGAACTCTACTTGGCTCATTCAAGGTCCATGTCGATTCTGCTAGAGGAGGACGACGGTCTGCAGAACCACAACCTCGGCCTCCCTCAGGGACCTGCCAACTTCACGCTGCTCTGGTAAACACTGATGTTCCAAGTGACGTTCTTGATTAAATAACATCAAGCTCTGCTACATAACATCTGTGTTGATACATACACCATGTGGTGACTGACGGTGTTTGTCGTGTTGTTTCTGTAGGAGGTTCAGCTCAGGTACCAGGGAGAAGGTGTTGAGGTGGCTCTTCCCAAAGGCCGAGCTCTGTCCCCTGCTGGACAGTGCTGGGACAATCCTGCAGCGCTGCCTGGTCACCCACAGCACAAATTCCCAGAGCAAGGTGAGTTCACATTATCTAGACTCCTTCTCCACACGGAGGAACTGGAGGACTAAATAGTATAGACTTAAGTTACTGACAAGGATGATGGAGAAATCCACAAATAGAAATTCAAGCTGTTTCAGATTTCTATAACAGGAATTGTCCCCATTAGTCAAACATTTTACTGTAGGTGTTTGCCAGATACAGAAAGTATTTGTGGTGTTTGTTAGAATAGGTTTTTATGGGGGCTTCGAATTATTTTGTTTTAAATTTGTTGAGTTAGGATGTTAACTTAAACAACATACATTACAAGATCTGTTTAATGTGTATCTGCGGCCTTGCTGTGTTCCAGGGGGTCGGGGTGTTGGGCTGGCTCGTGGTGGGCGAGGGGCTGCCAACGGTTCGAGTTCTGCCTGTTCAGCGCTGTCAGAAACACTGCAGCTCCTTCAACCTGTGGCTGACACCTGGAGACATGGGTAACGCCCGCTGCTTCTGTTTTCACTGACAAATGCATCAAACATGTTGACACGAGACAAGACGGCAACGTCAGGAAAAACAACTCATCCACATGTTTGCCAATAAATTAATTCATACATAATGTAATGGCCCTTTTAGATGTTTGTCAGCAGCATCTGTTCCCCTCATTCCTAAAATTGAACATCTGAATGTCACATGTGGCTGCTGAGTTGTCTGGTCTGAACAGTGATTTGACCGTTGTTCCCTTTGACCCATGTAGTGTACGCTGACCCTCGGTACTGGCAGATGGAGCTGTTCCCTGGCCAAGGCCAGAATATCATCTGTGACGGATCGACCTTTTAAAGTTCAGTTGGAGCGTAGCAAAGGAGGACACAGTTCAGGGCTGGGAACTTGCGAATTGGCTGTGAATGTTCAACTTTCTGACAAGGTGTCTCGGAGGTTGTTGGCCTTCTCGTGGCCCCGCCCACTGATGCCTTATAACCCTCCGATCCTTTTTCTGCCCGTCTGATGATCCATCCAGTGTCCTTAGAGAACTGGAAACCACTGCACACATGATTTCCTACAGGTTTCGAGGGTGGAGTTCAGAAGTTTGACAAGTGACTTTAGGACTTTATCCCCATGTGTAATGTCAGCACGCCATCAGTCTCTACTCTCTCTGTGATAAAAGCTCTCAGATGCTCTGGATGTGCTCGTGCCATAGCTTCAAGCAGAACTGTTGCAATTTAACAAACATAATACGTTACACGAAATCAACAGTGCGTGTCTCCCTCTCTTTCAGAAGGTACCTAATCACTTTTTAGCTCATTGGCACACTTCTAAAGCCCGACCCACTGTCCTGTTAAGTGGCTCTCTGGTGTGCAGGTCTGCAGGTGACTGTCATCTTTGAGTCTGGTATGCACTTCCCGAAATACATGCATGGAAATTCAACGTCTGCTGAAGCTTCTGAGTCACACCTGCATCTTTGCCCTCTAGTTTACATCTGTTGTTCTCCTCCGAGTTGAAGGGCCAGTTCACCCAAAACAACTACATTAAATCTTGTCTCTAATGTTATCATGAACACACTTGGCACTTGGATAGGAACTAAGTAGCAATTGGGAGTTAAATGTGTTTCTTCCTCTAAGTTCTTCTCATAATCAAACTTAGTTCAAATTAAATTATATGTTACCTGTTCATGACCTTTAGGGTCTTTTCTATAGATAAAAAGGTAAGTTAGCCACATTTCGTGTTACATTTAAGAGCTGCAACAATTTGTCTATTAATTAATTTTGGTTGATCAGATTTTGTACATTTGCTAAAAATGATGATTTGAATATGTGGCCTTGATCTGTGGGAAGCTGTAACAGCAATCAAATCATTTAGAGGCATTAAATGGCTGATTTTGAACACTAAACTTCTGAATATCACAATGATACAGATGAAACAGTCTTTGAAAATGCACAGAAATCAACATGTTGAGAACTAACTAGAGAACACCTGAGAGTTTCATCAGCTTTTGAATCAAATTGATTCAATTTAAGAATAAAGAATAACTTTCACTTTCATTAAATCATAATCTCAGTTTTTGCTGCCGAAAACTTGCACTATTTTAACCTAAGATGTGGTGTTGAATCATTTAAATAGTCCCAATAGAAATAATAAACTGTCTCCAGTGTGTTCTATGGATTATCACAGGCACTGAATTAATCTCTGTTGTATTCAAGTGGAAACCAAGATGGATAAAGCACTGAACTGTTAACAAACCACTAGAGGGAAGGGAGAACCTTTCTTTAAGTTGGGTGATTTTTGGTGAACTGACCCTTTAACCACCAGTCTCCACACAAATTTACATAACAAGCCTCAGAGTCCGAAAATACTGTATGTCACCATTTATTTTCACTCTACGTGTTGTTTATCAGCTTTAGATTTGTTTTAATTTAGATTTTTGATGTTTTATGGACAAAGCTGCTTCTCTATTTCAGTGTCATTATTTATTGTTATGATTGTATGTATATATGTTCAAGCCATTAATTTTAATAATAATAATAATAATAATAATAATAATAATGCTGTGTTGTAATATTGTTATACATTTGATTATCAGGACAAGAGTGCAGACACAAGTTGCCATCAGCTCATCTTCAACTGTTTCTGAGGAGCAGAGGATTTTTATTTTGTGCATGATTGGGGGCGATGAAATGCATCATCCAGAGTTTCTATAAAAAGTTTAATATCAAATCAGTTTGCCAAAGTAAAATTATGTCACATTTGAATCTCTGTGTTTTAAAGACACACTCCCTAATTTTGTTTTAGTTATCTAAAAATCTTCAAATGTCCAGACATCACTGCTACAAAAAAAATCAGGGGGTGAATCTTTAAAATTGTACGCTTTGCATAGAAATATCATAGTTTTATGAGAAAATTAAAACTTGTCATGTATTTGCTTCCATCTGTGCGGGATTTTGATTTTTAAGGTGTATTGTAAGTGTTACCAGCTAATAGATTTTAACTTAATTTGTGCACTTTAAATAATAATTCATAAGAATTGGACCAATTGATTTTGCAAGCATTTGAACATAGCCATGGGATATTTCTGTTGGCACAGAAATGGTTTAAAGGCAGACAAAGATACACCAACATATGATTAGATTAACAAAAAAAGGAAATGGATGTTGGCGGGTCAATGGGAGCAAATAAAGAAAAGGTGGAAAAAGTAATGAAAACTAATGGATGGTAGAAAAGAAAAACAAGATATCTTAAATTATAAGGTGTGTTTCTGTCACAGTTTTGCTCTCTTTGCTTAAGGTCTTGATTTAAGTTTATTTAACCGCTTTTTTCTTTACCAAGAGCTGCTCTACAGAGTTTGCATGCTAAGATTTATACAATACCATTGTTCACAAAAGGACATGAACCATGGATCATGAGTTACAAAATGTGTTGCACACATAGGTTGCACTCCCGTTTCGTAAGGTCACAGAGAAACATTGATCCCGCCCCACACCCAACCAAAACAATACATATTGGCCAATGAGAGTGTAGACTGTCAACCGGAAGTTGCGTACACGGTTTCCGTTTCTTGTGCAACCATGAAACAGCATTGTCAACGAGCTGCGGCAAGTTGCAAAATTAAGCCACAGCGTGGCCAAAATACTAGTAAAGTAAAATTTTTATTATTAAACACGTTTTATTCTTTGTTCTTATTAACTTCTAGAACATTCAAAATGTAAAATTGTAATAGCTTAAAATGAATCATGCCACATTAGAAACATGCAGAGAGTTAAAACCATAGACTGTAAAAAGAAACCAAACCATAACCAACACTAAATTAAAGGGTCTATCAGAAACCTGTCGCCTAATCAATGCAAATGTTTTGTACAGTTTTAACACACTTTTACACCAGAATTTGAGGATAAATAACACATTTATGTTAAATGACAATCTTTCTAATGGATATTATATTTTCATTACTTTCAAGGGCTTTTATTTTGAAAGTCGTGACCGGAAATGGCCGTTGTTACTGCGTCTGCTTTGACACGAGTTGACTCTGCTTTGACCTGGATGTAACTGACGGGCGGCAGCGATCTCAAACCAAACTAAACTTCACACACGTTTTTAATTTTGTCCTGAAATTGGAATTTTTTCCTCCTAATTTTGCTTCAGAGAACCCCCCGTTTTAACCCGGTTCAAGCCGGTTTATTACACCAGTGCTTTAGTGGGGTTTCGCGTGTTGTTGTTACCGGGGGTCAGCGGCTTTCCAGGTGAAAACAGCCCGCCGTCAAGATGCTTTCCTCGGGCAGGACCGTCTCATCCCGACTGCTCAGGCCGGTCGCATGGTTCCCTTCCGGGCTTGCTGCTGAGGGGAGAGCCGCCAGCACTCTGCCGAAAGGTAACAGAAGTCCGGAGCAAAACATCCGTTTGATAATAAGCCTCAGAGCAGCAGCTAGCACGTAGCTAATCCCAAAGTGACGCAGTTTAGTTAGGAGATACATAACTTCAGGAGACTGGTCAGCTGAATGATGAAACATTGAGTTAACCACATGTGGGAGGCCAGAAAATACAATTAAACTACAAAATTACAAAACAAAAAAACATATAGTTGTCAGGACAGATAATCTATTGTTTGAAAAAGTTTGATAATTCGTTTTTTGGGGGGGTGATTTTTGCAGGAGCGTGGTTCTGTGGCTCTGAGTTGGATGAAATGCATCATCCAGAGTTTTAATCATTTTGCCAAAGTAAAATTCGGTCACATTTGAATCTCTGTGTTTTAAAGACACACTCCCTAATTTTGTTTTAGTTATCTAAAAATCCTCAAATATCCAAACATCACTACTCCAAAAAAATCAGGGGGTGAATCTTTTAAAATGGAGCGCTTTGCACAGAAATGTCATAATTTTATGAGAAAATTAAAACTTGTCATGTATTTGCTTCCATCTGTGCGGGATTTTGATTTTTAAGGTTTATTGTTTTTACAGTTTAAGCTGAAATTAATGGTGAACTTTGTGGTTAATTGTAAAGTAATAGCCTAAACAATTTCTTCCCTTTCACGATATTACTGGATGATGTTTGATGCAATATAGGGCAATTTCAGGTCAAAGTGTACATTTTTAACTTAATTTAGAAGTGACGCAGTTTAGTTAGAAGACAGATAACTTCAGGAGACTGGTCAGCTGAGTGATGAAACATTGAGTAACCACATGTGGGAGGCCAGAAAATAGAATTAAACTACAAAATCACTAGAAAACAAAAACAAACAAAAAAAACAATAATATCATAGTTGTTTGAATAATTCAATTTTTTTAAGGAGCTGATTCTGTGGCTCCAGCCCCATTCATTTATTGATCAAGGTGTTGGTTCAATGATTTATTTTTTCATGTATTTAGAGTTTTAAAATTGTTGTATTCTAAAGCTTGGCATTTGCAGTTTATATGAAGATATGCAGTACATCACTGGGGAAACGTTTTAGACATAAAACAAAAAATATTTTCATAAACATAGTTTTTATTATTCTGTAACAGTACAGGAAGAGCAGGAAATAAAAACTGATAACGTTTATCCTTCATAGTTTAAACAGATAAGTGTGTCTCTCCTTCTCTTCATGTGATCACACAGAGACTCTTAAATGTTATAGACTCTACACTGCTATACACAGTTTGTTAGGTTAATGTAGTCTGATGTAAATGAAAACCTGCAATTATAACAATACAACAGACTCCACTACAGAGACAGATGATGGATGTGCTGACCCGCCTTTCACAAAAAGCTGACCCATTTTTTTACTCCAGGATCACATGCATCAGATTTAGCTCCTGACTTAAACAAGCTGACTGACTGCCTGTTGTTGTTTTGTGCAGCAGAGATGATAAAGAAATATGAACTGGAGAAAGATGAGCTCCGCCCCCTCTACATGGACTTCCAGGCGACCACGCCCATGGTAACCATTCGATAACATGTTAATTAATGAAGAGTCAGCAGTTGATACTTTTACTCACATGTATTTACAGTTGAATGTGTGTGTTTGTGTGTGTATGTAGGACCCTCGTGTGCTGGATGCTATGTTGCCCTACCAGGTGAATTACTATGGTAACCCTCACTCCAGGACACATGCCTACGGCTGGGAGAGCGAGACTGCCATGGAAACAGCCAGGAAGGTAGAGAGACAGTCTGTTAAGATAGAAAAAGTTTAAAAAGCCTAAGTATATCTTAACTTGTCATACATGGTCTTTTATCTCCTTTCATTCACTGAGTAGAAATGTTCATTAACAAAATGAGAAATATGATTTCTTCATGCTGTGTGCTCTGTCATGTTCATTTAGTCTGAATGTGAGAGAGAGACACTGACCACATGTGCTGCCATGCTCTCTCTCTCTCTCTCTCCTTCTGAGCAGCAGGTTGCTGATCTGATTGGAGCTGATCCCAGAGAGATCATCTTCACCAGTGGAGCCACCGAGTCCAACAACATGGCCATCAAGGTCTCACTCTGCACTTACCCTGTTTTTGTTCTTAGAGAGAGCAGATCACCAACAGAGAAAATATTAGGAAAAGATGTGAATACATAATAGGAAAATGAGAACAGTATTGGCAAACAATAAAATAAAAAATGTTAAAAAAAAAAGAACATAGTAAAAACAATTTGGTAACATAGTCATAAGATACTAAAAACGGTACAGGAACAATAAAAATACAGAAAGCACACTGAGAAAATATGAGAACTCACAGATATAAATGCAGTCAAAGTGAACCCGCCTCCTTCTCCCGCAGGGTGTGGCCAGATTCTACCAGGCCAAGAAACGTCATGTGATCACCACGCAGACCGAACATAAATGTGTCTTGGACTCATGTCGAGTTCTAGAGGCTGAAGGATTCGATGTCACATACCTGCCAGTCCAACAGAATGGGTTGTTGGACCTTGAGGTACACACAGTGTGGACATGCACACAGATGGCACGAGGAAAGCAACACACATGACGATCTTGAGGAATGATTCATTTGTGTGTGTCTATCCGTCTGTCTGTCTTCAGCTGCTGGAGGCCTCCATTCGTCCTGACACCGCTCTGGTCTCTGTGATGACGGTCAATAATGAGATTGGAGTCAGGCAGCCAATCAAGGAAATTGGTAACCATGCCAACACAAATTTAATATTTACTTCCTGTTCTATTTAATTAAATTCTGAATAGATCACATCGCTGTGATTCAATCTGACCTGATTAAGGGATCTGTTCAAAAGTATTGGCTCATTGAGTTTCACCCTTCCTGCCCGCAGGTAACATTTGTCGTTCTAAAGGAGTATTTTTACACACTGATGCTGCTCAGGCTGTTGGAAAAGTTCCCCTCGATGTCATCGACTGGAAGATTGACCTGATGTCCATCAGTGGTCATAAGATCTACGGACCCAAAGGTTGGTCGAAGCATTAGTAGGTAACCGGCCTGAACAGGCTAACAGTTTTTATTATTGTGCACTAGACTGTCAATGTGTGTGTGTACAGGTGTGGGAGCGTTGTATGTGCGCCGCCGACCCAGGGTGCGTTTGGAGCCGCTGCAGAATGGCGGTGGACAGGAGAGAGGGCTGCGCTCTGGCACCGTTCCCACCCCGCTGGCTGTCGGGCTGGGCGCTGCCTGCAGCATTGCCCAAAAAGAGATGGAGGTAAAACCAAATGTACCCGAACATCCAGAGACTCAACGAACATAAATACACCCAAACATCCTGGCACTTCATATATATACATGTGTGTGTGTGTGTGTGTATGTGAGTACAGTATGACCATCAGAGAGTGTCCATGCTGGCTAATCGTCTGGTCCAGAAGATCATGTCTGAAATTCCTGATGTCATAATGAATGGAGATCCCAAACAACGCTATCCTGGTACACACAACCAAACACTTGGACAAAAATATACCACTGTCATGAACTTTCAACTAAACTAATATTCAAAGTCTGCTTCAACTTTGTTAATGGTTCCAGTTTCATGTTTGTGTAATATATGTTTCAGGCTGTGTCAACCTCTCCTTTGCCTACGTTGAGGGAGAAAGTTTGCTGATGGCGCTGAAGGATGTCGCTCTGTCATCTGGCAGGTCAGACTCATGTTCAAGTTTTAAACATAAGCTGATGTGAATGTAAACAATTCAGTTTCTTATTTTTTTGTAGTCTTCCTAATACAATATAGTGTCTTATAAGGATGGACTTTGATGCACGTGAATGTAACCATTGCAGTGAACTCATCAACTCATAGATTACAATTGAAAGGTGCAAGGAATTTAAGAGTGGGACTTTTAAAGATGAAGTCATGTTTGTGTATGTGTGTCTGTGCGTGTATGTGCAGTGCATGTACATCTGCGTCTCTGGAGCCCTCGTATGTCCTCAGAGCTATCGGAGCGGATGAAGACCTGGCTCACTCTTCCATCAGGTACATCTTTATTGTAATACAGATAATGACGTCCAAGCATGGAGGATTAATTCTGATCAGTCTGATATTAAAATTTGCTTAATTTATCATACCTTCAGGGACAGAGTATAAACTTGTCAGTGTGAATAGTCTGGATTCTAAACAAGTAATAAAACAAATGTAACATTTGTGAAGAATGTAGATTATAGTCAGGATAATAATTCTTGTTCTTGCACATGTTGGTGGTGAGGTCTGTGTGTAGGTAGTTTGACTGATGACTTTATGTGTCACCCAGTGACAAACTCAACAACAGACTTTAAATGTTTCTGGTTTGATATCAGTTGAATCTAAACTTGTTTGTTTGCCAGGTTTGGCATTGGCAGGTTCACCACAGAAGACGAGGTGGACTACACAGCAGACAAATGTATCCAACAGGTCCGCAGACTCAGAGAGATGAGGTGAGCTCAGATCCATTCTAGTGTTGACCTTACTTAGTAGCCTGTGGCAGCAATAATGCCGGTGCACTCACTGAGGTGGGAGTTGAAATTTGTGAACCAATCCAACCTGATTAGTCAGTAAACACACAGGCTGATCAGACAGGTTTGAAAAATTCAGGTTAGACAAACTTACTTGAAAAAGTAACAAAAAAGAAAAATAATTATCAGTAAAAAAAAAAAAAAAAAAAAAGTCTGTCTAACTATGTGAAGTTATCATGCTCCTAAATAGAGATTCACAGATGAATCTATGAAAAAATAAGAACCATAAACTGGAGTGGAAGTTTAAAACAGTGTCATGTGAAGTTTATATTGTTGTGTCAAACACCAAATAAACTCTCTTGTCTGTCTGTCTTTCTGCCAGTCCTCTGTGGGAGATGGTTCAGGAGGGCATCGACCTGAAGAGCATCAAGTGGACGCAGCACTAAACTCCTCCCGCTGCTTGCCCGCTTCCTAGTTGCAATGTTGATAGTTGCTAGGGAATTCTGGGCATGGACCAGCTTTCTCTTCCTTTACACAAACACGCACAAACTTCCTGTCTGACTTGAAGTCTGTTTGTAGCTGTAGCTCTGTGTCTCCTGTCGTAGTTCTCTCAGGGGCTGTTGCTCAGAGAGTTGACCAATGCATGGCGACCTCTGGTTGTTGTAATAATACTGCTGATTGTTTGTCAGCCTGACTGAACTGTGACACCTGGCTCCTGTATCACAAACTCGATTAATCATACTCTGACTTTCGTTGGGTTAGCTGGCTTCAGTTAGTCCGACTTCACTTATCCTGATGGTGGTATCATGATGCAGGGTTCTGTCTTCCTGCCCCCTTAAATCAGAGTTTACTTATCCAGCTCTCAACAAATTGATGTGATGGGGGGTGGGTGTCTTGATATGATCTGACAGCGTTACATGTATATACATTATGTTACTGAGGCATCAAAAGAATTGCATTCAGAGAGATAATGATTACATTCAGATGTTGAAATTAAGGCTGTCAATAGTAAGGCTGCAGAGTGTTACAGGGAGTTATCAAGTAATATGGTCACATGTTCAGTAAAGAGATTTTATTTTAAACAAAACTATAATAATTACATAATACACCTGAACTGATGCTGGGCTGTTGCTGCTGCCAGAAACAGAAAAAAGTAATAAATAGAGTTTATTGAACCAATAGCAGAGACATTATTATGGAAATAAAAGTGATTCCTTTGATATGTAAAGATATAAAGATACAACTTGTTAACACCACATTTATTCATTACAGTTTGCCATTTTTTGTGAGTTTAAGAGAGCAGTGGCTATAAATCTATAAATCTATAATGTGTAAAATGGGCTTTCAGAGCAGGATAGCTTTGTAAGTAACCATAGTAATTTAAATGGTTAAATGTGAGCGAGCTTCATGATACCAGAAACACAACAACAACAAAAGTACAACCAAAGACAGCTGGTGAAACTGCATATCTCATGATCCTCTCATGATACAGGCTCTTGTTAAAGAGTCAAGCCACTGATATGGATGATGACAACCACTGTGACAAGAAAGAAAACAGGAACAAAGAGTAGTTTTGCTTAAGTGATGCTACAGATGGTAACTGAAAGCAGCAGACTTAAATTCACTGAGTCATCTGAAGATTTGATGATGCACAGCCATATCCTGCTTTATTTATAGGTATTACACTGTCCTATCTCTTCACATCAGATTGCAGTATTGTAGTCCTTGTTTCTCCTCCTACATCACTCAAATAAACATTAGCATCAAGTCAGTACAGTGTTAAGCAGCTGCAGTTTCTCTATTGTGTATAAGTCTGGAACACTCTACAAGACGAGCTTGACTGCTCATTTTAAAGATAGTAGAGAGTAGAAACAGGCCCTCACTTATGTACAAGGGGTTACACTTCTATTTCATACATGTCTGAGGTTGACAGGAATCTCAAGGTGATCCTGACAGTTTGAACATGATAAACTGAGGAACTTATTTGATAAATGTTAAAAAATTATATAAATTCTTGTATTGTGTTCCTGAATCTAGTCAGATGAGCCTTTTATTGATACTTACTGACTCCAGCATTGTATTTTATTTATGCACTCATATATGCTATTATGTTTTCCAATAAATTTCTGCTTCATGATTATGCAATAAAATTCTGTGTAATTTTATATTTTTAGTGTTTGGTTTTACACTGTCAAGTAAATATCATTGACCAACGCTAGCTGCCAGTACATTCCCAATTTACCCTGAGCTAATTTTTCATGGCAATCTATATCTGGGCCTTTATACAAACACACAATTCAGTGTCAAGAACAATTTGAAGAATGTAAAGTTTCAAATCAGATTGTGTGTAGGCCCTGCACTGCAAAGAACAGCTTTATGAAACTGAGAGCAGCCAAGTAATGAAATCACCAAAAGCAGGGGAGTGTGCTGTTTTTTATTGTCTCTTTATTCATGCTTCATATCACCAGGGAGACAGATCAAAATGGGAATAATAACATACAACAACAATTGTATATGTATTAAAATACATATTAATCCACTGTGGTGGCACCACATTTACCCAAAAATAATCATTCATCCAAAAGATGTTGGATGGGGGTTGAGGTCACAGCTGTGTTTTCAGTGAAGACTTGGGTCAGCCAGCAGGGGGCGTTATCGGTCGGGAAAACGCTGGGTGCTGCATCTCGCATCTGCCCGTGTGTTATCGCGATGTTTGCGCCGACATTTCGAGCAGAAGCAGCAGCCTGCAGAAAGACCAAGAAGACGAGCACACAGAAGAAAAGATCCACCATTCATGAACTAAACCTCAGTGTTTGTTGACAAATTTCTCGGTAAGAATCCAGCAGCGACAGGTCGCTTATGTAACGCACTCACACCGGGAGTCGAGCGCGACAGGAGCCGTTAAAACGCGCCCTCTGCCCGCTGCTCCGCTCCGACACAAAGCGAGGCTCACGACCAGCTAGGTGGCTAACGTTAGCCTGCTGAGGCAGCTAAGCTAGCGACCAGTAGCTAGTTAGCCATGACTGTTTTAGGCTCTCTCTGTCCAGACCTCATGTATGATTGGGTCAAAACAACAGCTAACTAAAACCTTCAGACAGGTTTCTCAAGTGTGTGTTTTTCTCTGCAACAATTCCCCACTGTTTGTTAGCTGGCCTACACGTTGTTATGGTTTTCATGTGTTTTCCCCTGCGCGAATGGACGCGTTCCTCCACAGTGGAAACTGACGAGGGGGCAGGAGCTTTGCACATCTGAGTAGTGATTATTTGTGTGAGCATCGAGGTTCCGGCTCCACTGCGGCCGCTGCCCGACCGGTGGCCACAGGTCAGGTCACGCCCCTGTGCGGTGGCATCACAACCCTCTCAACAACATCACTTGTTGACATGAGCAGGAAGATTGATGATAGAAACTGAGTGACAGTTGTCACTGGAGACAGTCTGTGTTTCTGTCGGTCGTGGTTACACGGCGTTGGTTGTCCGGACTTTCAGCCCCTTTCAGACACGAAATATGCACAAAATATAAGAGAAACGATATTTTTAAGGAGTTTCTCAAACTTACTGTTTCTCTTTGAAAAACCCAACAGAGTTTGAGTTGGTAGAAGTGGCATGAAAACACCAGCAGATAATTCCCTAGTTGATCAACCTGCTCCTAGTGGTCTTAGCGCACCCATTTTACTCTTTGGTGATGGTAATTGAAACATGGCTTAATTAATTTGCCAGAAATCAGTACAGATAGAGCAGCACTGCTAAGACGGATATTCATTTATGGACCTCAAAAGTTAAGTTCAATTACGTTGAAACCCATTAAGGCTCTGACAATGTTAACTCACTGAAGAACTGCATACAATACTGTGCAAAGGTTGTAGGCTCTAACATTAAATTAGCAACCTGCTATCTTTGTTGACAAATTTCATACAAGCTGTATTAAACAATGAGACCATAAGTCAAGCATATACTTAGTGTGACCACCCTATGCTTACAAAACAATTGATTACACCAGCATCTCGAAGAAAATGTTGCAGTTCTGTGGATTTAGTCTATATCAGTGTCCTCATTTTGTCATCCCTGATTAACTCCATGATGAAGAGATTAGCGTTTTGGGGGGACTATGCCATCTGCCTGTAAGAGGTCAGACTCCGGCCATATTTCAAGTGTCATAACCTCTGCACAGTATTCAATGTCAGCCAATACATGACAAGAGATTTAAGTGTCTAAATGCCAAAAACGTTTTTGTAATGATGCCACCATTTTATAGTTTGCCCTGTGGATAAAGATGACAGGTTTATTTAGCAAATTTATGGGGATCTTTTTAAATGCTCTTTGTTAGTGAGTCCAGGTAATCCTGCAGGTCTTTTAACTCATTGTAACCTGGAACAATCATTTACCTGCATTCAATACTGTGTGAAATCTTTAGGCTGAATTACCAATGTGTTAGGGGTGTAACGATACACTAAAATCACGTTTCGATACATAACTCAATTTTGAGGTCACGGTTCGTTTCATTTTCGTTTCGGTGTGGGAACAGAATATAAATTTTCTTGTTGTTTATAAGGAGCTTTTGTAACCAACAATTTACATGTGTTAGTCAAATGTAGGCTCATTATTGTAACATTATACAAAATATGAAAAAAAAAATAGAATACTGTTAAGTGCTGCCTGATAATAAGTAAATAGGTTATTCTCAAATAAACAAAATATAAAATAAGCTTTACAATAAATAAAATATTCTGAAATAGGGATGCACACATCAACCATGTAACCATTAACTGATAACAAGAACTTTGACCATTAATATTATTGGTGAACTCGCTTCATGTCCGGAACCCAGTCGGGACTGGAGACGGACCAGAGACGTACCGCAATGCGCGCTGTGAAAATGTTCTGGTTGACTTGAATGGGACGTGCACAATGAGGCAGAGACCCAGGTTCGACAGCACAGCAAGGAGAACAGAATGCGAGGAAGATGAAGTTGAGTTACCGAACGCTGACCCTGGTCGCTAATGTGTAAAAATAAAAGTAGAGATATAGAAATAAAGGGAGAGAGGTTGAGCGGTGTGTTTATGTCGAACTTTTAATCAACTTTTTCTATCGCACCACGTGTTTATCTTTCAATAAACATACGCAGCTTCAATTCCGGGAACTCACCCGTCCACAGCCCTATACCAAAACGGTTCAATACAAATACATGTGTCGTTACACCCATACAATGTATTCTTTTTATTGGTAAGTTTATCATTGTACAGGTGGTCTGACCTCATTGTCAATGTGCAAGTTGATCAAATTATCTGTGACTTGAGTAACAAAGTGCATGTCTGAAAGGGGCTATAGTTGAGTCAGTGAAAGATTCCTTATATGGTGAATTTGATTGTGAGTATAGTTTTCCATTAGGTTGTTTCTGCTTTTCTTCTCGGTGTGCAGGTCTGTGGATTTCTATACCACCAGAAGCAGAGATTTTATTGAGTTATTGTGTGGAGTGCGCAGCTGTAGGTGAAGTTTTAAATAAGATGAAGGAAAGAGGTTGTTGAAGAGCCCCATTTTCCTTCCTGTTGATATTTGAGGTCAAGGTTGGTTTATCAGTTTTGTTCTGAAATGAGTTCTGTTCTTAAAGTTGTTGTTTAGTCCCTGGATGGCGCTCCACTCTTTTCATTCAGTTGCAATGTGTTTCCTGTGTTTTGAGGTTGATAATGCATCAGCGTAGTCTTTTGCTCTTTGTTCTTGGATTTGTTGGTTTAGATTTCTCTTTCTCTGACTGTTTGATGAAAATCTCTCTCATTTGTCTTATTTGTTTAATTGAATGTGAGTGCAACACAGATTAAGTCAAGTCATACTGTTATACCTTACTTCAGATACTCAGGTTGGCTCTCAAACTTCATTAGGTGTAGCTGTTTTCCTCTCCTGCTGTGTTTTGTCCTCTTGTTGCTGTTGATGTGTTACACAGACTTTTAACAAGCTGACACTCAGAAGAGACAAGCAGATATCCAGGATGAAAATGAAAATGAAACGGTGTGTGAACTGCCAATCATATTATCGTTAGGGTGATTTGTCTTTGCAGAGTTTGAGGACTACATTATTTGATCCATGTTGAAAGGTGTGGTGACCTACAACTTATTTCAGTTATAAGAGTGGCTAAAATATTAGTTTTGTGAGATGCCCATCCAGGATCACAGTTAGTTGGAGCACAGAAACCTGAGGATGCTGTCTGAGGATCAAAATGTGGTTGTGAAAGAGGATTGTTCAGCTTGATGTGTTTTTATCAGTTTTAGCCAAAACTTTGCTCTGCGCCTCTCTTCTGTTTGCTTTCTCTTCTGATCAGCTGCTATCTTTGGTGCTTTGCTGGTAATCAGTTGCTGATGTTGCTCTGGTTTGTATAATGCTAATATTGCTCTGGACATGATGCCAATGTTGCTCTGGTTTATGTTTACCTGACTTTGCTCTTGTTACAATGTTGTAAAGATGTTGCTCCTCTTGCTCTTGTTGACAAGTTACTGCTGTGTCCCCTGTTGCCATGATGCTAATGTTTGTTGACAATGTATTGCAGATTTGCTGCTGGTTAACATGGTTTGTGTGGTGGTGTTCTACAGCCAGTTGCTGAAATAATGTTGGCTGATTTGGTGCTGTTTGAGGAGTCAAGATGCAGTCTTGCTCACCTGTTTGTTGTTGCCTGGTTGCTGGACATCTGCTGTGTTTGGCTTGTTGTTTGCAGGGGGGTTTGGGCTGGTTTTTTGACATCAATTGAATCTCTGTGGCTCAGTATTACCTATCTTCAGCTTCCTTTTTTTGTTCTGCAGACAGTTTGGGTGCAGTTTGATTTGTTGTATCGTTTATTGCCAGTCTCAGTCATGATGGGTTTGGTTTCGGATAGGTGTGTCTTTGCCATCAGGAAAGCAATAATATGAATCCAAGACTTGTTGTCCTGCTACTGCTTCTTGAAAGTCTCTTCTGGTTGTTGACAACTTCGAGTTGTTATTTTCTCTGTTGTGTTGAGTTTAAAGACAGTCTTTCAGGGGTAAGACTGAAATCACACAAAGCCTCATTAAAATTCAGCACTTTGGTGAGTGTTAATGAGAGACATGATTAGTTACAATCTGCCACCTGCTGACAACACCAACAGATATCGGTCACATGAAGCTAATCTAAGAGTTACAGTCAGTCTGTTATGTACCTAGGCTTAAAATCCACCAAGATGTCTTGAACAGGAATTTTTGTTTTCTTGACTTTTTCACCAGGTTTCAGTGTTCTACAGAAATCTTCTGCCTGGTAATACAGTGAAACTATTCATACAGCTTAGTAGCATTGGTGAGTTGCATGAGATTTATGAAGGTTGCATGAAATATTTCACACTCAACCAAAAACACACGTAATATCTGTGTACTGCATGGTAGAACCAGTAGAGGCTGCTTAAAAAACTAAAATGCACAACATTTTTCGGTAATGTATAGCAACTCGAACAAAGATTGAAGGCCTCAGTAATTTTCAAACTAATTGCATTGTATGTTATGTTACAATCATTTTTCTCACTTGATATTGGACACTTATCAAGCATTTAGTTTCATGTGTACTGAAGCCTTTAATTTTCAGCAAAAAAAAGTAGCATGAAAACGTTTCCCAGATAAACCTGGCATCAGTCTGACCACATTTAAAGCCACAAGATGCATCAAAATTCTGCAGAACCCTAAAACACTTTTTGGGTAGAGACAGTGAGAGACATCAGTTTATAAACCAAATTGAATTCTCTGGATGGAGTTGAATACACAGGACTTGTTCCTGGTGCAAGCTTGCTTCAGAAAAAAGTAAACTGGTAGGTAGTGAGCCTGCAAAAGGTTTTGCAGACTTGACAATAAAGGACAATCACAGATGGAAAATGTGACGGCCTGTTTCACACCATGAAACACAATTTAAAAGAATTGCTCATATTTTGCAATGCAGAGATAGCTGAGAAGACGTACCAGTACAGCATTGGCTCTGTCGGTTTGGAGAGAAAGTGTTTGTTCCTCTGGAGCCTGTATCATTCCTTAATGGTCCTTCTTGTTTGTGTCCTGATTTTATCTTATTATATAAATGTGGTCTGTTGACCTCAATGCCTTTACTTAATTCCTTTATTCTTGTAGTAATGTTGTATTACTTTGACAACAAAATTAATGAATAGTGCAGCTCTTGTAATGCTTAATGTAGCTTTTGTTGGGTTCTGACAAAAAAGTCTGATGTGCCGCACCACATGATCCCATAATTCTCAGCTATCATACATAATCAAAGCTGGAGGTGATTGGACACTGTTTCAGTTCAGGGTTTCTTTTCCAGTTTTCTGCAATTTTTGCAAAATTTATATCTCCAATTCCCTTGCAGACACCACTGGTTTCCATATGTCAGGACCCAAAGTATGTGCAATTTAAATTGGATCCCTGGATATTCTCTAGAAATGTAATGTATATGGCTAAGCTTTCATTGGCCTGAATCATAGATAAGATCCTGAGAAAACATCTGGAAACCACTGGTCACCCTCTTTCTGCTCTTCATCTGACAGTAGTGTTGCTTTCTCCCCAGGTTGTAGGGCTGTTGTTTAGCAGTCAGTATGGCGGTAGTCATCAGACTGCAGGGTCTGCCCATAGTGGCCGGCACCATGGACATCAGACACTTCTTCTCTGGCCTCACCATCCCTGACGGGGGAGTACACATCGTTGGGGGTGAGCATGGTGAGGCCTTCATCGTCTTCGCCACTGATGAGGACGCTCGGCTGGGGATGATGCGTACAGGCGGGTCCATTAAGGGCTCCAAAGTGTCACTGTTGCTTAGCAGTAAGACAGAAATGCAGAACATGATTGAACTCAGTCGCCGCAGGTTCGAGGCTGGGGCAGGTGCTGTTGAGACAGCTGCACCTACCGCAGGAAATGCTAACCGACAAGCAGGCGCTGCCCCTATACCAACAGTGCAACCAGGGGCAGGCGGGAGAAGTGGTAACCATGGAAACCAGGGTTTCAGTAACACCCCAGCCTCAGTCACAGCAGCAAGTTCAACTCAAGAGTCGCAGAGCATCAAGGCAGCAGCCAGCTTGGCTAGCGTAGTGCCCTGCTACCCTAACAGCTACAGCTCCACGCCAACACTTACCACAGCTCTTGCATCACTCAATGCAGGCCCCCCACCCATCCCCCCTCTTCCCAGCATGCCTTCCATGCCCCCCATGCCCACCCTGCCTACCATTCCAGTTCCCCCGCCAGTGTCTTCCCTCCCCCCAGTCCCAACTGTGTCCCCCCTGTCCCAAGGACCTCCAGTGCCTCCAATGTCTCACCTCCCTCACATGTCCTCCCTGCCCCCCTTCAATCCCTCTCTTCCTCCCCCTGCTGGACTTGGCTCTGGGCTCCCTCTTGGAACACCTAACCCCATGCTATTTAATCCTCTCTCCCCATTGGCCTCTCTTGGCCTTCAAGCCCATATGAAGGTTGCTGCTGCTGCAGCTACTGGAGCAGGAGTAGTGAATCCTGATGAGTTGTTTGTCCTCCTGCAGAACCTCCCATTCTCTTGCTCAGAGGTGGAGGTAAGGGAATTTTTTCGGGGTCTGGGAGTGGAAGGAGTTCGTCTGCTGAGGGATGGACATGGTCGGCCAAGTGGCAGGGCTATGGTGAAATTCTTTTCGGCCCAGGATAGCTTTGAAGCTGTTAAGCGTGGAGGTGGTATGATGGGCCAAAGATTCATCGAGATCACCCCAGCATCTGAGCGACAGTGGGCCAGCCTCAACGATGCTACACACAATAGTAGCAAATCAAACAATGAATCACATGATCAGCAGCATCGCCGTGGTAATGCAGGGTCAGGAGGCAGGGATCAGAGAGGAAGGTCACGATCTCCCCACCGGCAGGAATTCTGTGTCTACTTGAAGGGCCTTCCCTATGAAGCTGACAAGAAACAGATAAAGGACTTCTTTAAGAGTTTAAACATTGTGGAAGACAGCATCTACATTGCTTACGGCCCCAATGGGCGTGCCACCGGAGAGGGCTTCCTAGAGTTCAAATCAGAACAAGACTATAAGACTGCTCTGGGTGCTCACATGCAGTACATGGGCACCCGCTTCATCCAGGTCCATCCAATCAGCCGGAAGGGAATGCTTGAAAAGATTGATGCCATCCGTAAACGAGAAGCAGCACAGGGTGACGGCAAAAACCAGGATGGATTGAAAGCACCCAGGAATTGTGCCCACATCACCAATATCCCATACAATGTCTCCAAGAAGGATGTCCGTGCCTTCCTGGACGGTGTGGGGCTTTATGAAGACACCCTCAAGGTCCTAACAGATAGCCACGGCAATGGTTTAGGGCAAGCTATCTTCCAACTGCGGACCGAGGAAGATGCACGCAAAGCTGAAAGACTGCACCGTCAAAAGCTCAATGGTCGTGATGCTTTTGTCCACCTGGTGACATTTGATCAGATGAAGGAAATTGAGAGGAATCCACCTCCCCAGAATAAGAGGGGACAACGCAACCAGAACCAAAACCAGCAAAACCAAAATCAGAATCAGCACCAGCAAGCTCAACCAAGTCCCCAGCAGCCTCAGATCAACCCATTTGCTGGGATTAGTGGGGAAGAGTTCAACTTTCTCAGAAACACTATGGGGAACCTCAACAGTGCCCCCTTTGTCACACCATTCTCAGCCCCTGGGAATGGGCTGGCAGGCCCTCCACCGCTACCACCTCTAGCAGCAGGGCTAGGAGATGTGAATTTGGGTGTCGCCCCTCCATTAGTTGCTGGTCTTCCTGGAGCTGCAATCTTAGAGCCCCCAGGTTTTCGACCTGGAGCTGGGGGAGGAGTGTTCGGTCAGGATGGGCTGAGAGGACTGGTGCCCTTTGAAAATGCCAACAGAAAAGGAGGTGGTGGCGGACAGACCCGGGGCGGAGGGGCTAACAACAGTCAAGGACGTCCAGGGGGTGGGCCTACAGGGGGGCAGCAAGGGTTCACTCCAGGAGCTGATGTTCTCCGTAACCAGCCAGCCCCTGGAGGAGCCAACAATCCCAACAGTCAACGTACTGCTGCTGGCCCAACCATTGTTAAACTTCAGAATATGCCATTCACTGTAACCGTGGATGAGATCATGGACTTCTTCTATGGCTACCAGGTGTTGCCAGGTTCAGTTTGCCTGCAGTTCAGTGAGAAAGGCCTACCAACTGGCGAGGCCATGGTAGCCTTTCAGAACCACGAGGAGGCTGCTGCTGCAGTCATGGACCTCAATGACCGCCCTATTGGAGCCCGCAAGGTCAAGATAAGCCTGGGTTAAAGCCCCACAGAGAACAGACTCACTGTAGATAAACCATGTTACACCCATCTAAACCAACAGTCCAGTTCAAAGCCAATACAAAAACCTGGTTCTGGACTAAAATGTCACTCTCAGTGCCCAGTTTGGACCTTGCCCTGTCCTGTGTGTAGATAATGGCAGGTAAGCCCCCTCCCTCCCCCCCAGCTCCTCCACTGACTTTAGTAGCACAAACTGTGGATGATGATGATATTGATAATGAGGATGATGATGGTTGTGGCAGAATTTGGGGCTTTTCTTACCCTGTTTCCATGACAGTGAAGCTTTTTGTGAAATCATGTCCAGAGTTGACACACTGAACATACTCACCTGTTTTGTTGCCATGGTAACATGATGATTAAGATAATGCATTGTTGCTGTGTGCGCTTAAATATGCTGTGTTGCTGTGGTTTACAATTGACATGCTCTGTTGCTATGGTAAAATTATGATGAAAGCCAAAGTATGTTGCCATGATAAACTGTTGATGCTTTGTTGCTATGGTAAAATCTTAACATGCTCTGTTGCTATGGTAAAACATGCTGTAGATGAAAAGCTCTTCTACCACCAATCTTGGTGCTCTGTTGCAATGGTTAAGTCTTCACATTCTCTGTTGCTATGGTAAAATTATGATGTAGAGCTATGTTGCTATGATCAAATGTTTATGCTCCGTTGCTATGGTGAAATATTGACATGCCACCTTGCTACGGTAAAAAAAACTATACTGATATCAAGCTCTGTTGTAAAAGGCTGACACTGCTACAGTAACATGATGATGCATTTCTATGATCTGTGGATGTGGGATGGACAGATAGCTGATGCGTGTTTTATTTTGTAAATAATGACTTGGGCCTCCTGAATCCTATCAACTCCTAAACCCTCACCCCCTTTCCTTTTCCACAGCACATGTTCAGTAGGTGTTTGGACTGTAGAGCGTTGAGATTAAGTATAGCATTTTTAGTTGGGTAGCTTATTCTTCTATGTACGTTTGACAATGTTTTGGATGTTTCCACCATAAGGTTAATTTTTCTTTCTATTGTCAGTGTGAACAAACTTGTATGATCGTATAACTATACATGATGTGGAGTCTCCTTTGCTTTGGTTAATAAAAGGACCTTCCTGATGCACAATTGCTCACCTGCGACCCCCCCTCTCTGATTGTTTACTCTTCACTGTCTAATGATGGAAACTCACTTGATTCATTCATTGAGTTACTGGGCCACTTGTTTTTATTTATTTTGATGCATTTTTGAATACAGATTACCTTGATGGCAACATTTTCAGTACAATTGAGTAATAAAGATTAAAATATTCCGAGAGTTGGCCACAATTTTAATCAAGATCAAAGTGTAACCACTATCTTTTATTTACTTATTCTTCACTCATACATTATTTCTCTTTTCTCAGTTCTGGTATCATACTAGCCCTACGTAGTGGTCTGCACCTGTGTCCCAGCATTAGTAACCACCTCCTTATTGAATGAATTGAATTGAAATGCTGGAGCCAGTATTTGTGGTGCTCATGCTACAGCTGAGAGCTGGGGTTGCTAATACGTTCTTTTGAGTCAATGTTAGAATTACATTTCTGAACTTTCTTTACTTTTCCTTGAAACACTTGTTCTTGTGACTGCTGCTGCTGGCGAAGGTCGCGCTGCCTCGACGAACATGGATCAGACGCAATAGTTGAAGGTGTGGTGAGGCAAAGGAAAACCTACTGTAAGTGAATGACACTGAAACCTTTAGAGGGCTCAGTAGTGAGCAAATTGATTATCCAATTTTCCAAAAAGTAGTGCTCACAGGTAATTGGTACTGATATTAAGATCACCAATGCTGAGGTAAATGATAGGGTTCATGTATGCATAGATTATTGGCTGCTGGAACAAAATGTAACGATCTCCCAATAAGAGGTTTCCACGCTCTTGTATTGAAGTGGGTTCATTGAGAAATCTTTTCTAAGCCCAAAGAAAAAATGAAGTAAAGGTAGATGTGCATTACATATTTTAGCTTAAAAAGAAATTATAAATACAAGCAATTAAGTTTTGATATCTGCATCAGTGGTCTTCATCTTATTAGTCACCACAGCTGCTATTGGCTTCTATGTGCGGACTTAATTTAAAAAGCATTTCTATGTGGTGCACATATACAGTAATATTAATAGTGGTGTACTGAAACTTTCTAGCAGAGATCCACGGAGGTAGTTTTGTTTGAAGAGGAAACATCTGCTGCTTTCAGGAAATGGTTAACCATCAAACCACTACACTGATGCCAAAGCACTTGGTGCGCATGCGATGTTGAATTATCTGTTTGTGTGCATGAGGTATGAATAAAGTGAAATGAAACACTGTCTGGTTAATGGTGCAGTGATGCCCGTGTCTGTGGTGTGGTCCAGGTGTGTGAAGAAAAGGCAGGAGAACTGAAATAGAATTAAAAAAAGAAATCCTGACAACAGATTTGGCCTCTGCAAAGGATGCAAGTCTGAAGTGTGCGTGTGTGTGTGGGACAGAAGTAGAATTATTGACGATTGACTGACAATGAGCTGTTAATTATTCAGCTGCTGAGGTCCACTCTTCTGCTGTTCAATAGACAGACAAAGAGAGCAGGATATACAGGTGAGTGATAGACACCAAGATACTCTATTCAGAACATGAGAAAAATGACAGACAGCATATTAAAGTGTAGACTGTCATCACTGTCAACGCCTTAGACTTGAACAGTCTTGAACAGAATAGTCACTTAAAATTATGAATTGAAAGATGATGCCCTTTAGATAGAAGATAAGATGAGAAATATAAATAGGCAATTGGTGATGGAAATATATAGACTAAATGATGGAGTATTCAAATGGGTGTTTTGTTATGTCAATATATAGCTGCATTGTTCACAGTACATAATGACTCAAAACAACCCCAATACATTTTTGTATGATACAAAGCCTGTGCAGCTGCTGTTTATGTGTTTACATTACATTAAGGCAGACATTTTAAGTGCAGTAGGAAAACCTTGGCAAAAATAGTAAGTACTGCATCAATTTAATCAAAGCAAAGGGATCAAGTAAAAAGTAAGCAGTAAAGTACTAGTTAGGCTTGTTGGTGTGTGAGAGGTGTTAAGGGCGGAGGTTCTTGCAGAAGAGATGAGATGATAAAGAGATTCTTAAAGATAAAGTGAGACGACTGGGCTCTGGTAGCATTCATTAACTTGTTCCATGATCTGAGAACCACAGAGTCCGCACTGTGTTTACCTTCAGTGTAGGGAAGGTAATGCATTTATTTGGCCAATATTGAGGAGATGGGTGCAGACCCATGAGTTACTCATGAATAAAGGCAAGCACACGTCACTTGAATTTGTTTGTTTGTGTTTTCAAACATTGACTAAGTTGGGTTCTCAACACAAACATTTAAACTTTATTCCTAATGTTTCAAACATGAATTTAAAAAAACAGCATTGATGCATATGGTGAAGAGTCTTCTGCCTCATTGTTATCTAACATAGCCATTATTAGGGCCACTGACAGCACTCAAATATGCAGTAGCACCAAATGATTGACAGTGTAGGAGTGAGGTGTTGGTGTTTTCTCCTGTGAACAACCCAGTGCATGGCCTATTGAATATTCAAAAAAAGAGAATCCATTGCATGGGTTGACAAGTGCTTAGAAATATAGTTGATTCAAAAGCACTAAATATGTCATTTATTCCACCAAAGCGGTAATGATCTTAAGAACAGTACTCAAGTAAATGTACTTTATGTCTGTCCACCCCTGCTAAGTAGCCAGTAAATGGGAGCTGGTGGAGAGCAGATGGTGGCCTGGAAATGGTGCATAGCGGTATGGAGTTGTTTGATGGAGACATGGAGATGGCTTCATTCAGACAGTTGAGGGTGACCCGTAACATTAATGTGCTAGAGGATAGATTACCGTGTAAATGATATGTTAGTTGGTAGCATATAACTGGTGGATAGTGGGGCTGTCAACCTGACATTTAATTGGCAGATGATAGTTAGTGTATGAAGGCCAGAAAATGGCCTGTAGGTGGCAGCCCTGTCAGATGGCAGCGGGGAAATGTGAGATGGTGGCTGCTGATGGCAGCATTCAGATGCTAAATAGTGGCCTGTAGACGGTAGCTACACTGTAGCATCAGGGAGTTTTTCAACATTGTGCACTGCACCAAAGATTCAGTGTAGCTCCTGACATGACCAGTCACTATGTAGTGTGTGACTTCCTAACTAAACTGTCAGTGAATTAGTTATAACAAATATTAGTTTTAAACTCTCTTCATGTGGTGACTGTTAAACCTTAGTCTGATTCAGTGCACAACAGAGCACAGGAAGAGTTTGTCTGAGGCACCAAATAATGATGAATAACTACTCTGTTGACTTATATAGATGTTGTGGCAGCCGATGAACCATAATTTGATAGATGACCTCAATTAATCTACCATTCTTTACTTAAATGCAGTTATTATGATGTTGTGCTTTAATTTGGAGTACTGACTTTCTGACATGTTCTTCTCTTCATTTATCAAGCATGTGGATGGATACATGGTATTAAATATAGTAGGCTATGAGTATGAATAAACAGTTAAAGGTTGTTGAAATCATTTTTGTTCCACTCTGTTTCCACTCTTCTGTGAAGTTTTATGATGTTTTGCGGATCCAGGATTGTATAAGCAGCCACATAACATAGGCTAAGGTGTACTAAATTCAGTAACTTGTGTTCATGATTTTCAATAAAATGTGTTGTGTTTAGAAAAAGTTTAATTAGCATGAGATTGTAGAGTTAGAGAAAGGAAAATTGAACCGAATTTCAGAGCATGAGGGCAGTTTTTTTAGGGAGTTGGATCTTAAGATGATGATGATGATGCTGAGGCTGAAGACAACCAACAAACAAGCAGAGGTGTCTGTGCGTGCGCGCGTGCGTGTGTGTAAAGGTTACTTTAGGGTTTAACACATAATATCATTACATCATGGTCCGTTTGTCTTTCTTGTAACTGCACTGTTTGTCTGTGTTTTGGTCTTTCCTGTTCCATTTCTCGGTTGTAATGTTGTGGTTCTCTGCAGCTTTTCGGATTCCATTGTGGTTTTGCATCAAATGATGGATTCAATTAAAGTGTAAAGTATTGTTGCTGTCTGTGAGGAGCGTGGCTTGTGCTGTTCAGTTTATTCTGTTTCTCCTCCCCTCTAATTGTCCTTAATTGTGCTTTTTAAAACATCTCTGTTTTCTCTGTATGGTCTGCATTACAAAAGACATGGTTGTGCTGCAGAACCAGTATCCCTGGGCATTGGAGAGAAAATAATCAGTCTTTGTACTTGTTAATCACTCTTGAGGTGACATGTGAAAGTCCACCACACAAGTAGGCTAGAAGCCCAAAGGTGATTAAGCAGGATTTCCTTTGTAAGTTTTATTTTTTGGAAAATCCTACACAATCTACCTTTAACAACAACAACAAAAAACCAAGGTATAAAATTCTGTCTCGCACATGCAAAATCACATAGGGCCTAACATAATTCACATATTTAGCTCAAGCTCAGACAGCCAGTGCAGTGTCTGAATTGAACACTTAATTAGAATAAATGTTTCATTATTAATGCACAGATTGTTGTTCAAACCCTGCTGCGGGTCTATATGATCAACTACTGAGTCAACCTGGTTTGGGTCTTTCTAATTGAGACGTTCCCATTTTAGAGGAATGCAAGAATGAAAGAGGTTCTAGGCACACTGATTTGTTTAAGGTTGGTGTTGTATCTTTTTGCGTGCTATTTTGCTGCCAAATTCAGGCTGGAAGGCATAGTGTGATTCATGATCAAAATAATTGCAAATGTCATTATATATCATTTTCTATGGCAATTTAAGATTTAATAATAATATTTTATTCTATATACACATTAAACTGTGATTTATCAAGTACCTGATGCAAGCTGATTTATCACAGTCAATCTTGCTCATAGTGAAACTGCTTCATATCCAGGTGTCAATTGGTGCTTTTATTTTGAAGGAGAATAGTCGGAAGTCGTACCCTAGTTGCTGCGAGTTTAGAAAAGCCTACGTCAGCCAGTCTATGAAGCCAGTGAGTGTGACTGAGGCTTGACAGTCCTCTGGGCCAATCAGGACGCACAACAGCCAACAACAACCTGAGCCTGCCCAATCAGAGGCCACTGTGCTAGGGTGCCGCTCCCTTCTAGCTGAAGCTGCCGAGCAGTGACATCGGGGCGTTTTTCTGTCGTAATTACGGTGAAGTTTCACATACCAGCTTTGGTTAATCTCTGTTTTAAGTCTCACGGAGTGGACACTAAAGATCTGCACACTATCAGTTGTGTTTGCTCGGACTTGAAGGTGTCGCTTCCTGCCACAGACTGTGTGAGCAAGTTGACCCCCGCCTTGCTGTTGGTTCCTGCGGTCTGGAGTGCTAGATAAAAAAAAAAAAACAAGGTGATAAAACAAAGTTTATGTTCTTTATTTGTATTTGTATTTGTATTTGTGTGTGTGTGTGAGAGGGAGAGAGGGAGAGGGCGCACTGGTGTGTGTTAGGTAAACTGTGCTTTTTGACTGGCTGACTTGTTTCACAGCTTTAAGTAATCTTCATTAAGTCCCGTGGTGGTGCGTTCAGGTGCTGCTCACTCAGTACATTGGTTATGAGAAGGAAACTGTTACAGGTCGCCTCTGATAGCAGCAGTCAGTTGATAGTCAGGGTCCCAGCAGAGCTTCTGGCAGAAATAGGTAAGTTTGAGTGAGTGATTTAAAGTTAATGGATGGCTGTGTTTAGGAATGGTGATAGTTTCCTGAAGGTTAGGTGTGGCTCTGACCACCCTGATAGATAGCTACTGGCTACCAAGGACACTTGGAGACACAGGAAATTGAACCACTGATATGAACTTCACCCATGACAGAATCTGTCCCTCAATTCATAGAAAGGACTCGATTAAAAGTCAGTAAAAAAAATTCTCTAAATTTGTCCTATTTTTGGACTATTCTTTCACAACAGAACTTTGTTCTATCATTGCCATTTAAAAAAAAGCATTGCACTGTTTGATCATAAGGTAACAGTATGTAATTTATAACTACAACTTCCTAATAAAACCTCAGTGTGTGGGTAAATGCAAGTGTTGGATTAATTAATCTCAGGTTGTATTTATATTTTATGAAAATATTGCAACCATGTAGTTCTGTCTATATTAATATTTGAGAGTTTAACGATGCAAAGTCTTTCAATTCATGTTTATCAAATTGAGTGCAGTTACTTGAACAAAGTCCTTTAAGGTTTCAAAAATATCTCATCTTTGTATTTTTTTTTATTTTTTTATCTCAGATCCACATCACACTATTTTATTTTGATTAAGGGTGTTGGCCCCACTGTGTATCCATGCGAGAGTTTACTCACCAAAATGTCACAAATGTCATAGACAGAAACAGTCCTAGTTTATAGCTGCTGTCAAAGAAGATACTGTGTCTGTTGGAGGATCATCAAACTCCTTTGCATTTGGAGAAGATGAATTTGTATAGTCATACAGTTTTATCTGATTGTAGCCTACTGTGAGAGACCAGGTGTGCTATAGAGTGAGGCAAACTCACTGAAGAAGAACAAGGTAAAATCGAGGTGAATGGGGAAGAAGTGAAAAAAATGGGAGAAAGTGAAAAAAAACTTGCAAGAACTCCTATATATGTGTCCGGTCAGTGTTTTCTACCTCCTCTTCATGTTTGTGAAGCAGCAGTGAAGTTGTCGTGACATGAATGGCTTGAGTTTGGACTGAAATTTGAACAACCATAAGGACATTTTGTTTGGATCTGTTGTTAAGCAGTGACACTGCCGTGCAGACTGTTTGTTTTGGTCAGTAATGTTTAGAGCTGCAATAAGTTGAATGGCAAGTTGAAAATTAATCAGGAATAATTTTGATGCTCAGACAAAATAGTAATGGTGTCTAACCTCTCTTAATTGCAATGATTTGCCACATTTCTGTGTCATCAACCTCTGGTCCAGCTGTGACACTAGCTGAGCATGCAATGCAGGGACTCTTGTTACACATGTAGAAGTAGATTTGCTGCAATTGATAGTGCTGTTATTAGCTTGTATTATTACTGAGAAGAATAAAGAAAAAAGGGAAGGAGAGAAGGTTCTTTTGTAATTGTGGATTGATATATCTTAACAATGACGTGACAAGAAGGTAGTTGTGGTAGTGGATGTTGTTGTTGTTGTTGTTGTTGCTGCTGCTGCTGCTGCTGCTGCTGCTGCTGCTGCGACATGACAACACATTTTCCTAAGTGGTGTCTTGTAGGCTACTGTACAGAGCAGAGCCGTGTCTCAGCTCCAGATGGTTCACTGAGTATCAACAGCTTTTTTGGTCTGTCTTGTGTTCACACTGGAGAAATGAGAGAATAAAGGGGACTCCAGATTTAAGTTGATGGGCGATGTTTTCCTGTAATGTGTAGAGGAACCACTGTGCTCATGCTAAATGTACATTACATAATTTCCTGAGGATGCACAAGCACGTCCTCGTGCATTAATTGCAAGAACAGGATACCACATGTTGTTTTGAGCTGCTCTTGGCTTCATCACTGATGAGAGCAAAGGAGACCAATCGGAGGCAGCTTTCCTCTTTCAAATATCACAAGGCTCTAAAAGGCTAAACATTCAATTTGTCGTTAGACAGAAGTTATTCTCCTGAATCCTGATGATCCAACGGTCTCTCTCTCTGTCCCCCCCTCAGATGGCGGAGTGCGTCACAAAGGTGGAGCTGAGCGTCTCCTGCTCTGACCTCCTGGATAAAGATGTTGGATCAAAGTCTGATCCTCTGTGTGTGCTGCTGCAGAAAGCAGGAGGAGACAGCTGGGTCGAGGTAATGTGGCAGTCACACTGCAGGATAAATGAGTGCTATTTGTGAGACATGCAACATAAAATAAACTACTTCTACTTCCCCCTTCTGTCTCTCAGCTGGGTCGCACGGAGCGGCTGAACAACACCTCCAGTCCGTCGTTCAGCCAGCGCCTCAGAGTGGACTATCACTTTGAGACGGTACAGAATCTGAAGCTGGGCGTCTACGACATCGACAACTCCACCTCTGACCTTGGTGACGATGATTACCTGGGAGGGATAGAGATAACACTGGGGCAGGTATGCACCAAACTAGACCAGACCAGGTTTCATCTGGAGTCGTCCTACATCCCACTGACAGCGGATTGGTGGCTATAGTAGCCAAAGATGATGGTGGTTAATTTTTGGGCATCATCAGAAATTCGCAAAGTGTGACAACCAACATGAAATTCTTTAAATACACAATGTGTGCAACTGTTAACCAAATGTTATTTGAAAACACATAACCAAAATGAAAGTGGTTTGACTTCGTTAAAGAAGAAAATGAGGTAGAGCTGCTTTGTCAAATCATGTTGGCAATGATTCACCAGACATAAATTATCTGCCAAGCCCCAAAGTGTCATCATGAAGTCTGCCACAAATTGAAACCAAGATTTTATTAGACCCATCCTGCACATTCAGTCCCCGCAGGGTGGCGGCTCCTCGGGCTCAACTGATGTTTTTATGGTCGGTTGCTTCTGTTATGATGCTGTGTCAACTTCACAACTTAATTTTTGTTAACATGTCAAACGTTATCGGCTTGGTGGACTGTGCGGGACAGTAACATGATGTAAGAGGTTGTTTGTATCAAGTGCTACAGGAAGCAGTCACACTGATCAATGGACAGTTGGAGAGTAAAACTAATGATTTATTGTTTCATTTTCAGTGTTTACTCTCTCAACATTAGAGAAACAGGGTTGATCCAGTCCACTCTGCCTCCTGCTGGACAAACGCTGTCATCACAATCTCTACAACTTGCAGAGGTTCCATTTATCATGTGCTCATATCCAAAGCACCTATGCAACTGTCACTACTGTGGCTGACGCAGGATGGGAATCTGTCGTGGCATGGATACAGCTGAAAAAAAAATGTCCTCTGTGTGTGTTTCAGATAGTTTCCAGTAAAAATGTGACCAGACCTCTGCAGCTGAAGAAGGGCAAACCTGCAGGAAAAGGAACCATCACTGTAATTACACTGTTAATTCATGGCCTTTTACTATAATTCATACATATATCATATCGGTTTGTACTCATGGGGAATCTGTGATTATCAAAAATGTGTATGCGTAGGTCACGTCAGAGGAGATAAAGGACAACAGAGCCATTGAGTTGGAGATGGAGGCTAAAAACCTTGACAAGAAGGTAACTCTGCTCTTCTCCTTTTCTTCATCTCCACCTCTTTGAGGCTCTCCAAATGAAATCTGCTGTAGCTGGGAGGCTCAGATTTCTCTTGCCCCTGACCCTGGTCACAGAAACCAGGTTTCTTCTTTACAGCATGTTAAAGTAAAGCTCACAGTGAATGAGCAATGGCAGCATGTTTTCTTGTCTCTGCATAGGACACGTTCGGAAAGTCTGACCCATTCCTGGAGTTTTTTAAACAAGGAGACAATGGAAAGTGGCAGCTGGTCCACAGAACAGAGGTATGCACACATGTACAGTACATGCAAACATGAACCTGATGGTGTCATTACACTAAAGACAATACTGAAAATTATGATGGTATGTGTTTGTTTGTAGGTGGTGAAGAACAATCTAAATCCCACCTGGAAGAAGTTCTGTGTTCCTCTGCAGACGTTCTGCTTCAGTGACGTTGACAAACCAATAAAGGTTCCCCCTATCAGAGTCATCTATTCAAAGCAATCTACCTCCAGCCATGACAACCAATCAAATCTTAAACATTTAATCTTCTCTTTCCCCTGCAGGTTGATTGCTCTGATTACGACAATGATGGGTCTCATGATCTGATCGGTTCTTTCACCACTAAAGTCTCTGATCTGCAGAAAGCCGCACATGGTTCACCGGTGAGCTCACTTATTTATTTATTTATTTATTTAAAAGGATTCCCATTAGCTCGTGCCAGTGACACAAGCTAGTCTTCCTGGGGTCCAAAGTACCTTACATCAAACAGGTATAAGATATTATATTATTATGTTATTGCTCAGCTGTTGTGCTTCTTAAATGGTATTAGAAAGAGGACTTGCTGTTGATTGTCACTCATCATTAAATGTCTGAGGTCTTTTAATCGGTTGGTTGGAGGTCAGTGAAATATATTGTGTTCTCCAGGTGACATTTGACTGCATCCACCCTGACAAACAGAAGAAGAAGAAGAGCTACAAGAACTCTGGAGTCGTCTCTGTGAAGAGTTGCAAGGTAGAGACTACATTACCCAGAGTTCCCTGCTGGGAATCGCTGCTTTCTAAACCACAAAGCTCAGCTGTTTGTGTTGTGTTTTATTCTCTTAAATCCAGTCTTTTCATAAAATGGTGTTGGAGGCATGTGGCCCAGATTAACTCCCACAGAAACCTGCCTGCACTGAATACAAAGGAATTTAAAGATCACTTGAGGCCACTACCAGCCATCTAGTTGTTGTAGTTGTGTTGTAAATTGTGTTGTGGTTTCATATGTCTCCGTGCTTCTGTGTGTGCAGACGCTGACTCAGTACAGCTTCCTGGACTATGTGATGGGTGGTTGCCAGATAAACTTCACTGTACGTCAACATCAACAATTGAATTTGAACTGATTGATTAAATTTCCATGAGAAAAAATTCTTTGAATTATGAATGAATTGATGTTTACAGGTGAGCACTGATGAATAATTGTTGTATGAACACTGTAGGTGGGGATTGACTTCACCGGCTCTAATGGTGATCCTCGCTCGCCCAACTCTCTGCACTACATGAGTCCAGATGGGCTGAACCAGTACCTGTCTGCTCTGTGGTCTGTGGGTCAGGTGGTCCAGGACTACGACACGTAAGTACACACATTCACCCACAAAGTACATCTGAAAAAGTACATCTCTAAAACTACCAAAATCTAAACCATGTGCATCCTTAGGAAAGAAAACATTTTATTTATAACCGTGGGCATTTTCCTGGTGGGTTTCTTCTTTCAGTGATAAACTCTTCCCAGCATTTGGTTTTGGAGCCAAACTACCTCCAGACTACCAGGTGAGCTCCCTATATTGTTCATTACAGGTTTTATTAGTGTCTCAGTTGTCCATAGTTTTAACCCTTCACATGACTCTGAGTTTTAAAATAAGGTCATTTTCATGAACTAAATCAGAAATTTAGAAAGTTCAAATGACAATACTTGTTTGATTCTCAGATTTATTGAGCCATTGTGTTGTTTCCTTTTTCAGGCTGCAAACCATGAGTTTGCCCTCAACTTCAACCCAACTAGCCCCTATTGCCAAGGTATACTATAAAAATCATCTGTTTATTGTTGAGACAAGTTATTACCATAGTAATAGTAGTCTAAAGTCATATTGTTCACAGAAAACTGGAGAAAATTTTGGGGAAATAGTAAAATTTCATTTCCCTAAATAAACTAATCTCATATCCTTTGTCGTTTCACATCAGTCCGGGGTGTTTCAGCTGCTCAACAGAACTAAATATATTTCTCCTGGTCATTTCTTAGGTATCCAGGGGATTGTTGAGGCCTACAGGATGGTTCTGCCGCAGCTCAAACTGTCTGGACCCACAAACTTCTCTCCTATCATCAACCACGTTGCTTCCATCGCCTCTGGTGCAGCACAGACCAACGAAGCTTCAGTGAGGACACGCACAAAAACAACCAACCATCCAACCAATCAACCGTAAGCAAGCGTTCAGACTTTAACCTCTGCCTGTGTCTCTCTGCAGCAATACTTTGTCCTCCTCATCCTCACTGACGGTGAGATAACCGACTTCGACCAGACCCGGGACGCCATCGTCCGGGCGTCTCGCCTTCCTCTGTCAATCATCATTGTGGGGGTGGGGCCTGCTGACTTCAAGGCAATGGAGCTCCTAGATGGAGACGATGGTGTGTTGAGGTCGACAGTTGGGGAGGCCGTCGCCAGAGACATCGTCCAGTTTGTCCCGCACAGACAGTTCAAAGAAGTAAGGCTCTATGTATTACACTGTTTTCCCTCTACACCAAGCCTGCTCCAGATAGTACTCAGCCTCATGTCTCTACACCCTCTCTGTCTCTCTAGGCTCCAGCGGCGGCTCTGGCTCAGTCTGTCCTGGCTGAAGTTCCCAACCAGCTGGTCTCTTATTTCAAAATGAGAGGCCTTGATCCACCCAAACCTGCTGCCAAATCCTAAACCCCACCCCCTAATGCCCCCCTGCATGCCCCAGTCATTCCACAAAGCTGAACTCCCACCCTGATTTCATTCCAGGATCGGACCACCATGCACCCTCTACCCTGCCTCCTACCTACAGTTGACCACTTGTCAGAGACCAACCCAATGTGTTGTTGGAATCTCGGCCAATCATGATACAGCATCTAGCTGTCAGCCAATCAGGATGCCAGGGGAAACACTCCCAAGTTTTTTTTTTTTTAAAGAATCACTTTTATAATTACAGTCTTTTTTCTGTTAATGATAATGTAGAAAAAATGTATCTTATAGATTTCTTCTGCTGCTTCCACACTATGCAGATCATATGCTTACCACCACATACACACACACTCACAAATACAGAAAGAAGTTTAAATTGACATCCAGTCTATGGATCCATATCTCTCTTTATTGTTTCCATGTTTTTGGAAACAATAATTCACAGATAGATCACAGTACCATCTAGTGGACATCAGAGGAACTGCTACTGGTACCTCTGTCACAACTGTTGTCATTCTTACTGTTTGACACTATGCACCAGGTTCATTGTGTGTGTGTGTGTGTGTGTGTGTGTGGGTTGATTAGCTTTGATAATCAGGTATCAATACTTAGCACTTTGCTGTTGCACTTAATGCTGGAAAAAAGTTTATGAATGATATTACATGCTCTTTAGCATAGCTTTATTATATGATATACTCTCTAATACAATGTTGCTCATCAGCATAGCTTTACCACTCTAGCCTTATAATAAACTTAACTAGCCTTACTAGAGACATTAGCGTAGTTTCATGTCACTCTTAGCTGCTTTAGCCTGACGATATTGTGACTGTTCAGTCGTGACACTCCGTGGTTTGTTAACACCTGCAGTACAGTGGTGAAAATGCATTGAGTACTCTGGATGATGTGAGTTATTGGGGATTGTAACCATGGTAACCCCCCATCCCACACAGAGAGTCTGTTTGAACATGTCCTCTGTTTATGTACCAAAGACTTATCTTCTGATTGACATGGCCTCTACAGCCAGGGATACTGGTGATGAACACAGTGTTACAAGTCAACCCAAGTTTACTGCAGCAAAGCTGCTGCTAATTCTTCATCTACCACTATCATGTTGAATAACTAGCCTAGTTGTTTTTGTGCCTTTGGCTAACAGCAATAGAAAAAGTTTATACTTGAATGTAGCTACAAAGTAACCAAAGTAGAAGTATTTTTTTAATCACTTAATGGTTAAAGCTGACCAGTAGTGCTGAGGAATTAACATGAAGTAATTTAGAGGTCTCTTTTTCTGCTCTTTGTCAAATATTGAGGGACATATTGTCCATATAGAGAAGTGAAACATCTCAAATGCAGATAATGTGTACTTCTGAGGTCTGGGAACAGTTAACAAAATAATCAAATCTCAAGGGTTCAGTTGCTGGATTTTGCATCTTACAAATATATCTTACCAAATAAATGGGACCACATCAGCTGGTTGAAACCTCTGGCAAAGGCCTGTAAGATTAAGATCATTTTGTTGACCATAGTTATTTTTAGATACAGCTTAGCAACAGTTTCTGCTGTTTCAGAACATATTTGGTTGTTTGGGGATCAAACGATGGAAACTATCATCTGCTCAAGTTTAGATCAGGAGTGAGTTTTGACGAATCAGCTTTTCAGAAAACGGCGACGTCCAGGTGCTCACTTACAAAACAATCTTAGGAAGACTTTCTCCCCTGTTGGATGAATTTTTTTTTTCTTGTTCATTGATTTATCTCTTTGGGTGAGTCATTTTAACCATTCCCAGAAATTAATGAATAAATAAAAACATCAGTGCGCTAATCTGCATATGATGACAATGGGACTATGCACATGAAAGCATTAAAAATATATGTAACTGATTTTAGTTAAATTAGTTTTTTTTGTTGTTGTTCTTGTCTTTTTGGTCTTTGTGTTGTTTTGGTGTCAAAAGGCAGCAGATACTAGGATACTAGTAGGTTGTTTGTCATTATGATTTTCATTGGGCTGTTTGTCTGTTGCCAAAAAACTTGTTTTGTAGCTAAAAGAAGGGAGGTTTCGTTTTCTCAGGTAGGTTAGAAGTTTCAGCTGATGTGTAAAGTTTTCATTTTAAACAAGAGGAAAATGTCATGAAAGAATCATGTGAAAATTTGATGCGTGTTCAACTCAACTTGCCATATTGTCAGTGTAACCTGCATGGTCACATGATGCTGTGATGTTATTAAAGAGAAACTCTGGCCAAACCAACCAGAGATGATCACATCTGCCAATCACATTTCCCATAATGCTTTGCTTTACTGTGATCAAACTATTTTAACTCTGTTTCACGTCTATGTTTCACACCTGCAGTTTTTCAGTCTTCACTCTGCTGTTTGTTAAACTGGTTGATCCGCAACATTGTTTGACCACCTGCCTACCTGTACAACTTAACCAATTCATCATGTCTGTGCGAATGCCTAATGCAAAAATAAAACAATTTGGGGAAACTAAAAAATGTTTTTATTATCATTATTATTATACAGTGAAAAGTGCTGCAACTATATAAGGGTGTAGCATAACCTTTCCACTACAGATGGAAATGTGTGTGTGTGTGTGTTTTCTAAGGAGGAAACTAGTTGAGCAACTCTATTTGCTCTCTCAAACAGTAGAAAGGACCTGCCCACACACACACACCTTCCATCACCCTGTTGGACCAAAAACACACACAGAAGTTAGTTTCCAACTGTTGAAGAGAGAGACACTGGAGGACAGATAAGACGCCTTTGGAGGGACACTATGTAGAAGGACAGGTGAACTCAATTGAACAGCCAAGTGGATCATCATGTCCATCATCGTGAACCTGAGGAGGATCTCGAACCTGCCAGGACGATATGACAGAAAAGTCGAACTCTCCTTCAGAGGTCAGTAACACAGAACTGTATCACAATGTGGACGACTCCAATAGCTTGTTTTCTTTTGGCCTCAGCAATGAAGGGAAAACAAACTACAATGGTTAGGTTTCAGCTTGGTGTTCAGATCCTTTACTAGAGTAAGAGTTGTACTGTAGTTATTATTTAATTAACTCATTAGTTCATTTGCAGGAAGTTAATTGGTAACCAATACAACGACTGAATAATCTGAGTAATCTTTAAAACCAGAAACACCAAAACGTTACTGTTTTCAGCTCCTCAATATAAGAAAGAGATGCGCTTGGTTTTTATGTTATATGTTGTCTAATAGAAAACTGAACAAGGGGACATTTGGGAAAATATGTCAGGACCTTTCACCATTTTTTTATTTTGTTTTACCTTACTGTGACACATTATTTTTTAGGTAGCTAATCTAAAACACAACCAGCAGATCTAGAGAGATTATAGAGATTATAATTTTAACCTGCAGCCATGAAAAGTAGTAACAGCACAACACACTGTACAAATACCACTGCCAGTAAAAGACCTAGCCTACATTTCAAATCCCCTGAGGTAAAACAGCAGCATTAGCATGAATGAGTCAATACAGTACCGAAAGTAAAGGGTGTCTCCTCAGAGACTTAAATTCTGTGATGTAGCTCATGAATGTGCAAGTTATTTTAACTGCTTGTAATCCCATTAGGTAGTTTGTAGATTCACACTCTTTTACTTTCATTCAAAGTAAACGATGTCTCCTTATGTGATCCCAGTACCTTTGATATTGAGATCAGGGCTCTGTGGGGGCCAGACCATCTGCTGCAGGGGTGCTGTAGGCTAGAAAACTCAACAGTTCAACTCCAGCACAAAAAGCTGAATCAACTTTTCTCTAAAATGATAATAGTGAGAGTTGGCTTTGTTATTAGACTGCATTCCTGCAGGCTGCGTGTCTGTAACAAACTGAAAATTGTAGTTTATGGTATCACACTTTTCTCTGCTGTTCACAAACTTCTGGCCATGTAGTGTGTTGTGTTTGATCAGTTGTTTTTGAGTGCCCGCATTTTTCAGTTCAATGCTATCAAAACATCAAGCATCGCTGCTGTTACTATGGTAACCCATCCATCTGTCTCCCAGGTTTCACCCATAAGACCAGGATCCTGAAGTGTGAGAGCTTGGCTGTCTTCAACGAGGTCAGTGCCCCAGGTTGTTGATGTCATCAGATTCAGACCAGTCAGAGCCGGTCAGCTGCCCTTCATCTAATGCTGCTGTGATAGAGTTGTCACTGTGTTGAAGAGAATAGGGAAGAGACCAACTTCTCTCCACCAATATGAAGTCAAAATATGTTGACATAGGCCTACAAAAATATCCTGATATATTGGCTATCAATATCGATAACATAATATGTTGACAAATGCTCTTAAGGTCTTCTCAGGTACATGCTGTTGTGTGGATGATGAGCTGCTGAGATTTCAGATCACGCAGCCATAATATCAGTCCTGATGGATGTGTGTGTGATAGCAGGTAGCTGCAGTCTTTTGTTTCAGACTGAAACTATTTTAATAGAGCTGATAGTAAACTGTACCACTCCTGTAGTGCAAACACACACCTTCTGTGGACGTGACTCTACTTTATTCTAGTCTGCTCCATAGAGAAAGAGATGTAATGCCCCTGAGTTGACTGTGTTTATGGAGGAATTATCCTGTCGTCTGTGTGGATGGCAGTGTCAGCTGGTTGATCCACAACTTTGATCCTGACACATTTCAGACTCACTCAGATTAAATTTGGCTCAAACATTCATAGTTTATGAATAAAAAGCTGCAATTACATAATGACATTCCCTTGAGTCTCGATCAGTTGTACTTTGAGCTCAGTGTCAATCAAAGCACCAAACTAAGATTGTGAACACCGGGTGTAAACAGACTCACAATCTGTCTGATTGCTTTGTCACTGTGGATGTGTTATGTTGATGTGGCTGAAACAACTGTCGTAGCCACATTTAGCCTCACAGTCTTGCCTGCATGGCTGTTGACTGGCTATTCATTGTCAGTGAAGGTAGCACACTTGAAAAACAAAAAACAAAAAACAAAAAAAAACAAAGCTATTTTCTAGGCCTTTTCCCGAAAATTGCATATCCATAATAAAATGGATGGAATGGAATGGATGGAAAATGAGTTTTGGTGTCATAGTAAAGGGAATTTGCCTATGTATGTAAGGGGTCCTCAATGATGCCATTAACGTGGGTGATCTAAATGGCCTATTGAAAATACCACACTTGCTCATTCACCAACAATGCAGAGAAAATGTCAGTTCTTGGGCGCTTTTGCAATACCGATATTCTGCCATCAGGCATGAGGCGCTTCCATTGAACCAATCAGAGGTCCTTACTCTCCTTTCTCTGTAGCAGAATGGTTTATTCGAGTGATTGACAGCTCATTCGAACAGGTAGAGCCAATAGAATGAGGCTATACCCACGTTGATGTGATTGACAGTACTGGCAGCCAATCAGAATCAGCAGAATCCTGAAACGTGTGCGACGCTCTTAAAGGTTCCCGGCTCCTAGCGGCCGGACCGATTTAGATGTGACACAACAAACTTTTCACCGCTAAACAGCAAAGGTAAGAGGAAATTTACAACCATGTTTTGGCCAGGCAGTGTCTGTGTTTGCTCGACTTTGCTCGTTTTTGGCTTCTCTCTCTTCTGTGCTTCTGTAGCCGCGGGTGCTATCATTCCTTGTAGCGGGCTCTTTTAATATGATGTGTTTTGCAAATGTAGTCTACAGTTAGCCTGAGCATATGCTGCCGCTAGGATGCGTCTAGATTTCTAGGCTAGCCTACAGTACAAGCCAGAAATGTGGCGACCGAGGTCACACAGGTGCTTAAGTTGATGTTTACTTGAGTAGTGTTTGGACTGTGCGTGTTGGGCCATATAATCATGGTCCTTACACGTTGTAGGGCAGCTTGCTGTTTATTTTGATGTAATTATGACTAGGCTATTCTTTCATAATTTATTTATAGAGGCTCTGTGGTTGTTCTGTAAAGCACTTGCTCCTGAGTGATCCACTTTGAATCATCCTCTGGACAATGTGAAGTGTGTATGCTGTTGAATGAGGTCATGTTACAGGGCTGTGTTTTTCATATTGTGATTCTTATTTCCCACCTCTGTATGAAAATTATCATTGATTATTTTATTATTTATTGAAATTGCAGAAGTATGTGCATAAATTATAAATGTATTATTATAAACTTTGAATGCAAGTAACTTCACAGGAGAATCTGTCTGGTTCCTAGTTTGAGGTCCTAGATATTTTGTTGAACTGAAGCCTACCTGTTTGATTACATCGTCCTCTCATAATGTAAACAGGGTGTTACAGAGTGGGACTTCTCCATGAAGCTACGGCTACTGAGTTTAGCTATTTGTTCTTCAGGTGTGACTGGTCATGTGTGCCTATCAAATAGCCTGGCACATGTTGATTAACCCTTACATTGGGAATGTCCACAGACAGTGTTTCTTCCTTCATGCTTCCTCCTTCAGCACTTAAACCCCAAATTGTTGCTTTTGTGCGTGTGTGTGTGTGTGTGTGTGTTTGTTTGTTTGTGAATAAGAACTAAATCCACCAAAAAGTAATCTTATTCAGCATGAAATCATTCTCTACTGTACCTTAAATACAAAGTTATGATATATGCCAGGCTGTTTTACAGTGTACTACTATTTCCTGGTCTTTACATCTTATCCCATGATGTGACAGTCATGTGATGATGCCTGAGGCGTCTCTGTTTACTGGAGAAGTCACTGAGACATGGTTGAAAGATGATAACGACAAAATATTGACCTCCCAACCTGCACAATTTAAGAACAAACTTCCTCAGAACCTGTTTGTGTCATTTCACAGGAAGAGTAACGTGTGTGTTTGTGTGTGCAGCAATTCCGTTGGCCTTACTATGGTAAATGGGTGAGAGATGAAGTTTTATCCATCAGCGTTTACAACTGTAGCAAAGTCTTCTCCAACAGGTAAAACACACACACATCCATCTGATGTACACACACATGTAACATTTTCCTGATAAGACAACAATGAATGTGTGTGTTTCCACAGACTGCTCGGCAAACTTGTTGTCAGTCTTCAGCATGTTGTTACCACAGGGAGGCTGTTGCTACGGGAACCGCTCACCGATGTCAACTACAGCCTGACTGATGTAAAGACACACACACACATGTGACAATGACAACAGCTCTCGTTTTTCTGGCCTCCTCAGCTTTTACCTGCTACTTTCTGCCAGCTGTATGAAAGTATCACAATTCTACATATTGCTAAAAGACTGACACATGTATTCTTGTCGATGTATAGTTTGTTGTGACAACATACAGTATAATATCATAATCTGGGTTAAATTAAGATTGGAGTTGTTATGGTTTCAGAGTTTTGAATTGAAATAATAACATTTGATGTTGCTTAATAATAAAACACATTTTGCTTTGTAATTAGCTTCTCACACATACAACGTTTCCAGCTGTTTTTCATGTGAGGAAGGTCTCACGCTGTTGTATAAGTGGTTACTGATCTTGGTTGACATATCATTGGTTCATCATCTCTCTCTGTAGATTTATATAGAGGTGGATATTCGCTATCAGCCTGTTGAGGGAACTGCGGGAAGCTGGGATGGACTTGACTTCCTAAGGGTTGAAGACAATGACGAGTAAGTTTGTGTCCATGCTGGGCCAGAAACTTTTGAAGGTTTTCCCTTAAAACCATAAATGCAGTCTGTAAATATATTAATATCCTAGTTGGAGCAGCCACATATTTGAATCTGACCAGTTAATCAAAAAATTGCCCTTTCCGTTGGCTAATTAAGGCACATTTCCATGGTAACAATGGCAATTAGTGACACCTGTTGACCAGTGCTTCCATGGAAATAATCAGTGATCCCTTTAAAGGACTTAATTAAAAAAAAAGAAGAGAAAACTATTTTTATGAGTTTATTTAGAGGATAATTGTACTTTGTGTGCTTGATAATGTTTTATGGGATGTACAGTTAACAGGAAGTGTATGCTGTGGGTCACAATTTGAAATTGATGCCATCAAAAGATTGTCAGATCATTTTCAAGCGGTTTCTTTGGTAAAGAGGAAAACACGAAACAGTGATGTTTCTGTGTCTGGAGTTAGAAAGAGCTTCAGAGACTCCAGATTTACAGCAGGTGCTTGGACCGGAATGAAAATAATTATCGTTCTTCCATTTCATTTTATTTCTCCTCCACCGTCATCCTCAGGTCAGCTCTGGTCATCAGGAATGATGGATTTGACGACCCCGAGAGGTGAGAGTTGACACGTTTTACATTTAAATTCTCTCAGTTAGACCAATACTCAGTACTGACACTGATATATCTGTGAAAACATCTGGAACAGTTACAGGAAGGCTCTGATCTTGATCTCATCTGAGATTTTGATTCTGTGATAAAATATTCAAAATTCACAGAACAGCTTTTTCTGCAGCTTTTAGCTGTAGCCTATCGCATTGGTTGCATCATGTATGTCAGTATGGCAGTTAATTCCACCTTGGGGTCATCCATTCACTGAAAATGGGTGGACGGAAACACACTCACCATGACAATTTCTACCTCCAGTAAAAGATGTTGATCAATTCTGAAAATGTATTGACAGTTGTTCAGAAAGTGGTAGCCTATTGCATTGGTTGCATCATGTATGTCTGCACTTTGGACATGTGATTACACTTGAGCTTCCACTGACGGGAGTCAATAGTGTAGGGTCACAACTTTGGAAAAAAAAATAATGGTGGTTAATTCCACCTTGAGGTCATCCATCAATTTATGGGCAATAACACTTATCAGATGCAGTGCAATGTTATGTGGTATTTCTCTACATATTTTTTAAAAGGTACGTCAAAGACGTTGCAGATCTTGCCTGATCAATTCTGCAAGGAGTTTATTGACAGTTGCTCAGAATCCCTCACACAGTGGCATACTTTTTGTTATTTATTTATACTACTGACTGTCTCTCCCTTGTCTTTCTCTCCCTCTCTCCTGTCAGTCAGAAGAGTGTCACTCGCCCAGATCAGCTGGAGAAAGAGGTTCGTCGTCTGGGGCGTAGCCTGGTCCGCACTGGGGATCAGGATGACGACGATGTGGATGATGATGATTTTGATGATGACCTGATGGACATGGAGGCTTCCAACGTCATCTTCACTCCCCTGCTGAGGTCTGGTCATCAGATTGACTGTTTACCTGCATTTTATCAACTCATCCATGTGCATTAAAGTGACCCTGTGTGTATGTGTGTGTAGTCGTTGCAGGCCTATGTCCAGAAGTGTTGTAGCACGTACTCCGAAAGTCCAGAGCTTCCAGGTGAGTTCATTCAGCCGTCCATTTTTGAGTCTTGTTCCACTTCAACATACAAGCCGTCATAAGTGGGTCAAGGTTGTTTTTTAAATGATAAAAATACATAAGATGATGTGTAATGTGAGCTGCACCAAATGTACAGTAGTGATGGACCTGCAGAGGATTATCACCTGAATCTGCAGCTTCCCTCCCCTTTATAAAGTCTCTGCTCATTGTTTAGCTGTTTTCAGACAGAAACATTCAAACAATCAACTGCACTGTACCTTAGCTCCTCAGCACCAAACAGGGCATGGACTCAAACAAACTCATGAACAAAGTGGACAGCCACAGTCAGGAGCTGGTAGAGACAAAAAATAGAGCTGAAAGAGAGTGAATGTCAGATTTAAATTAATCTTCATGCTTGAATTTTAAATCGTCCAGTCAATTACAACTGATGTAGTAAAGACAATGATTAAATGTGTGTGTGTGTGTGTGTGTGTGTGTGTGTGTGTGTGTGTGTGTGTGTGTGTGTGTGTGTGTGTGTGTTTAAACAGGTGAATGTGAACATCCTGGAGGCTCAGAAACTGGTTGGTGTGAACATTAGTCCTGCGGTTTTTATCAGAGTGGGAGATCAGAAAAAACACACAGCGACACAGAAATCTACCAACTGCCCCTTCTACAATGAGGTACAAGAGTACACAGACTACAGCAGAGTGCAGTAGAAATACAGTAGAGCTCAGTAGAAAACATACAGCTCTTCACCTCTTCTCTTTTTCCAGAACTTCCAGTTTGAGTTTCAGGAGGCTCCACAGATCCTCCTTGACAAAGTCATAGAGATAAAGGTAGGACCTACCGTCGTGCCTTTTCTTCCACCTCTCTTTCTATTGCTGTTGCCATGGTGACAAATCTCACTGTGGCAGGACTGAATGACCGTGATGTGACCTCCTTTCAGGTGTTTCACCGGCGTACGCTGGCCTTCCTGATGACCCACATTGGCACCTTTAAGATCGACATCGCCACCGTCTACAACCAGCCAGGTACCACCACCTCTCCCATTACAGTACTGATTTGACATAGGAGTAGTCACTGATGACCTCTGACCTCTCTGTCATCTCCAGACCGCCGCTTCTACCAGAAGTGGGCCCCTCTCACTGACCCGGCAGACACCAGGTCAGGTATCAAGGGTTATGTAAAGGCTAGCCTCAGTGTGCTGATGAAGGGAGATGCTCTGAACATGCCCAGCCTGCCTCAGACCTCCACATCTGGGGCCAGTGAGGACATAGAGAAGTGAGTGACATTCATAATAAAACCTCCACTTACATTAAAACCAGGTTATTAGGTTTGAACTTGAGACCACTGGGTGAGTTTAACTGTGGGTTTTGACACTGTTATTTGTAGTGGGAACTTTCAAAAACTGAGTACTCGCAAACAAGATGAGCGTCTTGCCAGTTTATTCACTTGCAAGTGGGCGTTCCCGAACAGCAACAGTTAAGTTACCAGTTGGAAAGATGCGCCCTGACTCTGACAAAGAACTTGCTTATATACACATCACATCACTTCAACACCTGTCAGTACATACGTCACTTCCTGACGGTTATTCCTTACATGGTCTGGCACCGTGCTGAGTGTAACAAAAACAGCCACGGGGGGTCATAAACTGTTGAAACACTAGACATGCATTTCAAGGTTTTACCTTACATAGACTTGAACCTTTATAACAGCTTTACATAGAATGCACAGAGAAAAGCTATAATAGGGTACAGAACATATAAGGAAACCTCCGACAGTGTATTTTCCCAATACATTATTCCTGCAGGAACCTGCTGCTTCCTCGGGGGATGACTTCTGAGCGTCCATGGGCGCGGTTCCGTGTCCGCATCTACAGAGCTGAAGGTCTTCCCACAATGGAGGCTGGTCTGATGGCCAAGATGTCAAAGGTCACTGACCGGACAGTCTTCATTGACCCCTATGTACAAGTGACCTTTGCAGGACAACAGGTACTCAGACGTGTACAGTACGTACACATGTTGAAGTGTGCACTGCTGGAATGCAGTGTTTCCAAACCATGAACCTTCTGAAGAACTAGACAAAGATACAGACCTGACCAACACCTTAGCTTGTGTATTGCTTCATTCACAAAATTTAAAAAGTTTTTGCTGGTAATGTCGGGATAAAATAGACATTTATTATCACCATTAAAGGTGAGGTTAGCTTCTGTTCTTGGTTTCTCAGATAGCTTAACAACAAGGACTAAGATAAAGAATAAGATAAAAGTGATGGTGAAACAGAACTTGTTTTAGTGGTGGTTTAATTTCTCTGGTTCCACACATGAAAGTTGAAAAGGTCCTCCTGTGTTTTTGTGTGTGTGTATCCAGGGGGAGACGTCTGTCGCCAGTGCCACCAGTTGTCCAGTTTGGAATGAAGAGATCTCCTTTATCGAGCAGTTTCCTCCTCTGGCTCAGCGAATCAGAATCCAGATCCTGGATGACGCTAAAATGGGGGATGTTGCCCTGGCAACACACTTCCTGGACCTGCAGCAGATATCTGACCCTACCAGGAATGGTAAAATCAACATGCTTAGATTTACAGCAACTATTTTAATTTCCCCACTAAGGATAAAACCTTTCACAAATATTTTAGTGAACAGGTTCCTAATTTTCTGATCTGTTCCTTTTACTCTTCTTATATCTAGTTGCTTCTAAATTACGATTTTACTAAATTACCAATTACCAAAGACTATAAATAGAACCGTAAATAGAAATTAGAGTAAAACAATAATGAATTTTTATCTTTTCATATAGACTGGATTTTACTTTCTCATCGTCTAACTCATTATTTTGAGAATCACCTTTCATTTCACAATTTAAAATTGCAGATAAATATCAGTCTGTTTCCTGTCTGCAGGGTTTAACCCCACTTTTGGTCCATGTTGGGTCAACCTGTACGGTTCGCCTCAGAACTCCACCCTCGGAGATGTCCACCAGGTGAACTAAGATCAACATCAGAAGTCAGAGTGAAAGAGTTTTGGAAACATCTTCACTTAATTGCTGAAAGTTAATTGAAAATTCTTGTCATTGCTATGACCAGACCCCAGGAAGTCACTGTACCACCTGGCACTTCAACCCTCCGTATCGATCTGTGCAGGATTAAAAGACTATTCCAGACTAACCCTCGTCTTTTCTCTTCAGGCTTTGAACCAGGGTCTGGGTGAAGGAATCTTTTATCGTGGTCGAATCCTACTCGCCCTCTCTGTGGAGGTTTACACCTCCCCATCAGCTGTCACAACAGATCCAGTCGCAGTCGCCAAGGGGAAGGTATGTCTACTACTTCTTCTTCTTTAGAACAGTTGAGCTTAATAAAGACTGATACAACCACAGTGATGGTTTGTTAAAACAGTCCTAATGCTGAGAAACATGTCAGTTTCCCAGCAGCTACTTCCATTGCACACCTGAAGACCTATTTTTATACCCTGGCTTTTAATTAATCATTGGCATTATCATTATCATGGTTTTATTATATTATCTCATGGTTTTATTATATTATCTCTTTTATTGTTTTTTTTTCATTCTCTTGTCTTTTTATGTCTTCTCGGCTGTTGTTGTTACCGTAAAATGCATGTACTATGATTAATGTTTTTACCTTGCCTGTATTTGCCTCCTATTGTATGTTTCTTTTACACTGTACAGCACTTTGGGCTGCACTTTGTGCATGAAAGGCGCTATATAAATAAACTATTATTATTATTATTATTATTATTATTATTATTATTATTATTGCACGTAGAGTGAGGTTGTTATTACCATGACTTACACAATATCTAATAAAATCTTATGTGATTTTAACATCAATTGGGTTAACCCTTAACCCCTAACCCTCTCATGACCTGACTGATTCTCTTATTCGTGTGCCCTGAAGGTGAAAGGAGCGCTAGGCAAGCTTGGACTCAGGAAGAAGAGGGGCAGCAAGAAAGAAAAGAAGGAAGGTCAGTCAAAGAAGGAGGCAGAGCTAGAGATGAAAAACTATAAATAAACTATGAATCATTAATTGATCATCACCATCTTATCCAACATCTGTTTTTGAGAGAGTAGATACTTTTTTCTTGGGAATGATGAAACACCATAATTCATAACAATCAGTCATGTGATGTTACTACACCACCGCCGCATGTCTCTACCTTTTGAAGGTGGAGGCGGTGGTGTAGTATTTGCGACAATTAAAATGGCGGGTCGCCACTCCTAAATGAATGTAGAGGAAACCTCTTAGAGGATTCCTTATGTGGAGACTTTATTTTAATTGTAGTGAGATTGCTCTACACAGCTAAGTTTTACATGTTGAAATCATAACTTGATGTTCTGCTGCAGGACAAATGTCAGTAATGTTTGATATAGTGTGGAATGAAATACTCCTGTGAATGGAAACAGCAACTGCTTGTTGTTGTTGTAGCATCTGTGGCTGCTAGCGGAGCAGCTGATGAGTCAGGGGAGGTGGCAGTTGAGGTACCAGAGGCTGTTACTGTGGAGATTGAGGAGATCCACCCACTTCCTGAGGTCAGTGCCCGCACCACAAACCCGATTCCATTTACCTAGATTTCGTATGAAGTCTTTCTACGTACATGAACTTTTCCCTGCCTGTATTTTTTTTCTTAACCTTTTTTTCATTCTTATCATCTTCCCATCATATAGGTGGGAATATAGCGATAACTTGAAAAGATGCAACATTATATATGCATTATATATTGTTTTATCAATATGAAATTGCTTAAATGATCTTTCGTATCTTTTACATTCAAATGTAGCTGGGGGAAATCAACTAGACAACAATGTATTCTTGATTATCATAGAAATAACAAGACATAATTTTCATCCTCAGGGTTTCCTGGGGGAGAGGGAGGATTTTCTGCTGTTCGCGTCTCTGTTTGAAGTCACAATGATCGACCCATCTGTAGGAACCAGACCATTAACCTTTGAACTCTCCATAGGTAAAACGTCTGTTCTCTACCCTGGATATGAAAATTTTCACACTCAGGCTTTAACACTACACGGGAGATGAGTAATGGGCTGGAGGGGTTTGGCAAAACATTTGTTTTCTACAGAAACGGTCTGAGCTTTCAAATGACAACATCATTGAAACTGAACCAAAAACCTGAACTCTGACAGCAAGATTGGCAATGCTTTTAAATCTTTCTCCCTGAGGTTCAAGTCCCTGAACTTCACTGGCTGTTCTGACTCTCACAGGGAATTATGGGAAGGCACTGGGCGTTGGGAGATCCAAGAAGAGCCAAAGCAGGGAGGAGTTGAGGAGCAGCAGGGAAGAGCTAAGGAGGAGCAGGGAAGATCTGACCGAGGAGGCGCAGGGTCTGCTGGAGTCAGAGGAGGAGCTAGAGAGAGAGGAGGTGCTGAGTCCTGAACCTGAAAACAGATCAGTGTGTCCTGCCATGAGACCCCAGCCCACTGAGTATGACAGGTACATTCATCACTGCCCCAACACAGGGCATCAGTCCATCTATTGGTTGTCTGTGCAGAAGCAGCAGGCCGAGTACGGCGTGGCCTCTCCTTCCTGTCTCTGACTGTCTCTCTGTGTCTTTGTGCTTGTTGCTCACTCAGGTCGTTCCAGTGTCTTCCCCTTCAGCCCCCCTCCGTGAGACTAAAGCCGTGTATGTTTGTTTGGACTCAGTTTGAAGATCACAGCTTTCGCTTCTATCAGGCAAACTGGCTCAGCAAGATGGCCGACAGGCTGGTGAGCGACAAACCATCCTAAAGTTTTGTCTTATTAACACATGTGTAAGAATGGCATGTTGTGTGGCCGTGCCTAGTACAGACTGTGGTCTTGTCTTCTCTGCTGTCCACTCCCCTTTTTAGGAGATTGGTCTTGATGAGGTGGAGCGCCTCCTAAGGAGGCCAAGGAGTAACGTGAAGGAGCGTTTGGTGGAGGTGCTGCTGGAGCTCGTCGCCTCCTGCAAGTCAGTTTCATTATGGAAATTTGAGTAGAATAGATTTAGTTTGATTTGTACCAGGAACCATCTCCCTGCCTGCCCTGTTGTCCATCTCTTTTGCTGGATGTCTCCCTGTTGCTCTCCCTAACTGTCTTTCTTCCTTTACCTGCCTGTCTATCTGTCTTTCTGCAGACAGTTCAGTTCCAGTTCAGACAGGAGGTCTCAGTTTCGACCCAACACTCTGGACAAAAGCAGGAGAGAGTTCATCAAGAAGAATTTGGTGAGTTGTCCTCACCTGTCTCTCTACATGTCACCATAGCTACCTGCCTATCTGTTTCCTGTGTGACTTAATGCCTGACTCTCTCCAGGTCCTAATGGCCAGACAGGCGGTGAGGGCCAGGCGCAGGGTCACCAGGCGGACTGCCAGACAGCGGTTGATGGACGCCAAGAAACTCCTGAAGAAGCTCCGCCTTCTGGCAAAAGAGGTCAGAATTCATAGAAAGATCATAGTTCACCACAAAAATATCACAGATTGCATGTACGGTATACCTGAGATCTGACACCTCCCCCCACACCACACTCCCTCCAGCCCCAGACGACCATACCAGACGCATTTCTATGGTTACTGAGTGGAAGCAAGCGTTTGGCTTACGTCAGGATCCCAGCCCATTCTATCCTGTTCTCATTGGTCGAAGAGCAGAGGGGGCGGGACTGTGGCAAAGTCTCCACCCTCTACATGAAGGTAACCAATAAAACGCCAGTGACCTTATTGCTTGCTGCTTGTTCATGAAAATCATCAATGACCTTCACTGTTCCATCAACATGCATGATACATTCATGATGCTCACCATTATGTCTCTCTCTATCATTATTGATGATCCTCATTTAGTTTGTCACATTGGTGATGACACTGTCTTGTGCTTTGTCTCTGTCAGTCTCCAGGAGGTTCAGCAAGTGAGATCTTTGCAAAGGTGGAGGTGTACCTGTGGCTTGGTCTGGCCAAGTACAGCAAAGAAGCCACCAATTGCCTGCCGGAGGACTTCCTGCCAGTCATGGAGGAGGAAGGGGAGGAGCAGAAGAGTCTGGTCCCTGTAGGGCTGAGGAAGCTTCCTACTAGTCTGTCCTGCCAGGGTGAGTCAGCTGACCTCCTCCAGTAGGATGGTTGCTTTGGACTTCTCGTCTGCTGAGAAAAGTTCCTCCTTCAAAATAAAAGTCCTGCAATTAGTATTATTTTGACTCATTGTCCATGAAGCTCTCGCTGATCTAATCAGCAGACTATCTGTCCAGGCCAGACACACATTGATTTTACTGTCTTTGCAGACAGTAGATACTTCCAGCTGCGATGTCACTTGTACCAGGGGCGTGGCCTCATCGCAGCCGATGACAACGGCCTATCGGATCCTTTTGCCAAGGTCCTTTTCTCAACGCAGTGCCAGGTCACCAGGGTACGTACAAGAGTTTCACTGGTCAAAAGATTTGGTTGTTCATCCATTGCATTAACACATTTATTTAAAATACAGACAATTCACGTGCATTTACCTACCCCAAGAAGTCAACAGAGTGATTCAACCTTCTCTTAACCTTTCCTCAAAATAAGACATTCTGAGTGTTGCTTAGGCTGTAACATGACATTATTTCTAGAAGTCACATACTTGTTTTTGGGAGATCTTACAGTTCCATATTGAAACGGTATGCATCTTGCATTTGTTTCCCTGCCTGACAACAGTTGTGTCCTATACAGTAAATATGACACCTCAGTTTTCAGTGCAACTGTTTTTACAGGATGAAAAGTACTTGTCATGGCCAGTGAATGATGTGTGAAACTGGTGGAGAGCTCCATAATGCACACATAATATGTTAATACACATTGTATGTGTTCGTGTTCTCAGGTGTTGAATGAAACACTCTCTCCAGCCTGGAATGAGTGCTTGTTGTTTGACCAAGTCCTATTGGAGGGATCGAGGGAGGATCTCCAACGAGACCCGCCGCTCATCATCATCAGTATTTTTGACCATGACTCAATGGTAACGCTGTCGATCAATATTCTTCTTCTTGCGTTTTTGTTGTTCTTACTCAGGTATTGATGTCATAACAACTTCCTTGTGTGTGCGTTCATGTGTGCACAGGGCAGTCCGAAGCCTCTGGGTCGGGCATTTGCTGAACCAGAGTTTAAAACTGTGGATGTGATGTACCAGAAGCCCCGCCTCCGATTCTATGACATCAGCATGGGACGGGCCCCTGCTGGCGAGCTGCTGGCTGCCTTCGAGCTCATTGAGCTGGACTACTCTGGGTTTGGGGAGGTAACACAACAAATCATGTCACTGTGTGTGAAAAGTGAATGTAATGTGAGCTGTCGGACAACTGCACAGGTTGGAGACAAACCTATTTGAAAAAAATAGGCAAATGGTGAAATGATTACTTCTTTGCTATTTTCATCGCAATGACCAACATTTCAAATGCCTAATGCTAAAAATAATTGAATAAACTTCCCTTTTCATACATACTGTAATGCTATTATTTCAAATAGTCAAATAATGAAATTATCAAATTAATTCAAGACAATGAACTAAAATCGTATCTTGTCCCCTCAGCCCTGCCTCCCCATCAGTTTGGACCCTCAGGAGCTGACTTACGTGGAGGAGCAAAGAGGTTACATCATCCCAGAGGGAGTCAGACCTGTCCTGAGGACCTTCAGGATTGAGGTACACACACACACAGATTTGAGGTTGACATGTTGCAGTTGTGTTACAGGACACAAGTCTTATAGGACGCTGCTTGTAATGTTTGTTTATGTGTGCACAGGTGTTGTTCTGGGGTCTGCGGGAGCTGAGGCGGGTGCAGCTGTTCGAGGTGGAGCGCCCCATGGTGAGGGTTGAGTGTGCTGGACAACAACTGGAGTCTGAGGAGATTCTGAGCTACAAGACTCACCCCAACTTCAAAGAGCTGGTCCGCTACATTGACGTGGTCAGTCCGTGTCATCAGTGATGGTCACTGACATTAGATAGAGCTGCCAAGGTCAACACATCTGTGCAGGCTTCTTTAACTGAGTTTAGGAGGCACATTCTGTGTATGCATTGGATTTAGATAGAGTCCAGACGCAGCTTGACCTGTTTTCCTGTCTGGTCCAATCAGGAGCTGCCAGAGCAGGCCTACCTCCACCCCCCTCTGACGTTGTTTGTCGTGGAGCAACGAGCCTTTGGTCGACTCGCTCTGGTTGGGTCCCATGTGGTCCAGAGCCTCATGGACTATGCCCCTCCTGAGCTGGGTGGGGAGCCTGAAGAGGAGGAGGAGGAGCCCAAACCAAAAGGTACCTACCTAGGATGTGATGGAGGTAGTAATTTGACCATTGATGAAGATCCACCCACCCAGTCAGATGTTTTATGGGCACATTATTTTCTTGTGTGTTTCTCTAGTGAAGCAGATGAACACCCTGATGTCGGTGAAAGATATCGGTCTCAGCGCCCTGTCAATCACACAGTCAAAGATTCCCATCAACCCGATGAAACTGGTTAATGTACGTATGTTAATATTCTCCGTGTTCTCTCATTTTTGTTTACAACACAAAGCCAAATCTGTTCAGACTCGCTTTAAAACAATATAATATAAATGTAATATAATTTAAGTTTGTGCTGATGCTGATGCTTGCCCTCAGGTTCCTCTGAGGAAGCTGAGGAAGGACGGGGAGGAGCTGGAGGAGGAGCCACCAGATTTGGAGGAGTTGGACTGGTGGTCCAAATACTATGCTTCAATGGAGGAGCTGGAGAGACAGGTAACACATGAATTCTGTCAATGAATCTGCCTTTCTGCAATACTGGAGTACCACAGTATCTAATAATATAATGTATAAAGAGTAAATTCAGTTGTAAATAATAATACTACGATTGAATAATGCTGAGTCAAAGAAACTATAAAGAGTATGTGAAGTTACATATTTAAGCTACAGGGAAGAGAATAATTACAGTAAGATATCAGGTCTTTACTCAGCTGTGTAATGTTTGGATTGTGTGCAGGCTGCTGAAGAAGAGGAGATGGAGGAACAAGCAGAGACAGGTGCAGTTCAACTCTATCATTTCATAAATGATAATATGCATTTTGCTGATTATTTATTTAAGAGAATTGAAAATATTTCAAGCTGAAGTACACTCTGCTGCAGTTAATGACACTACTGACATTAATGATTAAGTCTCAGCTCAGTTCTACACAGTTTTTATATTGGTTCAGCTCTGATCATTAACATAGTTTTAATTAAAGTGTCCCACAGTTGCCATAGCTGTTCAGTGGAGTTTAGTTAAATGTGAAAAAAGAATTTAAAAAAGAATTGTGTTTGTTTGTGTTAACATTTCTTTTTTGTTCAGATGGAGCAAATCTGACCATGGCGAACATCGAAGAGGAGGAGGAGGAAGTTGTGGTGGTGGAGGTTGAGCCTCCCAAACGCAAGAAGATTGCCACATTAAAGGTGTGAGATCACTGTGATGGACGGTTTACTTTCCCATCTGTCAGTCAAGGCTGACACAACTGTGTTAGATGTGTCTCTGGTAGCTGGGGCAGCAACTCAACCCATTTTCAGACATCACTTACAAATTTCCTAACCTACGTATATTGAGGAACCCTGGTGGACCCATAAAGATGTTAGGTTTAAGTCAGAAACATATTACTTTAAATTTCTGTGTATGTGTGTTTGTGTGCTCAGCTGTATGGAGGTGATCTGGAGTCAGAGTTCAGTCAGTTTCAGGACTGGCTGCAGGTCTTCCCACTGCACAAAGGCAGAGCGAGTGTTGAAGATGAAGAGGAGGATGAAGAGGAGAGGTTCATGGGAAAGTACAAGGTACTGTGAAGAGCTGTTTTTTTTTTTCTCTCTCACAGTTTGTTACTTTGTCTTCATTATTCTACACTCTTTCTGCCCAGGGCTCCTTCCTGGTTTATCCAATTGATTCAGGAGACGAGGAAGACACCAACTGTCAGATCGTAAAAGGAATCCCCAAGAATTCACCAATCAAAGTTTTAGTAAGAGTCTACCTCATTAAGGTACCTGTCCCACTTTCCATCCACAGCTTGTCTTTGTTTAAATTATTCTCGCATTTCAGTGTATTATAAAATTTTCTTTCTTTATATCGACTGTCCCTGTGTCCAGGCCACCGGTCTGGCTCCCACAGACCCCAATGGTAAAGCTGACCCATACCTGATGGTTCGCATCGGAGAGCAGAGTCTAGACTCCAAGGAGCGATACATCCCCAAACAGCTCAACCCCACATTCGGAGAGTCAGTACCTGTCTGCACTGCCTGTACCTGTCCAGCTGTCTCTGACTGCCTAACTGTCTGTGTGCCTCAACTTTTGTCTTTCAGGGTGTTTGAACTCACAGTATCTTTCCCACTGGAGACAGATCTTGTTGTCATGGTGGTGGACCATGATCTTGTGGGGTCTGACGACGTCATTGGCGAGACACGGGTTGACTTGGAGAACCGCTTTTACAGCCGTCACAGAGCCTGCTGTGGTCTAGCTCTTCACTATGACACGTTAGTACTCGAATACATATTAGTACCAGAACCACACCCTAGAACCAGTACTAGAACATGTTAGTACTAGAACAACACCCTAGAACCAGTACTAGAACATATTAGTACCAGAACAACACGTTGGTACCAGGCATTAGTGACCTAACCCTAACCTGTCTGCCTGCGTGTCTCTCTCTTTCTGTAGTGATGGTTACAACACCTGGCGCGATGCAAAGAAGCCATCCACCATCTTGGCTGAGCTTTGCAGAAAGAACAATATCCCATCCCCAGAGTACAGAACATCTGAGGTCAAAGTGCTCAACAAGATCTTCAAAATCCCACCAGAAGCAGTACCTGAAGGTAAGACAGACAGACAGGCAGCTAGAGAGGCAAATACAGGGACTCATAGGCCAGCAAAGTGGAGTTGAAGAGTCTGAACTGTGGACACAAATATAGCTCTACCCGTTATAACAAGACTTACAGTCATATAAACAGGACTTTTTATGTTGTTCTGCTCAGGTCTGCTGAAGAAGAACCAGAGATCTCCAGAGGAGGAGGCGGAGATGGAGGAGCACGCAGCCCTTAGCGTGCTGCAGCGCTGGGGGGAGATGAGTGAGTTTCTCCCTGGAGCTGTTTCTCTGGTCCCAGAACACGTGGAGATTCGGTCTCTGATGAACCAGGACAAACCTGGAATGCCACAGGTAACAACAACAAAACAACAAGCAACAAAGCCTCGAAACAACAACAACAACAACAACAGAATGCTACATTTATTGCTAAATATCAACAACAGTCATTGTGTGTGCTTCTTGCAGGGTTACCTTCATATGTGGGTAGACATGTTTCCTAACGATGTCCCTGCCCCGCCTCCTGTTGACATCAAGCCGCGACAGCCTGAACAGTACGTGAACAGCACGCTCGTACAATAGAATGGAAGAACAAGAGTTACAATATGTAAACTTTGTTGTCGTTATGCCAACAGGTATGAGCTGCGTGTTACCATCTGGAACACGGATGAGGTGTTTCTGGATGACGTCAACCCATTCACTGGACAACCATCCTCCGACATCTATGTTAAAGGGTTAGTACACACACACATACATTCATACACTTCTATTCATTCCCATCTGGGCATCACATGTTGTAAGGTAAATAACATAATTAATGGGGGAATTTTTACTTAAAGGAATAGAATAACAGAATAAAACAATGTGAGGTAAATATTATTTACTTGAAGTAGTTGTAACTACTGGTACACAAACTACAGTCTATGAATGTTTGGATTCCCTCCACCTGTTGAGGGAGCTGGGGGTCTGGGTAGTTAAATGGCTGCTTTGACATTTTTCAACCTGGCTTAGTGGTCCTGTTTTCTGTGCAGATGGATAAAGGGATTGGAGGGAGACAAACAGGAGACGGACGTCCACTTCAACTCTCTGACAGGAGAGGGAAACTTCAACTGGAGATTTGTGTTCCGCTTCGACTACCTGCCTACTGAGGTAAAAACATACACAAATGTGTTTCCATAACTTCAGAGGACGCTACACTCACCAACACAAACCTAAAACTGATTCTAACCTTTTTACTTAAAAGCAGCTCCACTGATCCACAGAAGCTCACTGGACCTTCACTCTAGTTCCTTTCACACTACATTGAATTATTATTTTTCTTCTTAATTCATCTGTACATTATTTTTAGATTTTTCTTTTGTCATTTATAATTGAAACAAACTTGTCAAAGCTGTTATCAATGACTATTTTGTTGTCCAACTAATCAGTTAATATAATACTGTCACCAATCCTGTCATCATCAGGACCACATTTCCACTGTACACAGCAAATATCAACAGAACCCAGATCTTAATGGCATTACATTTTTATACCCAGTGCTTGTTCAAGGCTCTTAGTTAGATGATCAGGGTGCATCTCTTCATACTGTGGAAATAACACTGCAGAGCAGTTTTGCCGAGACAGTCTCATTGTTGGAGGAAAGCTGAAGTAACTCTCCTCTTCTCACCCTGCAGAAAGAGGTGGTTTATAAAAAGAAGGAGTCCATCTTCTCTCTGGAGGAATCAGAGTTTCGACAGCCGGCTGTTCTGACGCTGCAGGTGTGGGACTATGACCGCATAGCTGCTAACGACTTCCTGGGTGAGACACAACAGACACAGACTGTTGAGATGCAGTATAGCTTACACCTATCCACACTCAAAACGTCTTCCACACAAAGTAAATACATTTCTAATTTTAACAGCACATTGGTTGTTGTAGTGAAGATCCTTTAAAGATATTCTGTTTTCATTCACTATTTTTAGTACACATCACTTTTTTTGTTTTCTGATTTACATTTCATTAAAACTCGAGCATCACAAACATTATGTGAGACGTAACCATCAGTTTATTTAAGAGTTTACATTTTAATCTTTACATGTACATGTACATATTTTCTGATAGAGTGAATATTTTATTGTATTTTATTTCTAACACTTTTAATAGCATAGATTAAAACAATTTCCCAGAAATGTCAGTTAATGTCAAAACAAGTAAAACATAAATGGTTTGAATTGATCAAATTGATCTTTTAAATTGAACATTTCAGAGATGCTTTTCATGCAGTGAGAGCTATAAGAGTTTCGCCATAGCTAACATACATAGACCAAATACTTTCATTCATTCCATGTCGTCCTCTTCCACTTCCTCTCCTCCCTTTCATCATCATTATTTGTGTGTGCCTCCTCCTCCAGGCTCCATAGAGCTGCGTCTCAGCGACATGGTGCGATCAGCAAAGTCGTCCACTAAGTGTACGATTGACATGGCGAAGGATCGGGCTGGTCCCCGATTCTCCATCTTTCGCGCCAAGAAGATGAGGGGATGGTGGCCACTGACCCGCATGAAGACGGCCAAGGACTTCGAGAAGGAGGAGAAGGAGAGGGAGGAGGCCAAGAAGAAGGGGCGCAAGAAGAAGAAGAAGAGTAAGGACAAGAGGAGCAAGCTGAGAAAAGAGGACATCGAGTACATTGACAGCAGCGGCAACACATACCTGTTAATGGTAAAGAAGAGGCTGCAACCTCAATCTGGCCTATATTTCAACAATGTTTAAGGTTTAACATGTCATTTTACACAACAGCTGTAGTGTTAGGGTTGCTGTTTATGTTAAAAGTCTTTTAAAGGGGCTTCCTGTTGGACTTAGTGCTGTAGAAATGTAAATTATACTAATTTACCACGTGAGACATTATACTACAGGTAATTTCACTCTCCTCTGTGTTATAGTACTAAGGTTATATATAAAACGCTTGTGGTGACACTGAAACTCTGTGTGTGTGAAGGGGAAAGTGGAAGCTGAACTTCAACTGGTGACATTGGAGCAGGCAGAAGCCAATCCTGTGGGACGGGCGCGCAAGGAGCCAGAGCCTCTGGACAAACCAAAGTATGACACAAACACACAAACAGACACACACATACACACACACACTAGTGTTAAAGGACAGGTTCACAAGTCTGCCTTAAAGTCTGGTGTGACCAGAGAAAGTTCACCATAATCCAGTTTTAAAAAAGATCTTCTATCGTCCCTCCAGCCGTCCAACCACCACCTTCAACTGGTTCATCAACCCATTGAAGACCTTCGTCTTCCTCATCTGGAGGAAGTACAAGAAGTACATCATTGCTTTAGTCATCCTCGCCATCCTTGCACTGTTCCTTGCACTGATTATCTACACACTACCAGAGCATATCTCCGCCGCCATCATCAATGGATGAAGGAACCTCCACAGAGTTTTCACCACCTCCTGCTGGACATCTTTCTGATGAAGATTACCATAAACTGACGTCATATTTACTCCTGACCCTGATTTCCGTGGAACTCAATCACTAAAGATTATGATTTAATATATTTAACATGGACTGAACTACATTACCCAGAATCCTAATCAATGTAAATGCGACCTGGGTGATGTCAGGAATAATCAGGGATCTATTTTACAGCAAAATTACCTGGACTCTTATTACCTAAGGAGGATTAATATATTTTAAATATGTTATGTGATTTAAAAATGTTTGAGTGTAAAACTATACATTATAGCACATATCTGATTTGGTAAATCAGCATCCTTCCTAAATTAAGATGTAAGTTTTGTATAAGTCCCATTTTGTTGATTGATTTCTGTTGTAGTTGGAAAGTTTTATTTTGAAAACAAATTAGTAAGTAAAACAAGAAAATACACTTTTTGCTTAATTTTGTGCTGACTCAGAACTGAATTTCATAATTATCAATTAACTACTCCGGAGCACATAAATACAGAATTAATATCACTATTCTGGAGTACATAAATCAGTTTTGACAATCAGTAATTCTGATAACAAAACATCCAATCTTTACTGAAAAACAATATATGTATTTATACATTATTTTTGTAATATTATACAATGGATGAACATGCTTTTATTTATTTATTTGGTGGTAGATTTATAAATAATAGAAATGGGAAAAGAAGGAAGTCTGATAAATAATAACAACAAAATAAAAAACATACTCGATGTTTATCAAACTGTTTTCAAACATCTGCATGTTTGAGAGGCAAACACCAGACACTCTTCAGTTAGAGTCTGAAGTTTAAGTGCTGCTCATTAAACCAACCATATGACCAGCTAACATCCTGATGGTTTATCTGCTCTAACAATGTAAAGTTTGAGGGTGGGGTCGGGGGAAAAGTCACAGAGGTCATTTAAATCTAAAGGGATTGTCCTCTAGAGAGCAGGAAGGAGATGCAGAAGTTTCATGACAATGTGTCCTGCAGATGACGAGATGTCTGCCTGCGGACTGGAGCGCACCGGCCAACTTCATCAGGCAGAAACATCAGCCTCAGGAAGTGGAGCTGAGTACGTCTGGATAACTTTACTATTTTAAAATAAAATTACCATTTTACCATTTAACTGCTTCATGTAAATTAGTGATGATGGTGAGAAAATCCCTGATTTACAAGGTTGAGGGGAGTGAAATAAAAGTCAGGACTTGTTCTTCATCATCATCTTCAGTTTGAACAGCAGGAAGTCTGAATGGTTTGTTTACTCTCACTGATTGTTTCCTCTGGGACTCTGATTATGTTGAATCACGTTGAGACAAGTTTTTGGCTCATTGTGTCATAGACTGGAGGGGAAGTGGTGTCTGATGACCAGTTTACTGCTCAGCTTGTAACTACAATCTTGATATCTGCATGATAGACAAGTTAGCAGGTGTCTTCTCCATCAGGTGGTTCTGGATAGACTGCCATATTTTCAACAAATGTTCAGATGATGAATCTGCTGACTCTGTGAATCCTCTGACTGAAGGTTTGATACAAGTATTATGCATGCTAAACTTCTTATCACCACTCTGCCTTGAAGCAGCCCACAAAGCCACAAGCGCATTATGAACTGAAGTAATTTTTCTTTGATTGAAAAACTACTAGGCTATCTGTAAATAAAATTACATATTGACTTTCATATAATGGTTGTTTCAGATTCAATTTGATGTTCCCTCGATCTGTCTTTGTAAAAGAAAGTAAAAAAATAAATAAATACATGCAGCCCTTTGAGAATAAAAAATATTAGCCTACACTTGAAACCTAACTTAAGCCATTTAAATGATTGTGTTGCTGATTAAATAGACTGATTTGAGGGCAGATGTGTTCCCCAGGCTCAGTGGAGGTCTACCTCTGCTCGGTCAGCAGTGCGCGCCCCCGAGACAGTGGGCTCCGCCGCCGTGCACTGTGAACGCGCCTCTCCATGCGGTTTAGATAAAGGAGAAGCAGAAAAAAAAATCAGCTGATGGTGAAAAAGACATGAAGCCGACTGAGTACCGGAGGACAGAGACCGATATTATTCCCTCATCTGAACCCGGTCCCGGCGTGCGTTGGTCCGGTTCTCCTCCCAGCCTCGCCGCTCTTTGTCAGCTGGCTCACACACGCAAAGCCGGGCGGGTTTGTGGGATTTCTGTGAATGGAGACGCTCCAGCGGAGAGAGGCTCGGTAGTTTGAATACGTTGATGACTCGGGGGATTTATTTTTCTTGTTTTTCCGTGGAATCAGCGCGGTGGGATTTTTTTTCCTGCAGGATTTTATCACCTTTTGTTCGAATGGAGAAGCGACTAATGCTGCGGTGAAGTCACACTGACCGAGGGATCCGGTTTTTAATTATCGCTATAATCAGCCTGTTAACGCTCATTCATCTTTACGGGACTGTGGGAGTGGGCAAACAGCGCTAGTGGGATTATTTCATTTTTGATTTGTGGATTTTTAATCCTAAATCTTTACATTCATTATTAATAGCCTATTATTACTATAGCCATCACCACCAGTCTCTGTTTCGCCTGGTTTCCTGTGTCTTTTGTGTGGAGCTGCTCTGTCAGTCCAGGACTCTTGTCAGGCTGTCCCGGCGCGTCCCCGATCTTGAACAAGCATCATGCCAGAGTGTGTCTCGGTGTCAGAGTTCGTGCAGGAGGTTCAGGAGGACTGGAGCTCTCCCACCACCTCCTCCTTCACCGCCAAGATGATCAGCTGCAGGAACACCGTCTACCTGCTGGAGGAGGTCAGTGTGACAGGAGAGGCTGGTGCATCATCACAATCACCATTAGTAGTAGTAGTGGTAGTCGTAGGATGGATTGAAGGTGTGTTGTTACTCCTTCAGGAGGTCAAAATGAACCTTTGTTTAAAAATAAATAAATAAATAAATAAAACCCCTCAGTTTTTCCATTGGAAGCAGCTCTGTTGACTTTCAACACCGTCTCCTAAATGAAATGCATAGTTTTTTCATCATGTTAATTTGCATCAGTTGAGTTAGGGTCAAAACATGTTAAGCATCATGTATTATTAATATAAAGGCCACATGCACCCACACAGCTGATATTACTATTTACTACCTCCATAGTAGACTGGATAGCAAACAACTTACAGCCTACATGGCTGAAGAAATAAGAGAAAATACAGGCAGTAAATAGCTAGACTCCGATGCCTGAATCAGCAGGACACACACACAGTTCTTGAGCCAGAGACTAAAAACTGGACGCTTAAACTGCCCCCTCCCTGTGCCCCCCTCCACCTTCTGCCCCCATTTAGACCCCAGCAGAGTTGACATATGTTACCACAGCAACAGGTTAATCCTCATTAGCATTCATTGTTGTTGTTGTTGTTATCTAATGTTAATGAGGAGAAGCCAGAGAGATGATAGTTAATGAGTTGATCTGCATCCTGCACATGGATTTATGATAATGCTGCATTTAAGGGGCAGTGGAGAATTGGAAATTACAACTTAAGAGACATGCATAAAACACTGTGTGTGTGAAGAAATTGCTCACATAAAACATGCACAGGGAATCCTTTGAGAACAATAACAGATTGTCATTTATAATTCTTAAAGGGGGGCATGTCTTTTATTATGAAAAATGTGTATTTATGGATTAAATTGTACATTTAATGCCTTAACTACGTCTAATGTCTCTGCTGCTTCATGTGGAGGTTTAGACTGTCTGGAAACAGGTTCACACACACAGGAATGTGTCTGTCTGTTGTCAGAGAACAAAGCTTGTCCTCTGTGTGTGTGTTGAGTCAGCAGGTGAATTACTGCCCCCCCCCCCCCACCCCCCACGTGAACACACACACATTCAGCAGATTCAGATAATTACAACAAGCCAGAGGTCTGAATTTATGAAGTGTTTTGTGTGTGTGTGTGTGTGTGTTAAGGTTCTGGACAGCGACCGACTGGTGTTGCAGAAGATGAAAAAAGCTGCTAAAGCCAAATACACATCAGGACAAGGTACACACACTCTGTTACACCCACACCCACATACATGTACACACACTGATCCCTCTACTAGGTACTAACACAGCTCTTCTTGCTCAGGACACGTGTCTCACTTGGAGCAGTACATCAACGCCATGGAGAAGCTTTCGGTGAACTGTCACTCAAACGGGGAGTCGGAGGTCGGCTCTGCCTTCTGCCGTCTGGCTGACTTTTCTAAAGAGCTTGTGTCTCCAATAAAGAACCTGGTAAGCGACACAGCACCACATCACAGAGGTCAAAGGTCACAACAACCTCTACCTAATAGTAGTCACTGCCTGCAGGAAGTTAGAGATTTCGATTAGAGCTCTCCATCACGTCATTCACCTGGATGTACCCGATGATAAGTGTTTGACTGGTCAGACCAAACCCTTGTTGAAAAAACAACCAATTAAGTGAGATTAACAAGCCTACTTTCTTGAGAAACCGTCCGACTAAAACCTCCTGATTGGCTTTTATCTGGTCCTCCCACACTTCTATTGGAAAAGCAGGTCACTCAGATGAACCAATCGATCCCAACTTCCCAGAGAAACATTTGAAACTTGAAACTAATTGGTTCTCACAGGAAAACCACTTATTAAAACCACAGGTTGTTGACTTCAAATCAGCTAACCCAGGTGTAAATTGTGTAATCCACCGCAACTGTGGAACAAACAACTTGAGTATTTTCTCTTAATGATAATAAAGATGCAACATGATCACAATTATATCATGATTTATATCATTTAAAATGATATTTGATATTTTATTACATGAGATATTTCCACCGTTCATGTGAACAAGTGCAGTATTACATGTCATGCCTCTGATTAGTGTGTTTACTTGTGTGTGCAGTTAAAGAGCATGCTCCACAACATCAACTTCTTCCTGGACTCTCTGGTTAAAGGCGACCTGAGGGAGGTGAAGGGGGTGAGGACTTTTTATACTATTTACTCTATGCAGGTCCAAATGAAGTGTAACAGTGATAGAGCAATGGAGTGGAGTCACTACTGTCATTTTGCTCCTCAATGTCCTCAGGGTGGCACTGTCTGTCTTGAAGAAACTCATGAATATAAAGGGTTCCTGCTTCCTCTGTCTCTCTCACTGTCTTTGTCTTTGTCTGTGTCTCTGTGTCTGTCTCTGTGTCTCTGCAGGATCTGAAGAAGCCTTTCGACCGTGCGTGGCGGGACTACGAGAGCAGATTGTGAGTGACGATGCGAACGTGTGTGGGGTTTGCTTGGTTTGACTGTTGATGATCTGATGTGACTTGTTCTTGAAAGCGGAGTCTTTTTTTGCAGTAAGCAGGTGGAGAAGGAGAAGAGGGAGCTGGCTCGTCAGTACGGGATGGTGAGGAACGAGGTGAGCGGAGGAGAGATCGCTGAGGAGCTCGAGAAGGAGAGACGCTCCTTCCAACTGAGCATGTGTGAGGTCAGTGACACTGTGACCCCATCACCTTCACCTTCCTGCTACTGGTCTGACTCGCCCCTTTATAAGAAACTTGTCCTCCTCCTGCTGCTGCTGCACCACCACTCTGAAACTCACCCATCCTGTCTTCTGTCTCAGTATCTCATTAAGGTCAATGAGATAAAGACAAAGAGAGGAGTTGACCTTCTGCAAAACCTCATCAAACACTACCACAGCCAGAACAAGTAAGATAACACACACACACACACACTCACCACACGCACAGATACACAAGTTTATGCCTAGAGTTGACCTATAAAATTTACATGTAGTACATGTGAGGAAAAGTTTGTGTGTGTGTGTGTGTGTGTAGCTTCCTGCAGGAGTGTGTTTCCACCACTCAGAGGTTGAAGCAGTACATGGAGGAGCTGAATGGAGTCCTGACCACGGTACGACAACAACTGACAACCTGTACAGTACACACCAGCATGTACCATGACACCATGTACCACAAGATTTTGCCCAAAAAACAAACCAAAGAGATAGAAACTCATTGTAAAACATCAAAGTTAACAATTTACTTTGACACTTTTCATTTTGTAGTTTTACTTAATCCTAAACTGCATTTAATCATAATATCTTTACACGTACAAGTCCTGTACTTCAAATCACTCTTATCCAATGATCAACACTCACAAGTCACAGTCACAGTCACAAGAGTGCTAATCCTGGTTTTAACACTACTCATTGTCTCGATTTCTAAATTAGATCACACTGTTATTCAAGATAATGTGACATAACCTCTGATTGTGTGTGTAATGAGTTATAGTTACTTATAACTCATCAACAGAATCATTTTAGCCTGATAACAACGGTTTGTTAGCCTGGATTACAGTAACACTAGTGAGTCCCCACGTGAAAAGCATGGCCCAGGTGAGGTGTTCAGGTGAGGTGTTGTGTGTCTGCAGGTGAAGCAGCGTCAGGAGGAGGAGAAAAGACAGCTGTGCGTGCTGAGAGATCAGCTGAGGCCGGTCGTCCACACAGAGCAGGTCAGAGACACCAACACTAACGCACTGAGTGACATCATCACACACTTCATCAGGTGATTAATGTGTCTATATGTGTGTCTGTGTGTGTGTGTGTGTGTGTGTGTGTGTGTGTAGGACTCCCTCCCTAAGCAGGTGTACAGCATGCATCAGCTGCTGGGAGACAAACAGTATGGGACGGAAAGATCAGGATTCCTCTACAAGAAGAGCGATGGGTAACAGTTAAAAAACAGAACAAAAATACACACTTACACACGCAGTGTCAGACTCAGTAACATAACCAAACCTATGTGTGTTTCAGGCTGAGGAAAATGTGGCAGAAGAGGAAATGTTCAGTTCACAACTGTTACCTGACCATCGCACACGCTACTGTAAGTCGCCTTTTGTTGGTCTGATTAGCTTTGACCTCGACCTTTCGCTGTTAAAGTTAGTATTTGTAGATTTCATACTATTTACAGTCTGTATTATTTAAACAACAGCTACACAATGTCAATCAATCAATCAATCAATCAATCAATCAATCAATCAATCAATCAATCAATCAATCAATCAATCAATCAATCAATCAATCAATCAATCAATCAACGTACTTAACATACTTAATCTACAGCTGCACATTTCACCATCACTGTTAAATATGAAGAAAAGTGTCAATAGTTGGACTGTTTACGTGACTGTGTTGACTTAATACCTTGTTATAAGTTGTATTAACATACTGCTCATCCCCTCCTCAGCCCAATAAACCTCCGACCAGACTGAACCTGCTCACCTGTCAAGTCAAACCCAGTGTGGAGGACAAGAAATGCTTTGACCTCATCTCTCGTAAGCCACACTCAGACGCACACAGCTACTAGCTTTGTGGTGCCCCGAGATTAGTAAAATGATGTATAATGCATTCTCCAGACCTTTAGCCTAACCTTAACCACCACGACTAAACACCTGGCTGGCACCAACTCAGACCCTAAGCCTAAAACTAGCTAAGACCACTAAGCTGTTCAACCCTACCGATGACTCAGCATTAATCAGGCAATGTTTTGTTGGCAAAAATCACCGGGATATAATATAGGCTACTCTTTATTGGAGAAGTTTCAGGAATGCATTATAAAAAGGAGAATTTTTAGAAGTGCAAAGACCACCTTTTTAAATTTCCTTTTCCACCTGACTGGTACAGTTCAAAAACACCAGAGGTTTATTGTAGTTTAGTTCATCACACGCTCTTTGCCCTGCAGATAATCGGACCTACCACTTCCTGGCTGAAGATGAAGCTGAGTGTGTGGCGTGAGTAACAAATTAACTTAATTGATTTAGTCTGACACTGCATAGAGGCATCATCATCATTTATGCTGATTTTCAAAGAGAATGGAAATATGTTAATAAAGAAGATGTGTGTGTGTGTGTGTGTTATGCAGCTGGATCTCAGTCCTCAGTAACAGTAAGCAGGAGGCTCTGAACATGGCTCTGGATGGGGGGAGGAGAGGCGGAGGAGGGGGAGAGAGCAGTGTGGAAGACCTGACCCGAGCCATCACTGACGACATCAGACGGATGCCGGGAAACAACAGCTGCTGTGACTGTGGAGCTCCAGGTAATGATTGAATGAATGAATGAATGAATGAATGAATGAATGAATGAATGAATGAATGAATGAATGAATGAATGAATGAATGAATGAATGAATGAATGAATGCCTCTTATCTGACCTCGCTGCTGCGGCAAAAGCATCTGAGGATGTCACGTCCAGGCAGCAGGTCATCCATAATCCAGATGCCACTGTTGTTGTGCGTCTTGCCTGCTGTTCTCTTTGTGTAGATCCCGGGTGGCTCTCGACCAACCTGGGCATCCTGACCTGTATTGAGTGTTCGGGGATCCACAGAGAGATGGGGGTCCACGTCTCCAGGATCCAGTCTCTCAGTCTGGACAGTCTTGGGACCTCAGACCTGTTGGTAGGTCACCTAAGAGACTCCAGTCAACTAAACACAGCTGAGTCACTGTTAAATTAACACATTTTGAAATTGTTATCATGGTGGACTTTTTTCTGTGGTCCAAATTTAGTTTTCTAATTTAATTTTCTTGTTAATTTACCAGAGTGCAGGTGGCGAGAAATCCTTCTCTCTTTTTCTTTCTCTCTCTTCCAGTTGGCCAGGAATGTCGGTAACTCTGGTTTCAATGAAATCCTGGAGGCGAACCTGTTGAGTCCATCCATGAAGCCCTCACAGCACAGCCACATGTGAGAAGAACACACTCAGGTGTACGTTACTCTAGTAGTCGATATTTCACTCTTATAACACTGCCAACGTTGCTGTGTGCAGGGCGGGGCGCAAAGACTTCATCCTGTCCAAGTATCAGGACGTTCATTTTGTCAGACGGACTTACAGCTCCACTGCAGCTCTGCGCCTTGGCCTGCAGGAGGCGACCAAGAGCTGCGACATCTACAGTCTGATCCAGCTGTACGCTCAGAGGACAGAGCTGAGCCAGCCACTGCACGCACACATCCAGGTACGCTCACACACATACTGTACACTCTCTCGTGTACACACACATACAGGTTTAGTCACAAACAGGTGCACTCACAGGTGCACACTCTCAGTTCTTCACACAAACCTGTTAAATTCTTATACAGGCAATGGTGAACAGATATACCCAGATTAATTTAGGCACACACACATGCAGATCTGCATGTGCACATACAGTTACAGACACACACAAATACACACACCAAGGTAATCCATACCGTCATAAGTGTGTATCCATGCCAACAGGAAAAGGGGGAGACTGCACTCCATCTGGCCGTCCTATTGGCTGACAGGACGTCGTTGCACATCCTGGACTTCCTGGCTCAGAACTGGTCAGTCTGATCTGATTGATCATGTGTTGATTTAATAAGACCTTAGCGTGTGCATGTGTGTGTTAACATGTACACCTGCATATTTACTTGAGCGTTGAACTCTTTCTTCCTCTATAGCTCAAATGTTGACATGCAGACTTCGGCGGGAAACACAGCGCTGCACTACAGCTGTCTGCACAACAAGAGCGACTGTGTGAAGCTGCTGCTGAGAGCCAGAGCCAACATACACATCAGTAATGCAACCACATTTTATTTTATTTTCTTGGAAAGTGACAAAAAAAAAATGTATTTGGGAATATTTTTGGACATTTTAGACATTTTTTTAAAACAATGGTTTTATTAATTTCCAATAAGAACATACAAAGCACATTGACATATGCCTCACAAGTTGCAACAATGAGATGCAGGTGAACCTTGCTGCATAGACATTGTGTAGATGATATTTCAGTGTTTCTCCAAGACAAAAGCAACCATCCTCCTGGCCTGCAGGAGGCCAAAGTTGGGACATTTTAGACATTTAAGTAAATTTAGGACATTCTTGGAAACATTTTTTATAGAGAGGACAAGTTCAGAAATGTGAACATCTCGGTAACAGTGATATTTTTGCTTTTGTGTGAACAGAGAATGAGTTGGGAGAGACGGCTCTGGATGTGAGCCGCAGGTTGAAGCACAACCACTGTGAGGAGCTGGTGAGCTGAACGCGCTGATCACAGTTACACTTATTCACATGTGAAACTGTGTTGACTGACTGTAGCTGTCTGTGTGTGTCTGTGTGTGCGTGCAGCTGCACCAGGCCCAATCCAACCAGTTTGACCATCACGTCCATGTGGAGTATGAGTGGAGGCTTCGTCATGACGATATCTATGACAGTGATGACGACTTTGACGACAGGGTAACCAAAGACAAATTGTTATATGTTAAATGTTATAGTTTAAGGAGAACTGAGCTTAACTTAATTAGATTAATTCATTTAGAGGCATTATTCTAAATTGTTGAAGGTATTATAGGCTATTGGTAATGAGATGTCTGTTATTCACCTCTATAGTTAAGGACACTGTATATCATATTTAGTGCTACACTAAGGCCAATAACTTTGATAAATTTTCCTGTTTCAGAATGGTCCGGTGAAGAAGGAGCGCACCTCCTCCTCCTCGTCCTCCTTCACCACCTCCTTCTCCTTCACCTCCCGTCCTTTCAGCTTCAGCCAGTCCATGTCCTCGTCCTCCTCTGTCACCCCACCTTCCTCTGCAGCAGCGGGAGGGGGTTTGCTCAGTGTGGGCAGGAGGCTCGCCATGGCCATGGAGCTCCACAGTCGGCCATCTGGACCCACTCCGAGCCCACCTCCACCTCCCCCGTCTTCCCCTGCTCCCCCGCTGCCCCCCAGGGTTAAAGGTAAGCTCAGTACAGTCATACTCACATATCTGTTCAGACAGCAATGCTATTTTCAGTTCAATCCCAAATTCAACACATCCTGCAGATATTTCACGATCAAAGTCTTCTAGCTGCTTTTATCCGCAGACTTTTAATGTGAAATGCAGAGTTAACTTCCAAACAGCAGTAGAAAACTGTCATGGCTATTATGTTGTTTATTGTGCCCAATACACACAGACTTACACTTATAAAACACCAAAAATTCAAAACAGAAAATATTTTTTACTTAAACTGCTGCATTACAAACAAAGACTCTTGTCTCCTCATTTTAGCTTAATAAATAAAATACACTACTAAAAATGTTTCCTCGCCACCAGCTGGTTGACATTTACAGCTGAATGGACTGTCATGAGATATTCAAAGACATCCTTGTCCACTGACTTTTCATCACACACATTATTTTCCATGGAAAATAATGCAAAATAATATTAATCAATGAAATTTAAATGATGCAGAACTGTGAGAACATCAGCATTAATATGTTTTAAGTGGTGGTGTTCGAGTTCATGTGTAATTGAAAACAAACAGCTGAGACAGCCTACATTTAAAACAGGGCCCACAAACTCAACAAAAGGGGGAAATGAATAGTAAATTCAAACAGGTCAGATCATCTCTGCTCTCTGTCGTCCTCCAGCTCCCAGTGTTCCTCCTCCTCCCCCTCCTGCTGGGGGGGAGTTTGTGGGTGGAGAAGATGAGGATGAGGTAGAGGTCTTCTTCTCCCTGACAGGGAACAGAAAGACGACCCCTCCCCCTCTCACTGCCGTCCGCCACAAGAGGAGCTGCTCTGAGTCAGGCAAGAACGCTAACATCCGAGAGACACGTAGCAATTAATCTGTCTGAGGGATGCTACTGTATGTAATCAATGTTCTGTTTGTGTTTGTGTGTTTCTCTGCAGATTACGGGTTGCCAACTAGTCCAAGGCTCTACAGCGGTCCAGACTCCTCTTTTAAGAAGTGTTAGTGAGTATCCGAGACACCTACACTCGTCAACTCATATTATATTACAAGAAACACATGCAAAAGAACGAGGCCTTTGATTGGTTCAGTGGTGGAATGATGTCATGTCAGTCCAAGTACCAACAGGTAGGGATTTACATGGTTTATAAACAACACACTACAGAGTATGTAAAAATAACCACCATTGTGAGTAGCTTTGTAATCAGAAGGTAGATTATTGAAAGTATCAAGTGAAGTGACAGATGCTGCAACAGGTGTTTGACGAAAGAACGTTAGAATGAAACCATCGGCATGACAACACGACAGCCAACTGAAGAGGGCGCCTATGCAAAAAATAAAAGTCACTTTTTAAAACCTACTGAATAAATACATTTGTGGTGGCTTTATCTTTATGCATTCATATTTGTTTAACTCCTGCACCTTGGTTTAAAATGTAGTGAGATCCGAGAAGGACCAAATACGTCTGGTAAGGTTGACTTTTTACTGAATGGGTCTAAAACGATGTAGCAGATGTAGAAATGCTTCCATCTGATGGAAAGTTTGGGCCATAAGAGACTTTGAGTCTTGGGTTGGAAACATTACAGAGCTGCAACATTAAAGAGAGAAACATGATGCACAAACGTTCTACAACTAGATTCATAAGAAGTGAAGATGATAAAGCAGCAGCATGAAGATTATTGAGACCTGCAGCACTTGAACTGAGAGACCATGCTGCCCCCTGCTGGAGCTGAGGCTTATTCACAGTCAGAGCCTTCAGGTAGATGGTTAATGGAAACACCAGAGATGATTAACGTGTCCCTCTGTGTGTCTCTGTCTCTGCAGCCCAGCCTCTCCTCTGCGCTCGCTGACTGAACGACCAGACAGAGGTACGATTGCTTTCTCCTCTCACGTCCGCCTCTGTTTTATCTGTCTGGACTCTGTTGAATCCATCATGTGTAGGCAACTGTGATAAACACTGCGTCAGGGGCGGCTTTTATCTCAGTTGGTAGAGATTATAGTCCATGTGTAGTCGGACGGCCCTATTCTACGTGTCACCCCCCCCCTCTCTGCCTCCTATGTCCTGTCCTATCTAATTAAGGCATGAAAAGCCAAAAAATATACTTAAAAAAAACAAAAAACAAAAAAAAAACCCACTGGGTCACGGTGCAGACCCAGTGTCCTTGACCACAGGTCGGTAGAGTAAGAAGAGGGCAGATTAAATTTTAGTCAAGTTATAACTTGTAGTTCTGCATTATTGTCTGTTTTGAACATTATTTTAGGGCAGCTATGATATTTGGCATTAAAAAACAAACAAACATATATTCAATAACTCAAGTTTCTTTGACATCTATCTAGATAAACAAGCAAGAACTTTGTTTTGACATTGTTTTGTTTTTTTGTTTTTGACATTGTTTCTGTGGTGAACATTACTATATTTTTATTTTTATTTTACACAGTACAAATAAGTCCTAAATGTCTAAACCATTAACCCAACTGCCTGAAATGATCTCACTATTACTAAATGAGTGACAGATTCTATAAAATGAGTGTATTTATCTCCTTGAGGTTTTCGGAGGGCGGACAGTGACGGAAGCTCCTCCCTCTTCGTGCAGCCTGCCAGTAAAGCTCCGCCCAACATATCTCCCACTAATCATCGCTCCCAGAGCTTTGAGAATGACATCAGGGGCCCTGCCCCGCAGCCGCTACCTCGCAGATCATTAGTAAGTTCAGGTGTAAGAGGAAATCAACATTTCAGCTCATCCTTGAGAAATGAGAAGTTTGTCAGCACCTCAGTGTCGGCATCGTGTCATCCAGAACCTCTGTGAGGAGCTTCAGGCTCAGT